>CM053030.1:18447130-18720709 GCA_028564925.1 Lithobates sylvaticus | reverse complement strand
AGGAGCCTGGCACAGAAGGGATTCCAGCAGGGTAGAAGCATCTGGCACACAAAGGGTTACAGTGGGGTAAGAGAAATCGGGCAAACAAAGGGTTACAGCAGCATAGAAGAGTCTGGTAAACAAGGGGTCGCATTAGGGTTGAAGTGTCTGGCACAAAAGGGGTTACAGTGGGGTATTATAGGACATGGCACAGAAGGGGTTACAGCGGATGGCTGTGCGGTTTGACAGACCGTTGCGGTCTTGTAATGTGGATCTGTGTCATGGGATCAGATTGGACAGTGCAGTCTGTGTCATATGATACTATGCGGATCGGATCCATGTGACATGCCGTCTCTGGGAATGTCCCCCTCTCAGCAAGGACACAGAAATAAATTCGCTATAGATTCTTTTCTGGATTCTGAGCCGTGATTGGCTGTCATGGGCAGCACAGTCATTAGTCTTTCTCCATTTTTCAAGCATCATCTACATATTTCCATAGGATAGAACACATGTATGCAGCATCCCATATAAAGGGACATTTCCTCCACACGGCCTCTCGTCACCCATTGTGCTGGACTCCCATTCCTATTAACCCTTTCCTGTCCTCTGCAGATCCTGTGGCGACAGTTCCTGAAATTTAAAGAGACGGATCTCCCCAGTAAAGAGGCAGATAAGAACCAGTCCAAGCTTCAGTATCAGTCTCTGGAGGTGAGTAGATTGCAACAATCGTTCTTTAGTCTTCATTCGATTGTCAATTTTCTGTGTGTGACCCCCCTGCCCTCTGATCTCAGGGTGCTGTGAAGGCTGGGCAGCTCAAGGTGCCTCCCGGGTATCACCCACTGGATGTAGAGAAGGAATGGGGGAAACTACACGTGTCCATCCTGGAGAGGGAGAAACTGCTGCGGATAGAATTGGAGAGGTAAAAGGATGAGCAATTATTATTTTGTATTTCTATAGTTTTTGTAAAACCTGTAATGCCAATATATTCCACATTCTGAAAAGCGTTTGCCTTGCAATACTTTAAAAATATTTATTTTGGGGGGAAAAAAAAGTAAAATGTTGGTTAGTACATCTGTAAGGTTCCTATAGAGGGAGAGAGGAGACCTGTAAGGTTCCTCTACAGAGCCCCAGATATAGAAGATGAGACCTGTAAGATTCCTATAAAGAGCTCTAGACGCAGAAGAAGAGGAGACCTGTGAGGTTCCTATAGACCTCCGGGCACAGGAGAAGACCTGCATGGTTCCTATAGGCCTCCGGGCACAGGAGAAGGAGACCTGTGAGGTTCCTATAGACCTCCGGGCACAGGAGAAGACCTGCATGGTTCCTATAGGCCTCCGGGCACAGGAGAAGGAGACCTGTGAGGTTCCTATAGACCTCCGGGCACAGGAGAAGACCTGCAAGGTTCCTATAGGCCTCCGGGCACAGGAGAAGGAGACCTGTGAGGTTCCTATAGACCTTCGGGCACAGGAGAAGGAGACCTGTGAGGTTCCTATAGACCTTCGGGCACAGGAGAAGACCTGCGAGGTTCCTATAGGCCTCCGGGCACAGGAGAAGGAGACCTGTGAGGTTCCTATAGACCTCCGGGCACAGGAGAAGACCTGCATGGTTCCTATAGGCCTCCGGGCACAGGAGAAGGAGACCTGTGAGGTTCCTATAGACCTCCGGGCACAGGAGAAGACCTGCATGGTTCCTATAGGCCTCCGGGCACAGGAGAAGGAGACCTGTGAGGTTCCTATAGACCTCCGGGCACAGGAGAAGACCTGCAAGGTTCCTATAGGCCTCCGGGCACAGGAGAAGGAGACCTGTGAGGTTCCTATAGACCTTCGGGCACAGGAGAAGACCTGTGATGTTCCTATAGACCTTCGGGCACAGGAGAAGACCTGTGAGGTTCCTATAGGCCTCCGGGCACAGGAGAAGGAGACCTGTGAGGTTCCTATAGACCTTCGGGCACAGGAGAAGACCTGTGATGTTCCTATAGACCTTCGGGCACAGGAGAAGACCTGTGAGGTTCCTATAGGCCTCCGGGAACAGGAGAAGGCGACCTGTGAGGTTCCTATAGACCTTCGGGCACAGGAGAAGGAGACCTGTGAGGTTCCTATAGACCTTCGGGCACAGGAGAAGACCTGCAAGGTTCCTATAGGCCTCCGGGCACAAGAGAAGGAGACCTGTGAGGTTCCTATAGGCCTTCGGGCACAGGAGAAGGAGACCTGTGAGGTTCCTATAGACCTTCGGGCACAGGAGAAGACCTGCGAGGTTCCTATAGACCTTCGGGCACAGGAGAAGACCTGCGAGGTTCCTATAGACCTTCGGGCACAGGAGAAGACCTGCGAGGTTCCTATAGACCTTCGGGCACAGGAGAAGACCTGCGAGGTTCCTATAGACCTTCGGGCACAGGAGAAGACCTGCAAGGTTCCTATAGGCCTCCGGGCACAGGAGAAGGAGACCTGCGAGGTTCCTATAGAGCCCCAGATAAGGAGAAGAGACCTGCGAGTTTCCTATAGACCTCTGGAGACGCAGGAGTAGAGGAGACCTGTGAGGTTCCTAGAGAGCCCCAGATAAGGAGAAGAGACCTGTGAGGTTCCCATGTAGAGCCCAAGATACAGGGGAAGAGACCTGCGAGGTTCCTATAGGCCTCCGGGCACAGGAGAAGAGACCTGTGAGGCTCCTATAGACATATGGAGACACAGGAGTAGAAGAGACCTGTGAGGTTCCTATAGAGCCCCAGATAAGGAGAAGAGACCTGTGGGGTTCCTATAGAGCCCCAGATAAGGAGAAGAGACCTGTGGGGTTCCTATAGACCTCTGGACACAGGAGAAGATGTGACCTGTGAGGTTCCTACGTAAAGCCCCAGATAAGGAGAATGAGACCTGTGTGGTTTCTTTATGGAGCTCCAGATGCAGGAGAAAGGCTTCCTATATAGCAGGGGTCTCAAACTGGGGGCCATCAAGGTGTTGTGAAACTAAATGTCCCATTAAGCATTGCAAGGCTGACAGTTACAAGCTTGACTCCTCACAGGCAGAGGCATGATGAAACTTGTAGTTTTCGAAACAGCTGGAAGGCCACCAGTTTGAGACCCCCTGCTATATAGAGTTCTGGACCTGGAGCCCCTGGGCCACAGTTTGAAGACCACTGTTCTAGAGCCATCTTTATGTAAAGCTTCAGAGAAGTGTTGAGACCAGTGAGCTTTCTGTAGCTCTGTACGTAGAGAAGTAGGCTTGCGGTTGGGGACTTTGGGTAACTATAAAGGAATCGGTGACCACATGAAATCACACTGTATATGCAAGAAAAGTTTTATTCTGGGTGACTTTGCATAGAGCTGCACAAAAAAAAAGTATCGGTTTGCGCGCGCCTCCCTCCGCAGTAACCAGTGTTTGTGTTGGTAACAGGGGCCAGGTTGGCGTTTTTAGTGACGTTGGGTACGGTGTAGCGGCTGAGGCGGGAGACTTCCTCTATGACTCACCCCATTCCGGGGAACTCGTCTTACAACTGGCAGAGAAAGCGAGAGGAGAGCAACTTTTTGTCCACATCAGTCTATTGTTTAACCAGTTAGCAGATTGTCAGCTCGTTGCTCCGAATTCTTTTACTGCGGCTATAATGCGACTTTTATAGATGTAATTGAATTATTCGGAGGACAGAGGGATACGTTGTCTAGCCTCCTGTTTTCTCAGAGTCATAGAAAAGCAGTTATGAGAGTGAACGGAAAAAGTTGTTTCGGAGATTAAAGTTGGGTGAGTCACGCAGTAATTGGTTCCAGCCTGTCAGATTTGAGCAAAGGCGGAGCGGGACGGAGGAGGAGGAGGAGGGGGGGGGACGGTGCTGCTGGCTCCCTGCTTTGCACATCTGCAGCTGTACGAGGACCTGGAGCTATGACTGGAGGGAACGCATGCTTCGGATAGGTGAGCACTTCTTCAAAGGGGGTGGGGCCTGCAGAGCATCACTTCCTATCTCGCGTAGCGTGAAAGCAGATGACATTCTATTCCTTTCTAAGTCTGTATTGTAACTGGCTTCCTTCGCATTCACCTTCACTCTGCAGGCGCGGTGTGTCCGTCATACGTTGTATCCGCCTGCATTGTGTCACGGC
This sequence comes from Lithobates sylvaticus, assembly GCA_028564925.1. Classification (NCBI taxonomy): domain Eukaryota; kingdom Metazoa; phylum Chordata; class Amphibia; order Anura; family Ranidae; genus Lithobates; species Lithobates sylvaticus. Next base: position 18,716,649 of record CM053030.1, on the reverse strand, counting down.
TCTGATATTTGTTGAGGATTGTCTTGTGTAGTTTATAATAAGGGAGAGGCGGATTAAATTCACAGATCACCCAACGGCGGGCAAATGTTTCATTAACTTTTACAACACTGCTCTTAGAACTGATTGCACGCCTTTTTTTCTAATTTGTTAGCACCAAAAAGCGTTGTTACAAATGGCAATGTGGAGAGCCAATCAGTGTTAATTTTGGCAGCAAATTTCAAATTTAGTTTTAGTCTTAGGACTTAAATGGCATTTTAGTTTTAGTCCCATTTTAGTCTTCTGCAGTTGTTTTAGTTGTATTTAGTCGACTAAATCTCCAGTACATTTTGGTCGACTAAAACTAATTTTAAGCCCCATACACACGCTCGGATTATCCGAGGACCAGGTCCGTCGGATCATGTCCGTCGTACTTTGTCCGATGTTGGTTTTGCGTACACACGGACGGACAAAGTTGTCGGAAAATCCGATCATTCTGAACGTGGTGACGTTTGTTGCCTACAACGGGACTACGTAGAGGCTAGTAGCCAATAGCTTTGGTCTTGTAATGTGATCTGAGCATGCGTAGCACTTTGTCCGTCGGACAACGGTACACACGATCGGATTTGGTGTGATCGGACCGTGTTGTCAAAAAATCTATCCAGCAGGAGATAGGACTTTGTCCGTCGGACAATCCGACGGACACTGTCCGATGGTGCATACACACGGTCGGATTTTTCAAGAATGCTCCTTACATTGGGGAGATCAGTGGGAAGAATGCTCCTTACATATTGGTGATCAGTGGGAAGAATGCTCCTTACATTGGAGATCAGTGGGAAGAATGCTCCTATTACATTGGTGATCAGTGGGAAGAATGTCCCTTACATTGGTGATCAGTGGGAAGAATGTTCCTTACATTGGGGGTCAGTGGGAAGAATGGTCCTTACATTAGTGATCAGTGGGAAGAATGTTCCTTACATTGGTGATCAGTGGGAAGAATGCTCCTTACATTGGTGATCAGTGGGAAGAATGTTCCTTACATTGGTGATCAGTGGGAAGAATGTTCCTTACATTGGTGGTCAGTGGGAAGAATGTTCCTTACATTGGTGATCAGTGGGAAGAATGTTCCTTACATTGGTGGTCAGTGGGAAGAATGTTCCTTACATTGGTGATCAGTGAGAAGAATGCTCCTTACATTGGTGATCAGTGGGAAGAATGTTCCTTACATTGGTGATCAGTGGGAAGAATGTTCCTTACATTGGTGATCAGTGGGAAGAATGCTCCTTACATTGGTGGTCAGTGGGAAGAATGCTCCTTACATTGGTGATCAGTGGGAAGAATGCTCCTTACATTGGAGATCAGTGGGAAGAATGCTCCTTACATTGGTGATCAGTGGGAAGAATGTTCCTTACATTGGTGGTCAGTGGGAAGAATGCCCCTTACATTGGTGATCAGTGGGAAGAATGCTCCTTACATTGGAGGTCAGTGGGAAGAATGCTCCTTACATTGGTGATCAGTGGGAAGAATGCTCCTTACATTGGTGATCAGTGGGAAGAATGCTCCTTACATTGGGGGTCAGTGGGAAGAATGCTCCTTACATTGGTGGTCAGTGGAAGAATGTTCCTTACATTGGGGGTCAGTGGGAAGAATGCTCCTTACATTGGTGATCAGTGGGAAGAATGTTCCTTACATTGGTGATCAGTGGGAAGAATGCTCCTTACATTGGTGATCAGTGGGAAGAATGCTCCTTACATTGGTGATCAGTGGGAAGAATGCTCCTTACATTGGTGATCAGTGGGAAGAATGTTCCTTACATTGGTGATCAGTGGGAAGAATGCTCCTTACATTGGTGGTCAGTGGGAAGAATGCTCCTTACATTGGTGATCAGTGGGAAGAATGTTCCTTACATTGGTGATCAGTGGGAAGAATGCTCCTTACATTGGTGATCAGTGGGAAGAATGCTCCTTACATTGGTGATCAGTGGGAAGAATGCTCCTTACATTGGGGGTCAGTGGGAAGAATGTTCCTTACATTGGTGATCAGTGGGAAGAATGCTCCTTACATTGGTGATCAGTGGGAAGAATGCTCCTTACATTGGTGATCAGTGGGAAGAATGCTCCTTACATTGGTGATCAGTGGGAAGAATGCTCCTTACATTGGTGATCAGTGGGAAGAATGTTCCTTACATTGGTGATCAGTGGGAAGAATGTTCCTTACATTGGTGGTCAGTGGGAAGAATGTTCCTTACATTGGTGGTCAGTGGGAAGAATGCTCCTTACATTGGTGATCAGTGGGAAGAATGCTCCTTACATTGGTGATCAGTGGGAAGAATGCTCCTTACATTGGTGATCAGTGGGAAGAATGTTCCTTACATTGGGTGTCAGTGGGAAGAATGCTCCTTACATTGGTGATCAGTGGGAAGAATGTTCCTTACATTGGTGATCAGTGGGAAGAATGCTCCTTACATTGGTGATCAGTGGGAAGAATGCTCCTTACATTGGTGATCAGTGGGAAGAATGCTCCTTACATTGGGGCTCAGTGGGAAGAATGCTCCTTACATTGGTGGTCAGTGGGAAGAATGCTCCTTAATTGTCAGTGGGAAGAATGCTCCTTACATTGGTGATCAGTGGGAAGAATGCTCCTTACATTGGTGATCAGTGGGAAGAATGCTCCTTACATTGGTGATCAGTGGGAAGAATGCTCCTTACATTGGGGGTCAGTGGGAAGAATGTTCCTTACATTGGGGGTCAGTGGGAAGAATGTTCCTTACATTGGTGATCAGTGGGAAGAATGCTCCTTACATTGGTGATCAGTGGGAAGAATGCTCCTTACATTGGTGATCAGTGGGAAGAATGCTCCTTACATTGGTGATCAGTGGGAAGAATGTTCCTTACATTGGAGGTCAGTGGGAAGAATGCTCCTTACATTGGTGATCAGTGGGAAGAATGCTCCTTACATTGGTGATCAGTGGGAAGAATGCTCCTTACATTGGTGATCAGTGGGAAGAATGTTCCTTACATTGGTGATCAGTGGGAAGAATGCTCCTTACATTGGTGATCAGTGGGAAGAATGCTCCTTACATTGGTGATCAGTGGGAAGAATGCTCCTTACATTGAATGTCAGTGGGAAGAATGTTCCTTACATTGGTGATCAGTGGGAAGAATGCTCCTTACATTGGTGATCAGTGGGAAGAATGTCCCTTACATTGGTCAGTGGGAAGAATGTTCCTTACATTGGAGATCAGTGGGAAGAATGTTCCTTACATTGGAGGTCAGTGGGAAGAATGTTCCTTACATTGGTGATCAGTGGGAAGAATGTTCCTTACATTGGTGATCAGTGGGAAGAATGTTCCTTACATTGGTGATCAGTGGGAAGAATGCCCCTTACATTGTGATCAGTGGGAAGAATGATCCTTACATTGGTGGTCAGTGGGAAGAATGTTCCTTACATTGGTGATCAGTGGAAGAATGTTCCTTACATTGGTGATCAGTGGGAAGAATGTCCTTACATTGGTGATCAGTGGGAAGAATGTTCCTTACATTGGTGATCAGTGGGAAGAATGTTCCTTACATTGGAGATCAGTGGGAAGAATGTTCCTTACATTGGAGGTCAGTGGGAAGAATGTTCCTTACAATCAGTGGGAAGAATGTTCCTTACATTGGTGATCAGTGGGAAGAATGTTCCTTACATTGGTGATCAGTGGGAAGAATGTTCCTTACATTGGTGATCAGTGGGAAGATCAGTGGGAAGAATGTTCCTTACATTGGTGATCAGTGGGAAGAATGTTCCTTACATTGGTGATCAGTGGGAAGAATGTTCCTTACATTGGTGATCAGTGGGAAGAATGTTCCTTACATTGGTGATCAGTGGGAAGAATGTTCCTTACATTGGTGATCAGTGGGAAGAATGTTCCTTACATTGGTGGTCAGTGGGAAGAATGTTCCTTACATTGGTGATCAGTGGGAAGAATGTTCCTTACATTGGTGATCAGTGGGAAGAATGTTCCTTACATTGGTGATCAGTGGGAAGAATGTTCCTTACATTGGTGATCAGTGGGAAGAATGCTCCTTACATTGGTGATCAGTGGGAAGAATGTTCCTTACATTGGAGGTCAGTGGGAAGAATGTTCCTTACATTGGAGGTCAGTGGGAAGAATGTTCCTTACATTGGTGATCAGTGGGAAGAATGTTCCTTACAGTGATCAGTGGGAAGAATGTTCCTTACATTGGTGATCAGTGGGAAGAATGTTCCTTACATTGGAGATCAGTGGGAAGAATGTTCCTTACATTGGTGATCAGTGGGAAGAATGCTCCTTACATTGGTGATCAGTGGGAAGAATGCCCCTTACATTATGGGGTCAATGGGAAGAATGCCCTTACATTGGTGATCAGTGGAAAGAATGTTCCTTACATTGGTGATCAGTGGGAAGAATGCTCCTTACATTGGTGATCAGTGGGAAGAATGTTCCTTACATTGGTGATCAGTGGGAAGAATGTTCCTTACATTGGTGATCAGTGGGAAGAATGCTCCTTACATTGGTGATCAGTGGGAAGAATGTCCCTTACATTGGTGATCAGTGGGAAGAATGTTCCTTACATTGGTGATCAGTGGGAAGAATGTTCCTTACACTGGTGGTCAGTGGGAAGAATGTTCCTTACATTGGAGGTCAGTGGGAAGAATGTTCCTTACATTGGAGGTCAGTGGGAAGAATGTTCCTTACATTGGTGATCAGTGGGAAGAATGTTCCTTACATTGGTGATCAGTGGGAAGAATGTTCCTTACATTGGTGATCAGTGGGAAGAATGTTCCTTACATTGGAGATCAGTGGGAAGAATGTTCCTTACATTGGAGATCAGTGGGAAGAATGCCCCTTACATTGGTGATCAGTGGGAAGAATGTGCCTTACATTGGTGATCAGTGGGAAGAATGTTCCTTACATTGGTGATCAGAGGGAAGAATGTTCCTTACATTGGTGATCAGTGGGAAGAATGTTCCTTACATTGGTGATCAGAGGGAAGAATGTTCCTTACATTGGAGATCAGTGGGAAGAATGAGATGATCTTCCTGGGTGCTCGGATACACGGATATGTTTTAGGTTTGTTTGGCCTGTATGTTAACTGGAGAAGCGACTTCTATACTCCAATACAAATCCCATAGAAAATACAGAGCGATATTATGACCCACGTGACTTGGTGTATCTGTAGGTTTATTTGAATAATGCAAAGCAAATGTATAAGCAGATTGTTTATATATTTTAATATCTTCAACTGATATTTCTGCCGGACAGGTTGGAGCGCCTGCAGCGCATTGTCAGCAAACTGCAGATGGAGTCGGGACTGTGCGAGGAACAGCTCAACCAGGCTGACACTCTGCTCCAAACGGTGAGTCCATGGGGGCATCGTACCGGGACCACCAAATGTGGTGCAGACATTTCCCGTGCATTTAATCAGATTGTATCAGATGGCAAAACTTTTTTTTGACTTTGGAAGGGATGAAACCATTGAGAGTATGCAAAATTAACGTAGAACTGTGAACTCCTATTTAAAAAAATATATATATTAAAATTATTAAAAGCGCGTTTGAACTTACAATTGTCTAGGCTCCTGTGTAAAGTCCCACAAATACCTGTTGATCCTGCCAGGGAAGTCCACCTAATGCAGCTTCCTGTGATGCGGTGACAACGATGCTGCACTGCTCCTGAATTGAGAGCAGAGTTGTCACTCATGTAGGCGGTGCTTGCTTGCACTACAGTTGGATGAGAAGATGATGTAGGGGGCGTGGCTATCAGCAATGTCACTGCTGATTTATAAGCCTATAGTTAGTCAATCAGTACCTGGCCACACCCAGTCCCAACCACTGTATTCTGGATGGGACAGCTCGGCCTCTGTTGCTGAAATCCTCCAACTATGAGCTGCAGTGTCTGAGAAGGGGAGCATGTGAGACGCAGATGCAGGATTTGGAGGTTCTTTTGGAGGCTTATGCCTTGCATAGTAACTGGCTCTGGGACTTATTTCGCTTTTTAGATACCATTTTAAAGGCATGTGAGTACCAGCAGTTCCATGCACAGCAGACAAAATAAATATCTTTGTAATAATCGGTGTGCTTATCACTCCTCCTTCTTTGTAGAATATGCGTCTACTAAATTCTGGGAAACCGCCACAGAGAGCTGGAGACATTGAGAGAGATCTGGACAAGGCAGACACCATGATTCGGGTCCTATTCAATGATGTACAAGCTCTTAAAGACGGGCGCCATCCACAGGGCGAGCAGATGTACCGCAGGTACAGTATTGATGAATGAATTGTATATTTCCTTGTCGTAGTAGTATTGTTTATTATAAACTAATTGACCCATCTGAGAAGTACAAAGAGCTATAAATAGTATGGAGAGGTACCTATTGGAGCTTATTGCCACCATTTTCCATTGATCGTGTCCATGTCCAAGCCGCAGAAGTGCTTGCGTCATCGCATTACATTTCTTACGTCGCATAGCCTTACGCTTTTATGATTCATTCTGTTTTCACCGACAGGGTTTACCGCCTCCACGAGCGACTGGTGGCCATCCGCACAGAATACAACCTGCGCATTAAGTCTGGAGCCACTCAGGTCATCACCCAAGTGACCCATGTCACCCAGACCTCCGAAATGGACGTCACCCTGCGTTACTTCCAGGATCTGCTGGCCTGGGTAGAAGAGAACCAGAAACGTATTAATACGGCAGAGTGGGGATCTGACCTGCCCACTGTGGAGTCTCAGCTGGGAAGCCATCGTGGCCTCCACCAGTCCATCAACGAGTTCCGGGCCAAGATTGAGCGAGCGCGGGCTGATGAGGTGAGCACCTGACACCAAGGACACCTTCCTGTAGGCCTGTCCTGACTTCACCCACCTTATTCTATTACTTTTATGAGAATGTATTCCTTTATTGATATACCGTATATACTCTAGTATAAGCCGAGTTTTTCAGCACATTTTTTTGCCCCCCTCGGCTTATACTAGAGTCAAGCATTTTTCTACTGCAGAAAATTACATTTTCCGAACCGACTTTGGGGCCCCGTATCTCGGGCCACTTGGTGCTAGGAACCCCAAATTTGGTGTGTAAACCCAGTGGAACTAGCACTGCAACATATCCATATCCTAGCACCAAGTGGCCCCGAGATTTCTGCTGCAGAAGAGTGCTTGATATTTTTCGAACCGACTTTGGGGCCCCGTATCTCAGGGCCACTTAGTGCTAGGAACCCCAGCTTTGGATAGTGTAGTGCTAGTTCCACTGGGTTTGCACACCAAATTTGTGGTTCCTAGCACTAAGTGGCCCCCGAGATACGGGGCCTCAAAGTCAGTCAACTGTGTCCATCTGCAACAATGTCATTTCGGGACCCTTTGGGCCCAGAAACCCCAAATTTTGGCTGCATCTAGGAACCCTTAACTACCGAGTTTGAAGTTCAGGGGACCTATGGCTGCAAATGGGCACAGTGAGGCATGCAAATGGGCATTGTTGACCCTCTTTTCCACTTACAGTAGCTGCGCATTTCTCACCCTAGGCTTATACTCGAGTCAATAGGTTTTCCCAGTTTTTTGTGGTAAAATTAGGTGCCTCGGCTTATATTTGGGTCGGCTTATACTGGAGTATATACGGTACCTCTGACTGTTAGTTATATGTCTATGTTCTCATAAAAATGATTTGTATGGCTCTGCCCATGCTGATTCTGAGACTTTTTTACTATATTTTTGTTCTTTTAATGCAATAGGATCATATTCAAAGTGGAACACCAAACAAAACTTGCTGTCTGTGTCCCAATGGGGAAAACTCCCCTCACTACTTGTTTGGTTTCCATAACCAGGAAGTGAAGGGAAATCTCCCCAATCAGGCCAAATCAATAAAAGTCCAACTTTTCAATGCACTATACAAAAATAAAATAGTTACATAGTTAGCTAGGCCGAAAAAAGACACAAGTCCATCCAGTTCAACCATAAAAAAAAAATAAAAATAAAAAATATCGTACAATCCAATATACCCAATTCTATACCCACAGTTGATCCAGAGGAAGGCAAAAAAAAAAACCCAGAAGAGAAATGAATATGATTTTTTTGTAGATCTTATGCAGTTTTTAAGAGTCGGTAACTAGACTTTAGAAAGTTTGTTTTATTACAACACAATTGCACTACATATCTTTACCAAATGGATTCTTATCAGATTTCTTATTTTATATGGTAAAGAAAACGTAGAGCTAAAAGATTGAGTAATTGTAATGTAACAATGAAAAGGCAAACCCAGTAGATTAGATACAAAAGCAAATAAACTAAATGGGAAACCTGTAAAGATTACACAATAAAAGGCAAGTAAACGGGTATAACCTGCATCGTTATTGGGTTGACCTGGGTTAGCCAGTAGGTGAAATAAACAAAGAGAAAATGTACCCATAAATTACTGTTATGATAGTGAGGTCCGACAAACCCCCCACCCCCCCCCCCAAACTGTGAATGGGGAAATAGTGCCAGAATCGCGGCCGCCCTCATTTTCCCAAAAATCACAAGTCGGTAACAAGATGGTCAGATTAAAAATCTTCTGTCTGTGTCTGGACATTTAACAAAAAGCATGAGTCAACTTGGAATGAACGCAGAGGCATCATTATTAGCTTATTGGCTCAAGTTCTGCTAAGGATTTATGGCAAAGCCTTGTCATAAATGGTCTCCTCCTCCAAAGGTCTGGTGCGCAGTTTAGGAACACACAACTGTGAGGCTGGGGTGTTGACCTATGCCCCCACCCCCCCACCCCGAGTCAATTTTTATACATATTCTATAATTTTTACTATGATGGAGTTACCTTCATAAGTGGTTACAAAAATGTAGAAGAAGATACCCTCTGACACCAGATACATTTATATTACAAAGTCCATATAACCAAGCTCTTGTCTCTCTTCTCAGGGTCAGATACCGGGTGGTCGGGGAGCCTATCAGGATTATCTGGGAAAACTGGACTTGCAATACGCCAAGCTCCTGGTAAGAGTCTCTTCTGTGATGTGTCCAATTCCGGGTGGTAAATACATGGCAGCTTTTTATTCTTTTACCCGTTCTTGTGCTGATCTCTACACTTTTTTACAATTTCATTCCAGAACTCATCCAAGGCAAGGCTCCGCCACTTGGAGAGCCTCAACGGCTTTGTGGCAGCTGCCACCAAAGAGCTGATGTGGCTGAATGACAAAGAGGAGGAAGAGGTGAACTTTGACTGGAGCGAACGCAACTCCAACATGACAAGCAAGAAGGACAACTACTCTGTGAGTTCAGTTCTTATGTTATGTATTCTGTGTTGTATGTTATGTCCGTGTTCAGCTCTGCAAAGATGGTGGAATGCTATTAATCGGCCATACTTATTTTCTGTGCATAAAAACAGGTCTGTTAAAGCTGAAGTTTACCCCCCCCATCAACATGCTAATGAAATGATTAAATAAACCCTTTACATTTTAGTTATATGCAATATTTTAGACCCAGTTGTGTCATCACTGGGTTTTTGTGCTTCTCTATGCCGTGCAAGCGGATCATGGCTGGTAGGAGTTACCCAGCAGGGTGCTGCTCATAGCATTTTGAAAACTGTTAACTGTAATGACTCCCCACATGCTGAGCCTCCATGATTGAAAGAACTGAAATCTGTGGAATGAAAAGGGCAGGCCAGGGACAGTCTGCCTGGTGAGGAAAAGGATAGATCAGCCATTCTCAGCCTTTACCCCCAAGGAACCCTTGAAAATGATTTTAGATCTAGAAGAAATCTTTCTGAAACCATGTAATCTTGAAGCAGTAGGAAGAATGTTCCTTAATTAGATGGTCAATGTCTCCTTATGGTGGTGGTCAGTGGGGAGTAATGTCTCCTTATGGTGGTGGTCAGTGGGGAGTAATGTCTCCTTATGGTGGTGGTCAGTGGGAAGTAATGTCTCCTTATGGTGGTGGTCAGTGGGAAGTAATGTCCCCTTACATTGGTGGTCAATGGGAAGACTATCTCCCTTACTTTGTTGGCCAGTGGGAAGAATGCCACCCTTGAGACAGCTAAAAAGATCGTTGGTATCTTGCTATTGGCTTTTTCAAGTGGCATTGGTCCCGAAACTATGTAGGCACCATCATAAGTGAGGTAAATCAACCGTCGCTCAAGAAACCTTTAGCAACCTCTAGAGGAACCCTGGTTGAGAATGGCTGATTTAGATGATGCTGGACATCCTCCAGCCAGAAAATGAGGGTTGCCTTTTCTTGCTTTGCTGCAGCCTCTGAAGTACACTATGCAACACTAAAAAATCAGAGTAATTAACTTCAGTACACGAGAAGAGTCTGTACTGTGCAAGACTTATGCCGCGTACACACGGTCGGAATTCTTGTCGGAAAAAGCTCTGATGGTTTTCCCGTCGCAATTCCGACGGAATTTCGCTCAAACTGTCTTGCCTACACACGGTCACACCAAATTCCGATGGTCAATAACACAGCGCCTTAAAAAACGTATGACTGCACTATAAAAGGGAAGTTTAATGCTTCTGAGCATGCGTCTAATTGTTTCCGAGCATGCGTCGGAATTTTGCGTGTCGGTATTGCATACACACGATCGGAAAATCGGAAAAATCGGAAAAATTAAGAACAGGTTCTCAATCCAAAGTCCGTTGGAAATTCCGACAGAAAAAGACCGATGGGCATACACACGATCGGAAAATCCGATGAAAAGCTCCCATCGGACTGTTTCCATCGGAAATTCCGACCGTGTGTACGCGGCATATAGGGAAGGTTGGAGTTCAGATTTAAATGCTAGGGATTCTAAAGGCTTTTTGTTTACCTTCATACATTTTATGCATGAAGGTAAAAAAAACTTGTATTTTGTGAGACTTCCTCTAACGTTTTGAGACATGAAGTGCAGGGAACAGTCTGTGTACTATTGGGAAAAACCTTTCCCTACACCTTCCAAAACTGGGAAAAAAAAAAAGTTTTGGTTGTAGATGCACGTTCATGGGTGTATAACATACTGAGGGCAGCACAGTGGTGTAGTGGTTAGCACTCTCACCTAGCAGCAATAGGGTCGCTGGTTCGAATCCAGACCACGACACCTTCTGCCTGGAGTTCGCATGCACTCCCTGTGCCTGCGTGGGGTTCCTCCGAGTTCTCTGGTTTCCTCCCACACTCCAAAGACATGCTGGTAGGTTAATTAGATCCTGTCAGAAAAAATTGGGCAAATATGTGTATGTTGTATGTGTTTGTAAGCGTGTCGGGACTCCATGGGGTAAAAGGACCGCGCTATACCGCAGATGGACACCAGCGACAAAAAGCGCCCTGAGGCTGTTCAGTTCGCATAGGTAGCGCTATACAAGTCACTCATTCATTCATTCACTGTAGATATTCATAACAAACCATATCTGCTACAATGGAGGAAATGCATCAGATATAATTGAATACCTTGCTTTAATAATTGCTCTACTTTTCAGGGACTGATGCGGGAGCTAGAACTGAAGGAAAAAAAGATCAAGGAGATCCAGAGCACTGGAGACAGACTCCTTCATGATGACCACCCTGGAAGGTCCACCATAGAGGTTAGTATTTGTGCTGGGTATATCCGTTCCTCCATTCAGGTATGATGGCTGCATTCATTTAGTTGTAGACCATGTTCTGTCCCAGTGTGTGACCCAATACAGAGCAGGTGTGGTGGAGAGCTTACTTTGAAATAATTCATATTGGTGACTAGTCGTATAGTACAGGACTAAGGCTGAGTATTCCTAGACCCCGAGTTATAGGCTGGTACCTTCAGGTGATAGGATGCTGGCAAAGCTTTTGAGAGCATGCCTTTTGGGCATCTCCCTTTATAACCCTGCCCCGATTCATGAGCCCTTGTTTTTTTTTTTTTTCCCCAAATTTTTTTTATTGAAGATATAGTATAACAAAATGACAATATCGTACAAACGTTAAGGAATAATGGAACAGTATTTGTTGTATTTAGTACAAATAAGTCAGATTGGGTTTGGGGGGGGGGGGGATTTCCGATTTGTAGAGGGATGTTGCGGGGGTTTGCATGATAATTCAGTACTTATGTGGTGAGAGGTTGTTGGCTGGGTGCTCTGTTACGAGGACCCCGACGCCCTTGTTTTTTTTGCTAGTGTCCGAAGGTGATGGACTTTTTATCCCTTACGGAGAATCGCTTAAACAGGGAGTGCACCCAAAAAAATAAAATTAAAAGCCAGCAGCTACAAATACTGCAGCTTCTGACTTTTAATAAATGGACACTTACCTCTTCCAGGGTCCAGCGATGTCAGCAGCCAAAGCCGAGAAATCACTCGGTTCTCGGCTGCTGCCGCCGCCATTCTCGTTGAGGGAACCAGGAAGTGAAGCGTTGCGGCTTCACTTCCCGGTTCCCTACTGCACATGCGCAATGCGCCCGCGCTGTCTCTGGGACCCGTGTGTGTCCCAGCAGACAGCAAGGCGGGACAGGAAGAGGCATAGACTCCCGTGGGAGTCTATGCCCGGAAGTGGGTGCAAATACCTGTCTTAGACGGGTATCTGCACCCCCTCCCCCCTGAAAGGTGCCAACTGTGGCACCGGAGGGGGGGAGGGTTCCGATGAGCGGAAGTTCCACTTTAGGGTGGAACTCTGCTTTAACTAGTTATTTTGTCTTCTGATTCTTCACTCGTTGGACCCAGAGATGGGCAAGATGGTTCAGAATGCAAACTTTACAGGAAGCTCTCTGTCCACCAGGATAACCTTGGAAAGCCCCAAGTAGCCTCAAAGAATTTAAAAGGATGAGAGCCCCACAGATCTAATGTAAGTCCCAGTAAAAGTTTCCCAGACCCTCATGAAAGGGGAGTTTTGAGCCCCTGAAAAGCTTTGGTTATCTTCTGACTTCTTGTCATGTTCAACAAAGACGTTACTGGACTTGCATTGGACCCATTTACACCTGAAGCCAGGCAGCTCTGCTTTCAGTGATCACAACATTTCCCATTCATCTCTTCACTTATTAATATATATTGTCTCTTCTGACCCATATTATTGGTGTTTGTTTCAGGCGTTCCAGGCTGCTCTGCAGACACAGTGGAGTTGGATGCTGCAGCTTTGCTGTTGTATTGAAGCTCATCTCAAGGAGAACACGGCTTACTTCCAGGTATGGTCACCGCAGGATGCCTTGAGCTTCTGAGCCCCCATTGTGCTTTACACAGAGATTTGATATTCTGCAATGCAGTTATCGTTTTGTAATGATGGGGCAAAATGGTGGCATGTAGTTTTGGGTATTGCCATAGCCATAGCAGCCCATGTGGCTTCTAAGGGGCTTGCTCGGAAGGGGGCCCCATTAAGAATAGTTTTGATGCTTCCATTCCGGAAGAGCTGACTTCAGATTCACATGTGTGGGATCCTACTTTTTCTAGTCCCAGATCTCTTTTGCATCTCCTCTATCTGTGAGTAGATGTGTTGCCTTCGGAGCTTCTGGTCGTCCTGGCCAGCACTGAAATTTTAATAATTTGATCATTTTGTGTCCTAACAATGTTTTCAAAGTTTCACAATTCTTTGTTTTGGCTTCATTGATCTCACTCTGGTTGCAGTGTGCTAGCCTGTAAAAAAAAATTGGATAAAAATGTAAAAAATACGAGTAAATGAAATGCTAAATATCACAAAATAGAAAACTCATTCGGTAAATTTAGCTTTTGCTTTTTTTTTTTTTTTAAATGATTGGACTTTCGAGATTAATATCGTATGAGCTATTTTAAGGGAAGAATTCAAGTAGCCAACTCTTAATGAATTAACCAGAGTGTCTTCTTTTCCCACACAGTATTTTGCAGATGTGAAAGAGGCTGAAGAACATCTGAAGAAGATCAATGATACCATGCGCAGGAAATACACCTGTGATCGCTCCGTTACAGTGACCCGGCTGGAAGATCTGCTTCAGGACAGCATAGTGAGTACCCAGTAGCCGTGTGTGTCCATGTCTGGTGGGTTTTATTGAGGAAATCAAGCCTTGTATAGAGTATAGGAGATATAATATATGTCACCACACACACCATCAATCCATATAAAAGTCCAAGAATTTGAGAGCTCAAATCACCAACAGGACCACTTTGCCAGGCTTGCCTGATGAAGGGGTCCTGTAGGCTCTGAAATGTTGCACTTAGTGTGATGTGATCTGTTTAACAAATTCTTGGACAATAACCGGGGTCTCCAAACTTTCTAAACAAGGGGGCAGTTCTTCATGCTTTAGGGGGGCAGATTGTGGACAGTGGGGATAGAAGATGCCCTGGCACCAGTGGGAGTAAACCATGCCTTATCTGTAGGAGGAACAATGTCCCATTGTTGGTATTTAACCACTTGCTGCCCGCCATTTTGGAAAATGACGTCGGCAAAGTGGTTTCAATATCCTGACCAGACATCATATGACGTTGCCAGGCTATCAACCCAGGGGCACGCATCACAGCGATCCTTGCTGCGGTGTGTCAGTCTGACCCACCACAACTCCAATCTAGGTAAGGAGTCTCTGATGGAGACTCTTTACCACGTGATCAGCCGTGTCCAATCACGGCTGATCACGATGTAAACGGGAACAGCCGTTGATCGTGTCTGTCAGCAGCTCCTCTGACGGGGGTCTGTGCAGATCGATTATCAGCGCAGCCCCCCCCCCCCCCCGAGGATGCCCACACTGGACCACCAGACATGCCACCACTAGTCACCACGTGGTATGCCACCCTAGACCGCAATGGATGCCAATCAGTGCCCACAATGGGCATCACTGGCTGGCATTGTTTGGCACTGATTGGCATCCATCAGTACCATTTATTAGTGTACATCCGTGCTGCCTATCAGGGCCCATCCGTGCTGCCTTTTAGTGCCACCTATGTGTACCCATCAGTGCCGCATATTGGTGCCCATCAGTGCCACCTTATCAGTGCAGCCCCATCAGTGCCCATCCGTGAAGGAGAAAACTTACTTATTTACAATGTTTTGTAACAGAAACAAAAAAAAATGTGTTTAGAACACAAAAATCCCAGATGTGATCAAATACCACCAAAAGAAAGCTCTATTTGTGGGAACAAAATGATAAAAATTCTATTTGGGTACAGTGTAGCATGACCGCACAATTGTCATTCTAAGTGCGACAGCGCTGAAAGCTGAAAATTGGTCTGGGCAGGAAGGTGTATAAGTGCCCAGTATTGAAGTGGTTAAGGCAGGAATAGTGCCCTATCATTGGTGTTATTGGGAGGAATAATGCCCCATCATTGGTGTCAGTGGGAGGAATAGTGCCCCATTGTTGGTGTCAGTGAAATGGTGCCCCAATGGCCAGATAAAGGCAAAGCAAAAGGCGGCAGTTTGGAGCCCACTGGACTATTATATGGATCCATGGTGTGCTGGTGACCTATAATATCTCTGTTGATATCGGTTAACCAGCTAGTTGTTCCTGCAGCACTCCCATACTCCAGGCGATATCCAAAAAGTGCGATGAGAATATACAGTATCTGAGATATACTGTGTGTATTAAAATAAATTTGTGGTCGCAGCATACTTTTATTTTATACATCAGCATTGTAGTAACAATACAAACAATGGTTATTAAAGCAGTTGTAAACCCGCTGAAACTTTATTTTTTTATTTTTTTTAATTTTTTAACACACCTGTAAGAGAAAAGGCATAATGAGCTAGCTAGCATACTAGCTCATTATGAAATACTTACCTTAGAACGAGGCGTCGGTAACTAACCTGGTCCACGCCGAGGTCGCTGACGTGTTGCCTCTGCGTGTCTTTCGGGTATCGCGACTCCAGCGCTGTGAGTGGCTGGAGCCGCGATGTCGTCGCTCCTGCGCATGCGCACAGGAGACTTCTTCCCGGCAAGGTTCGGATTCTGCCGGCCTTTCAGCCGAGAATCCCCCGTGCGCATGCGCTGCTGCAGTCAGCGGCGCATTTTGCACAGGGAATATCTCCTAAACCGTACAGGTTTAAGAGAGATTTTTTTTTTACCTACAGGTAAGCCTCATTATAGGCCTCATTATAGGCTTACCTGTAGGTAAGTCATTTTTTTGGACTATACAACCACTTTAATGACAGTCCAATAAAGGCTTACTTGAAAAATCTCCTTTCATGTTGTAAATGCTGCCTGTCTGCTGGCCGTCTCTTTCCACGCTGGATTTCCCTGCATGCTTTGCAACTTCTCTTCAATTTCTATGGACTACATATCCCATAGTACCTTGCTGCGTGGAAGCAGTAATTCCTGTCCTGACTCCTGAAACTCCTCTTCTGAGAAGGCCGGCTCTGTGACATGTGTGGCACAGCAGTGCCTATCCTCAGGGCATAGTGACTACCAGTCATAGAAATTCAAGGAAGTAAATGTGTGGGGGGGGGGGGGGTCTTCACAAAGTACGTTTCCAAACTTCAAAATTGCTCCGATTTAATAGGAGTAGGCCTTGAAATTATTTGAATTACAATGTGGAAATGAATATGGCATTTAAAGTCGGGGTGAGAAAATAACGTAAAAATGTTGACTTCTTCTTCTCTTCCCACCACCAGGATGAAAAAGAACAGCTCACAGAGTACAAGGGGCAAGTCTCCGGCCTGGCCAAGAGGGCAAAGGCCATCATACAGCTGAAACCTCGCAGCCCGTCCAACCCGCCCAAAGCCAATCAACCAGTTCAGGCCGTCTGTGACTACAAGCAGATGGAGGTGAGTGAAGGAGGAGTAAGGACTAAGCACCGCCTCCCTGTGCGATTATCTGAGTATAGAAATATTTGGCACTCCTCTTCGTCCACATAGACGGCGGCTCTGCTCAGAAGGTCACAGCATTATAATCTGTTAAGTCGGCGTGATTGCTTGTGAACTCATAGCGAATCGGCTACGTAGCTGCAATTCTCCACGAATGTCAGTCCTAATTGTGAGAATAAAGAGCTTTAACACCGACCGTGACTAGTTCTGATCCATGTCGTGTCACTCTGCAATAGAAGAATATGATTGTTGGGTCATACAGATTCCTGTGCTGATTAGGGGCCTCACATGGTCCCCCTTCCCCCCCTCATTAAAATGCTAACGAATCAAAACTCTAATAACAATTTCCTTAACCACTTCAGCCCCGGACCAATTTGCAGCCAAAGGACCAGGCCCCTTTTTGCTATTCGGCACTGCGTCGCTTTAACTGACAATGGCGCGGTCGTGCGACGTGGCTCCCAAACAAAATTGGCGTCCTTTTTTTCCCACAAATAGAGCTTTCTTTTGGTGGTATTTGATCGCCTCTGCGGTTTTTATTTTTTGCGCTATAAACAAAAATAGAGCGACAATTTTGAAAAAAATTCAATATTTTTTACTTTTTGCTATAATAAATATCCCCAAAAAAAATATACAACAAAAATTTTTTTTTTCCTCAGTTTAGGCCGATACGTATTCTTCTACATATTTTTGGTAAAAAAAATCGCAATAAACGATTATTGATTGGTTTGCGCAAAAGTAATAGCGTTAACAAAATAGGGGATAGTTTTATAGCATTTTTATTAATATTTTTTTTTTTTTACTAGTAATGGCGGCGAACAGCGATTTTTATTTTGACTGCGACATTATGGCGGACACATCTGAAATTTTTGACACATTTTTGGGACCATTGTCATTTATACAGCAATCAGTGCTATTTAAATGCACTGGTTCCTGTGTAAATGACACTGGCAGTGAAGGAGTTAACCACTAGGGGGCGGGGAGGGGTTAAGTATGTCCTGTGTGTGTTTTTTTACTGTGGGGGGGTGTGGCTTGGCATGTGACGTCACTGATCGTTTTTCCCTATGACAGGGAACAGACGATCAGTGACAGGCAGTGTAGGAAGCACGGGGAGTGGTTTGTTTACACAGACCTCTCCCCGTTCTTCAGCTCTGTGACCCGATCGCGGTACACCAGCAGCGATCGGGTCCTGCAACCACGGTCACGGAGCTCAGGACCGGGTCGCGAGTGACCCACGGCTGGGCTCTTAAAAGACAACGTACCTGTACGTTGATGTGCCCAGCCGTGCCATTCTGCTGACATAAATGTGCAGGAGGCGGTCCTTAAGTGGTTAAACTACATAGAGGGTTCTTTACTGTAAGAGCGGTAAAGATGTGGAATTCCCTTCCACAGGCGGTGGTCTCAGCGGGGAGCATCGATAGTTTCAAGAAACTATTAGATAAGCACCTGAACGACCACAACATACAGGGATATACAATGTAATACTGACATATAATCACACACATAGGTTGGACTGTCTTTTTTCAACCTCAACTACGATGTAACTATATGCAAAACTTTTTCGGTTTTCATTGCATACTGTTTTGTAGATCCAAAGATGTCATCACTGGGTCTTTTTCTCTATGCAATGCAGGCTTATGGGGGAGGGTGCTGATCGAAGTCATTGTATAACTAGTAATCATTAGCCCGACATGTTCTGTAATGGTGGGGAGGTTTCACTACTCCTCTAAGCAGCTTCCTCAGTTCTAATGAGGGGCATTTATGAGAACTGAGGAAGCTACATGGTTTTGAGTTGCAAAACTTCTCCAACGTTCTAGAATGTCCAGTTAAGTTTGACAAATGACTACTAGTTCTGTCAGGATGCCACACACCCAAGGAACTTTTTTAATTATTATTTTGTAGTAAAATTGTGGCACTCTTTGGCTATAGAATATATCTGTATTTGTCTTGTCCTACAGATTACTGTACATAAGGGAGATGAATGTGTGTTGGTAAATAACTCCCAGCCCAGCAAGTGGAAAATCATGGATTCTGCAGGAAATGACGCCATGGTCCCATCTGTCTGCTTCATCGTTCCACCACCCAACAAGGAGGCTCTGGATGCTGTTAGTCGGTGAGTTATCAGTCCTGTGGTGCTCTTGCATGGTGCTGGGTCCTTGGCTGCCGCAACAATTGTCAGTGTTGTCTCACTGACTTTGCAGTTGATGAGTTTCCTCCCTGTCATGTCCTCCGTCATATTATCTATGATAAGTATAGTGTCCTCCTTGTCTTGTCCTTAGTCATGTGATCAATGACATTGAGTTAGGGTGCTCCTTGTTATGTCCTTAGTCGTGTTGTCATTGATGTTTTCCTTGTCATGTCCTACTAAGTTGTGTTGCGCCTCATGGTGGGTGTAGAGTTCTTTTCATCATCTTCTCAGTTATGTTCTTCATGATGATGAGTGTAGTGTGCTCCTTGTCATGTTGTCCATGATAGTGAGTGTAGTGTCCTCAGTCATGTTCTCCAGGATGTTGAGCATAGTATCCTTGTCATGTCCTCAGTCATGTTCTCCATGACATGTGCTCCTTATGTCCTTAGCTATGTTCTCCATGATAATGAACGTAGTGTCTGCCTTGTCATGTACTCAGTTATGTGGTCCATGACTTGTGTGCTCCTTGTTAAGTCCTTAGCCATGTTGTCCATGATGATGTCCTCCTTGTCATATCCTCAGTCATATTGTCCATGACGGTGAGTGTAGTGTCCTACTTGTCACGTTCTCAGTGATGTTGTCCATGACAGTGAGTGTAGTATCCTCAGTCATATTGTCCATGATGATGAGCATAGAGTTCCTGTCATAAACTCAGTCATGTTGTCCATAATGGTGAGTGTAGTGTTCTCCGTGTCATGTCCTTAGTCGTGTTGTCCATAATGGTGAGTGTAGTGTTCTCCGTGTCATTGTCATGTCCTTAGTCGTGTTGTCCATAATGGTGAGCATAGAGTCCCTGTCATGTCCTCAATCATGTTGTCCACGATGATGAGAGTAGTGTCCTCATTGTTATGTCCTCAGTCATGTTGTCCATGATGAGCGAAGTGTTCCTGTCATATCCTCAGTCATGTAGTCTATGGTGGTGCATGTAGCGTGCTCCTTGTCATGTCCTCAGTCATCTTGTCCATGATGGTGAGTGTAGTGTCCTCAGTCAT
The DNA here is from genome assembly GCA_028564925.1 of Lithobates sylvaticus. Classification (NCBI taxonomy): domain Eukaryota; kingdom Metazoa; phylum Chordata; class Amphibia; order Anura; family Ranidae; genus Lithobates; species Lithobates sylvaticus. The sequence goes on along the minus strand of CM053030.1, from coordinate 18,696,811 downwards.
GTGGTCCATGATGGTGTGTGTATTGTGCTCCGTGTCATGTCCTCAATCATGTTGTCAATGATGATGAGCGAAGTGTTCCTGTCATATCCTCAGTCATGTAGTCTATGATGGTGCGTGTAGTGTGCTCCTTGTCATGTCCTCAGTCATGTTGTCCATAACGTGTGCTCCTTATGTCCTTATATATGTTGTCCATGATGATGAACGTAGTGTCTGCCTTGTCATGTCCTCCGTTATGTGGTCCATGACTTGTGTGCTCCTTATGTCCTTAGTCGTGTTGTCCATAATGGTGAGCATAGAGTCCCTGTCATGTCCTCAATGTTGTCCATGATGATGAGAGTAGTGTCCTCATTGTCATATCCTCAGTCATGTTGTCCATGATGAGCGAAGTGTTCCTGTCATATCCTCAGTCATGTAGTCTATGGTGGTGCGTGTAGTGTGCTCCTTGTCATATCCTCAGTCATCTTGTCCATGATGGTGAGTGTAGTGTCCTCAGTCATGTGGTCCATGATGGTGTGTGTAGTGTGCTCCGTGTCATGTCCTCAATCATGTTGTCAATGATAATGAGCGAAGTGTTCCTGTCATATCCTCAGTCATGTAGTCTATGGTGGTGCGTGTAGTGTGCTCCTTGTCATGTCCTCAGTCATGTTGTCCATAACGTGTGCTCCTTATGTCCTTATATATGTTGTCCATGATGATGAACGTAGTGTCTGCCTTGTCATGTCCTCCGTTATGTGGTCCATGACTTGTGTGCTCCTTATGTCCTTAGTCGTGTTGTCCATAATGGTGAGCATAGAGTCCCTGTCATGTCCTCAATGTTGTCCATGATGATGAGAGTAGTGTCCTCATTGTCATGTCCTCAGTCATGTTGTCCATGATGAGCGAAGTGTTCCTGTCATATCCTCAGTCATGTAGTCTATGGTGGTGCGTGTAGTGTGCTCCTTGTCATATCCTCAGTCATCTTGTCCATGATGGTGACTGTAGTGCCCTCAGTCATGTGGTCCATGATGGTGTGTGTAGTGTGCTCCTTGTCATATCCTCAGTCATCTTGTCCATGATGGTGAGTGTAGTGTGCTCCTTGTCATGTCCTCAATCATGTAGTCTATGATAGTGCATGTAGTGTGCTCCTTGTCATGTCCTCAGTCATCATGGGCATAGTGTCCTTTTCATGTTCTTGTCAAGTGTGCAGTCATGTTGCCCATATTGATGAGCGTAGTGTCCTTGTCATGCCCACAGTCATGTCATCCATAATGATGAGCATTTGTATCCTCCTTGTGTCCTCAGTCACATTGTCTGATGATGAGCGTAGTGTCCTCAGTCATGTTGTTTATCTTCCCCCCCCTAGGTTGGAGGAAAGTCACCAAGCCCTAATCACTATGTGGCACACCATGCATATCGATCTGAAGTGTATGCTCTCTTACCAGTATCTGCTCAGGGACATCCAGCTCATCCAGTCCTGGACGCTCATCACGGTTAGTCCAAACTCTACTTTCTCTCCTCTCTGTTCTCCCTCTCTGGCTAATAGTTATAAACTTGGGAACAATATGGCAACAATTAGATTTATTTATTATTTCAAGTAAGCTATATCTGTATTGACCCATTACAACCAGACGCGTTGAAGCTATAAAGCTGAATTTTAAGATTTGGATCTGACCATCTTTCTTGTCTATCCTGCAGTTCCGAAGCACGACATCGGAGGAGTATTCTCAGGCTCTCCGGAACCTGGAAATCCATTACCAGGACTTCCTGAGGGACAGCCAGGACTCCCACAACTTCCACCCAGATGACCGCATGAACATCGAGAGAGAATACAGCTCCTGCACCCAGAAGTACGACCTGCTCCTACGGAGTCTCGAGAAAGGTAAAAGATTGCAGAGTGTCTTTATATGTGCGGAATCAAGGCGTTTAATGTGTGTGTGTGACACAAGTGTCTGTGACCCATCCAGGTGAACAGGACGAGAGTACATGTAAGAACTACGTATCCCAGCTGAAGAACATTCAACTACAGCTGGATGGCTGTGAGTCCCGTACAGTGAACAAGATCCGAACCCCCCTGGACAAAGATCCCATCAAGGAATGCTCCCAGCGGATCGGAGACCAGCAGGTAATGTCCACTCTCATTCCACTTACTTGAGATGTGAGGCTAGCCAAGGAGCTGTTGCATAACTGGACAGCTGAATTGACATCTTTCAAAAGTGAGCTCTAATGTCACCCTGGGCAACTGATTGAGGTTCAGGTCCACCCCCAATCCATCAATCTGGTTTCACTGTCCCCATCAGAATACCCAACTACACAGCTCCCAACTGTCCCTGATTTCGAGGGACTGTCCCTGATTTGGAGAAATGTCCCTCTGTCCCTTATTCCTTCTCATTTGTCCCTCATTTTGGTCTGATTTATATAGATGTATATATGCTTTTTATCTATCAAAAGGTGTTTTCCAGCTCATCTGATTTCTAAATTGCTGTATTTGTAAATTCCAAAAGCCAATATAAAGGAATAGTAGTGGTATAAAAAGCACTTGTGGGTTTAACCAATCTTGTTTTTTTTTTGTACAGTTCTCCTTTAAGGGGGCGGGGCAAGGTGGTGTCCTATGCCTGCATACTTTTGCTGATAGGTGTCCCTCATTCCCGTCTTAAAAAGTTGGGAGGTATGCCCAACTGTAAAGAGAGGAGCGGGGCAAGTGCTGGGGTCTGCACTGTGGGCAAAGTTCTCCAGGCACAGTGCTGCCTTCTTAGCTTTGTCCTGTTACTGTTTGGTGCCAGGCAGCACTTCGCCACCATCTAGTGGACCTCTGGCCTCCTTATAATCTTTGGGCCTCTTGCCTGCAGAAAGAAAGGGCATCCCAGGGTGTGCAGTAGGTTCACAGAGCAAGAACGAGCCTTGTGCAGCCACCGCTATAGTATAACAGGATGCATTCAGGATGAGTAGTGGGAGCTGCTGTTGTAAGACGCGTCCATTCATGTTGGCTGCAGACTGAGGTTTCCTGAGAAGGAGGTTTACTATTGGCCTAAATTGCAGTTATTATCTAGTTTGAAGTTAAAACCCATCTTCAGGCAATTAGGAACCCCCCTCCCTTACCCATCCTGCACATTTTTTTTCCTCCATTACCTTGCGGGACAAGATGTGTTCGTCTGGGCCCCTGGGAGATGGGGTGTAAATGGTCTTCTTTTTCTTTTTTCTACAACTTTATTTACGATTCCTATTTATAAAAAGTTCATACGCATATTTTGCATGTTCTAATTGTCTCGATCTCTCCTTAGCAAATTCACTTTGAACTGGAGAACATCCAGAAGAATCTGGATAAGGTGAACGACAAGACCCGTAAGATACTAACCCAGCCTGACCTGGGAGAGTCAGCCCCGCTCCTAAGATCCGAGCTTGAAGTAACTTTGCAGAAGATGAACCAAGTCTACAGCCTTTCCACCATCTACCTGGATAAGTACGTACCACGTTACAGGCGGACTGCAGACTCCTGATAAGAATTGATGTAATATGGGGGGGGGGTCAATATACCTTATATACTCTAGTATAAGCCGACCCGTATATAAGTCGAGGCACCTAATTTTACCACAAAAAAATGGGAAAACGCATTGACACAAGCCTAGGGTGAGAAATGCACAGCTACTGTAAGTGGAAAAGAGGGTCAACAGTGCCCATTTGCAGCCTCCCTGTGCCCATTTGCAGCCGTAGGTCCCCCGAACTTCAAACTTGGTAGTTAAGGGTTCCTAGAAATGACATTGCTGCAGATGGACACAGTTGACCGACTTTGGGGCCCCGTATCTCTGGGCCACTTGGTGCTAGGAACCCCAAATTGGTGTGCAAACCCAGTGGAACCAACATTACAACATATCCAAATTTAGGGTCCCCAGCACCAAGTGACCCCGAGATACGGGGCTCCAAAGTCGGGTCGGAAAATGTCAAGCACTTTTCTGCAGCAAAAAATGACATTTTCCAACCTGACTTTGCGCCCCCGTATCTGGGGCCACTTGGTGCTAGGAACCCCAAATTTGTAATATTATAATATTATGTTGGTCCCACTGGGTTTGCACATCAAATTTGGGGTTCCTAGCACCAAGAGGCCCCTTGATACGGGGCCGCAAAGTCGGGTCGGAAAATGTAATTTTTTGCTGCAGAAAAGTGCTTGACTCGAGTATAAGCCGAGGGGGGCACTTTCAGCACAAAAAAATGTGCTGAAAAACTCGGCTTATACTTGAGTATATACGGTATATAAAAATTAGTCAGGTAGCAGTAGTATAGTGTAGCAGACAGATTTCCTGCCTGTGTAAAGTCCTTATTTATTACAGGGCGATGTGGCCGTAGGCCTCATTTATCACAGACATTTATATAGTGTCGTCAATTTATACAGCACTTTATACAGTATACTGTAAATTCGCATCAATACCTGGCCTCAAGGATTTTGCATTCGAAGGTCCCCATTACATATACCTAAATGCACACACCTACTATGGCCAAGTTAGAGAGCCAAATAGCCAACCAGCATGTCTTTGAAGTGTGGGAGGAAACCGGGGTGCCCAGAGGACATGCAAACTCCATGCAGGCACTGATACTCCCTGAGGGAGAGGAGAATAAGAATATTTACATGGTGGGACTTCTTTAAATGCTGTTTAGCTGGCAGGGAAATTCACTTGGAGCAGCAGAAAAAGATCAATTTTTTATTTCTCGTTTTCAGGTTGAAGATGATACACTTGGTGATCAGGAACACGCAAGGTGCTGAGGAGGTTGTGAAAACATATGAAGATCAGCTGAAGGAAGTCCAGACTGTTCCTGGAGACCTCAAAGAGCTGGAGAGCAACAAGTCGGACCTGAAGGTAAGACCTTGGATGTACGAGCCCCCTGTGATGGAGAGAACTGGAGCTATGAACAGGGTCGGAGAGAGCTGGAGCTATGTACAGGGTCGGAGAGAACTGGAGCTATGTACAGGGTCGGAGAGAGCTGGAGCTATGTACAGGGTCGGAGAGAGCTGGAGCTATGTACAGGGTCGGAGAGAGCTGGAGCTATGTACAGGGTCGGAGAGAACTGGAGCTATGTACAGGGTCGGAGAGAGCTGGAGCTATGTACAGGGTCGGAGAGAGCTGGAGCTATGTACAGGGTCGGAGAGAGCTGGAGCTATGTACAGGGTCGGAGAGAGCTGGAGCTATGTACAGGGTCGGAGAGAGCTGGAGCTATGTACAGGGTCGGAGAGAGCTGGAGCTATGTACAGGGTCGGAGAGAGCTGGAGCTATGTACAGGGTCGGAGAGAGCTGGAGCTATGTACAGGGTCGGAGAGAGCTGGAGCTATGTACAGGGTCGGAGAGAGCTGGAGCTATGTACAGGGTCGGGTCTACTCTGGTCACTAAATGCGTAATCAACCATGGACAGAATCCAGAGCAGGGACTGTACAGAATTGTCAGAAAGATGAATCAACAAATTTAATTTTGCTTTTAGACAGGGGCAGGCAGGGGTTAAAGTTACTCGGGAAATTGCACGTTGATGGAGACCTGTTGACACATGGATAGTGTGGGCTAGCGATAGAGTTGGCACATGCACCAACATCCCTGGATAAGGTGTGTATATATACACAGGAAGTTTTGGACAGGATTTTTGGCAGTGCTTTAGTCATAGATGGATAGATAATACCAAGGAATAGTTAAAAATGTAACACATTTTATTAATACAGCTTTAAAAATATCACACATAAAAAGAGGTTAGCAGATTGTCATTATATCACATTATAGATGGCATATTGAGGGTAGGTGTTGATAAGATGCAAGTTATCCTGACATGTTTCGCCCAAATGGGCTTGCTCAGGGGATTAATGCAGACTATCATCACTACAAAGAAAACAAAAAATATTGTACATAGTATAGACATTGCTGAAATTATCAATACAACAAAATATAATAAATTGTCCCACTTTTGCATGCCACTAGCCCATGCCGAGGCTCTTAAATCTGATGGCTCAAGTGCCCACTGATGACACCAATTGGAGTGGTTCACTATTCCATGATCACTATAGTGGCCATGAAACTGTGATCACATGGAGGCTTCATTGACAAAATAATCCTTCAGCCTGCAGCTAACACTGCAGCTTTAAGCAGCAGTGTGTACCTTTTTGGTACTGTAATTGTCAGATAACAATTACAGTATTTAAAGGATTTAAAGCGGAGTTCCACCCATTTAAAAGTCGGCAGCTACAAAAAGCGTAGCTGCTGTCTTTTAATAACCAGACACTCACCTGTCCCATGGTCCAGCGATGCGGACGCACAAAGCCTCGCTCCTCTCCCCCCTCCTCTCCATGGCCTCGGCATTCTAACTGGGCACCCGGCTGTGCTGTGAATGGCCAGGCAATCTTCTGGGACCTGTGATGTGTCCCAGAAGATTGCAGGGAGGGAGGGGGGGAGAGGCGATCTTCCTTCCGGTGGTGCCCGGGGCTGGAAGTGGGAGCTGGGTGCCTCTCAAAGCAGGGTACCCGCCCCCCCCCCCAAATGTGGTATGTCAGGGGGTCACCAGCACTTAAAGCGGAAGTTCCATTTTCGGGGGGAACTCCGCTTTAAATATACATTTTTTTGCACATTTGTCTGCCAGTAATAAAACCGTTATTTTAACAAAACAATGTACCAAATTAAATCCTTATGTCCTTAACATTTAGGCATGCAAATTATTCATTGAGTTATTGTAAGGTTTGCGAATGCCACTGATGATGCTAATTTGACCTTGGAATCCTAGGCTTCAAATGCTTCTGGTCACGAAAGGGTTGGAGTACTTATGTATACAATCAGGCTGAGACCCCCCCACCCCCAGTCACCTCTTATTAGATAGATGTAAATATCCGGTTACACTAGTGTGTGTGCCAGCTTCTACCAGGCCAACCGGTACTGCGCCTGTGTTGGTGAGCTACATACATCTTGCCTTTACATTGGAGTAGGTACCCAACTGTAAGTTGTGCAGATTTTTTGTCTTGAAAGGCCTTGTAGAAGACCTTCCACTACTCTAGCTAGGAGAATTATAAAGCTTACATTGGAGTTTGTATCTTTGCTGGGGAAGTTAATTCCCTAGGACAGCGGTTCCCAACCTCGGCCCTCAAAACCCCTTCAACAGGCCATGTTTTGGGGATTTTTCCATAGAGGAAATGACTAATATAAACCAAGCCAGTGACCTTCCTTTAAAGAACCTGCTCATGGTGAAGGAAATCCTGGAAATATGGCCTGTTGGGAACCGCTGTCCTAGGACGAAATCTGAGCTATGGTCCACAGAGGGCACCAGGGTAACAACCAGAACCTTCCCAGAGGCTCAACTTCCACAGTAGCAATCCCATTTTATTTTGTATTCCCTTGTTTGTGACAAGTTGGTGTTAGAAGTTGTTCTATACGTTCAGAGGGGCCTACAAACATCTTTGGTTGGATAAGACCATTCGAAAATACAGCAATATATTGCTGTTCATTTGTGTACTCTATAAAGGAGCCGGTCGATTTTTTACTATGTAATGTCTGAAAGTGCATAGAGCTGGTGAATGTCATAATTGGTATGGATGGAGATTGCTGGAATGGTGTCCCTGCATGGTGTGGGGGGTAATAAAGCTTTTCTTGCTCTGCTTTCATCATCCTAATGGTTTGGCTTTTGCAGAGAATGCGTGGTCAGGTAGAAGGTCACCAGCCACTCTTCAATGGACTGGAGAACGATCTCAGCAAGGCCAGGGAAGTGAGTGATAGGATGTTGAAGGTTCACAGTGAACGAGATGTGGATCTGGACAGATATCGGGAGAAGGTGCAGATGCTCCTGGAGCGTTGGCAGGCCATCGTCCTTCAGATTGAAGTTCGGCAGAGAGAACTGGAACAACTGGGCAAGCAACTGCGATATTACCGGGAGAGCTACGAGTGGCTCATCCGCTGGATAACGGAAGCCAAGAAGAGGCAGGAGAAGATCCAGTCTGTGACCATTACAGACAGCAGAACTGTCAAGGAGCAGCTGCTAGAGGAGAAGGTAAGCCTCCACAATAGGAACTGCTCACAAGTATAATTCTAAATAGGTCTAGGCATTAATAATTTACTTTGTACAGGATGGACCCTTCATAAGAGGAGTATAATTCTATATGCATATAGGATTATATAAGACGCATTGTACAAGTTGGACCCTTCCCATGAGGAGTAGAAATGTAGATACATGTAGGCCTTAATATGGCACACTGTTCAAGATGGACCCTTCCTATGATCAGTATAATTCTAGATACCTCTAGGAAGTATTAAGACGCATTATATAATTTGGACCCTTCCCACAAGGAGTATAATTCTAAATGCATGTAGGCATTAATAGGACACATTGTACAAGATCGACCCTTATTACAAGAAGTATAATTCTAGATGCTAGATCTAAGAAGCAATAAGACTCATTGTTCAGGATGAGAATAATTCTAGATAGATCTAAGCAGGGGCGTTGCTAGGTGTACAAAAGATCTGGGGCTACAGGCCATAGCAGCATAGTAAAGAAAGTCATATGCTTGGGCGGGCATACACATGTATATACAGTAATATACGTATGTGTGTGTATATATCCCCAGAGAGCCCCCCACTTACATCGGGGTCCCCAGAGAGCCCCCCACTTACATCGGGGTCCCCAGAGAGCCCCCCACTTACATCGGGGTCCCCAGAGAGCCCCCACTTATATTGGGGTCCCCAGAGAGCCCCCACTTATATTGGGGTCCCCAGAGAGCCCCCCACTTATATCGGGGTCCCCGGAGAGCCCCCCACTTATATCGGGGTCCCCGGAGAGCCCCCCCTTAAATCGGGGTCCCCACAGAGCCCCCCCTTAAATCGGGGTCCCCAGAGAGCCCCCCCCTTAAATCGGGGTCCCCACAGAGCCCCCCCTTAAATCGGGGTCCCCACAGAGCCCCCCCTTAAATCGGGGTCCCCACAGAGCCCCCCCTTAAATCGGGGTCCCCACAGAGCCTCCACTTCCCTTGGGGACCCCTGCAGAGACTCTGGGCCCCAGATTCGGGGCTATACCCCCAAAAGCCACCCCCTAGCGACGCCACTGCATCTAAGCACTAATAAAACACATTACCCATAAGACATGTTATTTATTTCCTGCAGAAACTGCTGGAGGAAAGTGAGAAAAACCGTGAAAAAGTGGATGAATGCCAGAAGTATGCCAAGCAATACATCGAAGCCATCAAGGTAACACAGCAAGTTATACCGTTTAATTGAACAAGCTGAAGTTAGAAGCTGATTGGCTGCCATGCACAGTTGCACCAGATTTAGCTCTCTCCAGTTTTAGTAAATCAAATTCTAGGTGTCTCCTTCATTATTTCATAATCTAGAACAGCCATTCGCAACCTTTTTAACATGGGGGGGGGGGGGGGGGGGGAAACCCTTGAGCTAACGTTCCTGTCTCAGGGAACCTCGGCTAATAATGACTATATCTACAACTCATGATACATTAGTGGGATGGTCAATGGGAAGAATGCTCCTTACAATTGTCGACAAAAAGGGGGGGGGGGGATGTATATCTCCATATACTGGGACTTTAAATGAAGCGCACAAGGAAGGGGGGGTAGTGGGACTTTAAATGAGGCAGACTCGAACACAGATATGGAAGTAAAAAGTAGTAGTTTTAATGTACATAAGTGTCAAATTGCACTTTGACACGTTGTATACGTCAAACAGTCACTCAATGCATGTACAGACATCTTAAAAAATACATGGTATACATATAAATGGGGTGTAAAAACATGATTGCCATAACAGGGGAACAATTTTGCATAGTTCATAAATGCAGCTAGTAATGTACAGTAAAATTCATAGAAGTATAGATGGCAGTATGAGGGAGCGTATCCTCACAAGCTCGACGCGTTTCGTCGGTTAGCCGACTCATCAGGAGCAGATAATATCTGTAAGTAATAAAAGTTCTCAATCAAAAAAAGGTGGGGGGGGGGGGGGTCTATAACCCATGATATGGAAAATATATGTAAAGAGATATATATAGAAAAACGAAGAGATGGTAAAGTCCACAAACTTACATCCCATTGGAACACTGAACTTCAAAAATCCCGATATGCAGGGGTCGCCACATCAAGCCTCACCGGGAGCTGAGGCCCATAGATAACAGGTGGTCATTGGGAAGAATTACCCCCTTACATATAGCTAAAAAGATCAATGGTGTCAGTGGGAACTTATCTGAGAGGCAGAAATTGCTCAAGGAACCCCTGGCAACCTCTGTAGGAACCCTAGGGTTCCATGGAACACTGGTTGAGAAACCCTGATACAGAAGGTTATAATGTGTCCTCAGAAGATTTGCATTTAAAAACTCTGATTCCTTTTTCTAGGACTTGGAGCTCCAGCTGGTGACCTATAAAGCTCAGGTAGAGCCCGTCGTGTCTCCACTCAAGAAGCCCAAAGTGCAGTCTGCATCCGATAACATCATCCAGGAGGTGAGCACATCAGGATAGCTTTCCTTCGTAAGACATTGTCAATCATCTGCTCAGTCAGTTTTCTGTATTGTATATGTAGTGATTACTCAAGAGCAAGCATAGGTGTATCTGGCGGCACATGGCCTTCTTTGTAATCCTATGCAAGTATTGTAAATCCTTCTGCTCTATGCGAGCTCTGGACAAAAACTGTGCCATTTGTCCCAAATCCTTTTTTTAACGTTCACAATGTTTCATGAGGCCGATTCTGCATGGATGTTGCTCCATATCACTTGATTGGTTGGGTCCAATCAACACCCCTTTATGAGATTTTCTGTTGCTCTTATAATTTTCCATTTTCTTGATGGCAAAGGTGCCACTTTCCAGCATGGAGCAGGCTACCATCTTCACATCAGTGGGTGGTGCCTACATGTGCTAGTACGTGTTGTGCAAGAGCGTTACAATGCAATGTGACTTATTCTTTTTCAGTGCATACCAATGCAGCTTATTGGCATGGACTGAAGCTATAGGAAATAGGTTGGTTTGTCTTTCTGTTGGGCGATGTTGCCCAATGCAGCCCAGCATGGCTGGTGTAAAGGAACCCTCCAGAGAGGAGTCCTCACTATCTTCTCCTTGGACACAACCTTGGTCTCCAATCTTCAATGACCACTAGAGCTGCACGATTCTGGCTGAAATGAGAATCACGTTTTTTTTTTGCTTAGAAGATGGATCATGATTCGCGGGGCGTAACATCCTCTTTCATATTAAAACTAAAAAAATTGGGCTAACTACTGTTTCGTTTTTTTTTTTTTATTATTCATTGAAGTGTGTTTTTTCCCAAAAAATTGCATTTGAAAGACCGCTGGGTAAATACAGTGTGACATAAAATATTGCAGCAATTGACATTTTATTCCCTAGGGTCTCTGCTAAAATATATATAATGTTCAGGGGTTCCAAGTAATTTTCTAGGAAAAAATATTGATTTTAACTTAAAGTGGTTGTATACCAGCTGACACTTTTTTTTTTTTTTTTTTTTTTTTAGTTTTTTTATACCCCTGTAAGGGCTCTTTCACACGGGGCGGATCAGTGCTGATCCGCCCCGTGGATATCCGCTTGCTCAGCGGGGATCGCCGGAGCGATCTCCGCTGAGCAGGAAGATGACAGGTCCGTCTCTGCACTCCGTGCAGGGACGGACCTGTCAGAGCGCCGCTCTCCCCTATGGGAGATCGGGTGACAACGGACCGTAGAGTCCGTCGTCATCCGATCCGCAGACGGATGGAAAAATAGGGTTTTCCTCCGTCTGCAGAATCGGACCATAGCGGGCACGGACGATATCGGGTGTCAGCGGATGCTCATCCACTGACACCCGCTATCCCATAGGAATACATGTATGTCCGTTTTTCATCCGAAAACGGAACGATGAAAAACGGATATACGAACCGTCCGTGTGAAAGAGCCCTAAGGCAAAAGGCATAATGAGCTAGTATGCACCGCATACTAGCTGATTATGAAATGCTTACCTTAGAACGAGGCGTCGGTATCTCATCTGGTCAGCGCCAAGGTAGCTGACATGTTGCCTCGGCTGTGAGTGGCCGGAGCCGCAATGTCGTCACTCCCACGCATGCGCACGGGAGACTTCTTTCCGGCAAGGTTTAGGAGATATTTTTTTTTACCTACAGGTAAGCCTTATTATAGGCCTTATTATAGGCTTACCTGTAGGTAAAAGTTAAACATTTGACTACACAACCACTTTAAGAAATAAGTGTCAGAAAAAGATTGACTTTAAGTGGATAAACGTCCTGCATTTATTGTTGAAAACTTGGCAGACTGCCCGGATTTTTTCTTTACACACAGAAGTTTATCCCTTTTGATCTAAGAAGGAAGAGTTAGTTACAATGTTTCATGTTAAAAACTTGGCAGACTGCCCTGATGTTTTCTTTTGACAGCTGAGTGAGCAGATAAGTGTCTCCACTCTATTGCTCCACTCTGCAATAGAGATCGTCAGGGGGGTTGAATAGAGATCATACTTTTTTTAACAATTATTTGTGCAGCTCTGACGACCACCTCCTATCTTTTCTCTTACAGTACGTAGAGCTCCGAACCAAATACAGTGAACTCACCACCTTGACCAGCCAATACATCAAATTCATCACAGAGACCCTGAGACGCCTGGAACAGGAGGAGGTATGAGAAACTAATGGCACCAGTAAAACAGGTTCAGGCCTTCATAGGAAGAGTAATTACATGAGCACAGGGATTGGTCAGCTCCTGAAACCTTAGGGCCAAGCACAGTGACATGCTTCATTCAGTCTACACTACTCAGTCTCTTCTCTTTCTCATTATGCCAGTGGGCGCTCCTCTGCTGAATGCAGAACCTTCCTGTGTATTGTCAGGCAGCTGTAATAGTATTTTCTAATTAAAGTGTATGTAAACCCAAATGGTGAACGCTTATTTGCTCCCTTTTGGTATTTCAAATATACCATTAAAGTGTTTTGTTATATTATACAACATATATGATAATATATATGTTCAATAAAATAGTTGATCCTGCCCAAAATTTAGTGAACTCCTAACTCCCTCTGCATTACGTACTGAAAACCCAAGCTATCCCAACCCCCGTCTGGGTACTACAGGACACACCCCCTATCAAGGGCTGGGCTGAGTGTAGGCAGAATAGGTGACGGCTTTGGATGCCGGGGGGTGCGTGCCACAAAAAGAGCAAGACCTGTAACCTATGCTGCTTAAGTAGTTTACAGCTCATTGGGGGGAGCCTTTTTACCTTGGGTGCTAAAAGTCGTTGTCTTGGCCCTTGCCCCTACGTTAAGTAGATGTGGTGAAGGGGAGATGTGTCCTATTGTGACAACACTTCTCCTCCATAGATACAGTACAGTGAGTGAGCATTGTCACCCTAGAACAGGAAGTGTGTTATTGGCAGGCAGTACTAGGACAAGGTCATCCAGCGCCCAGGGCAAACAAGCCAAGCTGCCCAGCTTTGTAACATAATAAAGGGACGCCCCCATCCCTACAGTAAACCATTGCACCCAGGGCACCCACCTCTTGTTCTGGCCCTGTTGGCAGGATGACCAGGTGAAAATTAAAGGGGAAAAAAAAACCTGAATAAAAGGAAAACAAACGCAGACACCACATCTAATGATCGGTAAGGTGCAATATATTCGTTTTGTTCTCAGGTTTATATACACTTTAAAGTGGAACCTTGGATTATGAGCATAATCCAGGAGGATGCTTGTAATCCAAAGCACTACATATCAAAGCGAGTTTCCCTGAAGATAATTAGGTCCACATTGACTTCTATTGTATGCAGTACCGCATTTGGCCAGAGGTGGGGGGGGGGGGGGGGGGCGGAGAGACTCGGAAATACTCGTAAACCCTCGGAGAGGTTCGGAAACACTTGGGAACTGAGCATTGCCGAGTGCATCCGAACGGCTCCGAGTGTCACTGGCGCGCCCCCACCACAAATGCAGTACTGCAGAGGCTTGAATCCTGCTCGTTTTGCAAGACAACACTGGCAAACCAAGTCAGGATTTTTTTTAAAGTAATGGCTTGTAATGCGAAACGCTCGTTAACCACGTTACTCGCAATCCGAGGTATTGCTATATAGGCAAAACGTGGTTTTCTTTTTGGTTAGAGTAAGGGAGGGTTAGAACACCTGTCAGATTTTTTTTTTTTTTCACCATCTGTGTCCCATTGCGGGGGTTTCCCTTCACTTCCTATCCCATAGTCAAACAGGAAGTGAGAGGGAATCCCTGTAATAAAACATTGATTTTATATGTTTTCTATTATATTATAGAATAGAATAGAATGTGCAGCACTTCATATTAGAAAACCTTTTAGAAAATGTGTAATATTTATACAATATAATGTACAATAACAGTACTACTTATATAATACATTTTACAAGAATCACGTGCCACGCTCCTGTGGTAAATCCATTGCAAAGTTTGCCTAATAAGTAAAGTGTGAAGGCCCAGCACTTCACCACTTGTCAGAACTATGGTGGGTGCAGCTACAGACTTTGTCGTAGAAGAGGGTGTGTATGTATATGTGTGTATGTATGTGCATGTATGTGTATACATGTATGTGTGTGTGTGTGTGTGTGTATGTGTATGTGTATATATATATATATATATATATATTTGTCAAATATATTGGGACACCTGCCTTTACACGCACATGAACTTTAATGGCATCCCAGTCTTAGTCCGTAGGGTTCAATATTGAGTTGGCCCACCTTTGCAGCTATAACAGCTTTAACTCTTCTAGGAAGGCTGTCCACAAGGTTTAGGAGTGTGTCTATGGGAATGTCAAGTTCTTCCACCCCAAACTTGCTCATCCATGTCTTTATGGATCTTGCTTTGTGCACTGGTGTGCAGTCATATTTGACCATAAAGGGGCCATCCCCAAACTGTCCCTGCAAAGTTGGGAGCATGAAGTTGTCCAAAATGTCTTGGTATGCTGACGTCTTCAAGAATTCCCTTCACTGGAACTAAGGGGCCAAGCCCAACCCCTGAAAAATAACCCCAAACCATAATCCCCCCTCCACCAAATGATTTGGACCAGTTCACAAGGCAATGTCCATAGAGACATGGATGAGCGAGTTTGGGGTGGCGGAACTTGACTGGCCTGTACAGAGTCCGGCCCTAAACCCGATAGAACACCTTTGGGATGAATTAGAGAGGAGACTGCGAGCCAGGCCTTGTTGTCCAACATCAGTGCCTGACCTCACAAATGCTCTTCTGGAAGAATGGTGAAACATTCCCATAGACACGCTCCTAAACCTTGTGGACGGCCTTCCCAGAAGAGTTGAAGCTGTTATAACTGCAAAGGTTGGGCCATCAATATCGAACCCTATGGACTAAGACTGGAATGCCATTAAAGGTCGTGTGTGTGTTAAGGTAGGCGGCCAATACTTTTGACAATATAGGGTGTGTGTGTATATGTATATGTATGTGTGTGTGTGTGTGTGTGTGTATGTGTGTATATATATATATATATATATATATATATATATATATATATATATATATATATATATATATATATATATATATATATATATATATCTATCTCCAATATACAATTATCAATGTAACAAAAACATTCCATCTATGAAATGTGAGGCACATCTGCACTAGAATCAGATTAAGCTTTTTCAGCACAGGTGAAAACATCAAGGTGTGACTCAGAAGACAGACACAGCACTTCTAACACCGTAGAAAAATCTGTGACCCCCTTAATTATAAAAAAAAAAAACTTTGCAATCATATTTGTATCATGCTTGAATTAAAGATTCTCGCAGCAGATGTTAGAGGATAACAAGTGAAAACTCAAATGTAGCCAGGTGGATTGGTAGTAACGATAGAGAATGTGATCAGTGGGAAAGTTTTTGTATTTTGAACAAACTTTCTAAAACTTTATATTTTTTTTCCACCTGCAAGGTGTCGGGCACGTGTCATCCCACACGCACATCCTCTCATCCCTTTGTGTTCAGCCATTGTTTTTGTTTATGTTTAATTTTGACCATAGAGCATAACATTATTTTTTCCATCTGTTTTATTTTTTCTTTTTTTTTTTCTTTTTCTCTTTTTGTCTCCATTGCCCCTCTCGACCTCTCTCTCCCTCCTTATCCTTCTTACCTGCCCTCACCCGTCCTCCCTCTGTTCCCCTCCCACCCTTCTTCAGAGAGTGGCTGAGAAGCTTAAAGAAGAAGAGAGAAAGAAGCTGGCAGAAGTAGAGGCCCAGCTGGAGAAACAGAAGCAGCTGGCTGAGGCCCATGCGCAGGCAAAAGCCTTAGCGGAAAAGGAGGCCTTGGAACTGAGGTTGAACATGCAAGAAGAGGTCACCAAAAGAGAGGTGGTCGCCGTTGATGCCGAACAGCAGAAAAAGAACATCCAGCAAGAGCTGCATCAGATGAAACACAATTCTGAAACCGAAATTAAGGCAAAGGTGAAACTGATCGAGGAGGCAGAATACAACCGCAAAAAAGTAGAGGAGGAGATCAGAATCATTCGCCTTCAGCTGGAGACCAGCCAGAAGCAAAAGTCTGGTGCAGAAGGTGAGCTCCAAGCCTTGAGGGCTCGGGCAGAGGAGGCCGAGAGACAGAAGAAAATAGCTCAGGAGGAAGCTGAACGCTTGCGAAAACAGGTGAAGGATGAGGCGCAGAAAAAACGGGAGGCAGAAGATGAGCTTCATCGTAAGACCCAGGCTGAAAAAGATGCAGCCAGGGAAAAACAGAAAGCTTTAGATGATCTGGAGAGGTTTAGACTTCAGGCAGAGGAGGCTGAGAGAAGAATGAAACAAGCCGAGCTTGAGAAAGAGCGACAGATCAGACAAGCCCAAGATGTGGCCCAACAGAGCGCTGAGACTGAGCTTCAGAGCAAACGCATGTCCTTCTTGGAGAAGACAACCCAGCTTGAAATGTCCTTAAAACAAGAGCATATCACCGTTACTCACCTGCAAGAGGAGGCTGAACGTCTAAAAAAGCAGCAACTGGAAGCAGAAAATGCCAGAGAAGAAGCAGAGAAGGAACTGGAGAAATGGAGACAGAAAGCCAACGAGGCCCTGCGCTTAAGATTGCAGGCCGAGGAAATAGCTCACAAGAAGACCTTGGCTCAGGAGGAGGCTGAGAAACAGAAGGAAGATGCAGAGAGAGAGGCACGCAAAAGAACAAAAGCTGAGGAGTCTGCTCTGCGTCAGAAGGAAGTGGCAGAAGAAGAACTGGAGAAACAGAGAAAGATAGCCGAAGACACCGCTTCCCATAAACTTTCTGCCGAGCAAGAGTTGATCCGTCTGAAAGCGGAGGTAGAAAGTGGAGAACAACACCGCATTGTTCTCGAGGAGGATCTTTTCCGCCTTAAGAATGAAGTGAATGAAGCTATCCAAAGAAGAAGAGGACTGGAAGAAGAACTGGCCAAGGTCCGTGCTGAAATGGAGATCCTTTTAGCATCCAAATCTAAAGCAGAGGAAGAGTCCCGCTCCAACAGTGAAAAGTCTAAGCAGATGTTGGAAGCCGAAGCAAGCAAGCTGCGTGAACTGGCAGAAGAAGCCGCCAGGTTGCGTGCTTTGTCTGAAGAGGCCAAGAGGCAGAGACAGCTGGCTGAAGAAGAAGCCACGCGACAGAGAGCTGAAGCAGAGAGAATCTTGAAAGAAAAACTGACTGCCATCAATGAGGCCACACGCATGAAGACAGAGGCAGAGATTGCTCTTAAAGAGAAGGAAGCAGAGAATGAACGCCTGAGGAGGCTGGCAGAAGATGAGGCCTACCAAAGGAAACTGCTGGAAGAACAAGCTACTCAGCATAAACAAGACATCGAAGAGAAAATCCAGCAGCTGAAACAGTCCTCAGAGAGTGAGTTGGAGAGGCAAAAACATATAGTGGATGAAACCCTCAAACACAGGCGGGTGATTGAAGAAGAGATCCGTATTCTGAAAATTAACTTTGAAAAGGCCTCTGTTGGCAAATCTGACCTGGAACTAGAGCTCCAAAAACTGAAAAACATTGCAGACGAAACACAAAGAAGCAAAGAGAAAGCAGAACATGAAGCAGAGAAGCAGAGACAGCTGGCCTTGGAAGAGGAGGCAAGGCGCAAAGAAGCCGAGGAAAAAGTCAAGAAGATCATTGCAGCAGAACAGGAGGCAGCAAGGCAGAGGAAACTGGCTTTGGAAGAGGTTGAGAGACTGAAGGCCAAGGCTGAAGAAGCCAAAAAGCAGAAAGACCTAGCCGAGCAGGAGGCTGAAAAGCAGATCCAATTGGCACAAAATGCTGCAAGGTTTAAAATTGAAACCGAAGAAAAGGCTCATTATGCTGCTGTACAACAGAGAGAGCAAGAATTGCTGCAAACCAGAATCCAGGAACAGAGCGTCCTAGATAAGCTAAAGGAAGAAGCCGAAAAGGCTAAGCGTGCCGCTGAGGAAGCCGAACGTGCTAAAGTAAAGGCCGAACATGAGGCTGCATTGTCACGTCAGCAGGCAGAGGAAGCTGAGCGTTTAAAACAGAAGGCTGAAGTCGAAGCCCAGAACAAAACCGAGGCTCAGGAAGATGCAGAAAAGCTCAGAAAAGAAGCAGAACTAGAAGCCGCCAAGCGGAGCCAGGCAGAGCAGGCAGCTCTTAAGCTCAAACAAATGGCTGAGGCTGAAATGGAAAAGCATAAACAGTTCGCCGGGAAAACAGTCAAGCAAAAAGAGCAGGTCGAGGGTGAACTGACCAAAGTCAAACTTCAGCTGGAAGAAACCGACCACCAAAAAGCCATTTTAGATGAAGAACTTGGGCGTCTGAAAGACGAAGTGACCGAATCTGTGAGACAAAAGAAGCTTGTGGAAGAGGAGCTGTTTAAAGTTAAAATCCAGATGGAAGAGCTGATTAAATTGAAAATTCGCATAGAAGAGGAAAACAAAGTGCTTAACCTAAAAGACAAAGACAAGACCCAAAAATTCCTGGCTGAGGAAGCCGAGAAGATGAAACAGGTAGCCGAAGATGCTGCTCGACTAAGCATTGAGGCCCAAGAGGCTGCCCGTTTAAGAAAGGTTGCCGAGGATGACCTGAAAGAGCAGCGAGCATTGGCCGAAAAGATGCTGAAGGAAAAGATGCAAGCCATACAGGAGGCCACCCGCCTGAAAGCCGAAGCGGAAATGCTGCAAAAACAGAAGGAGCTGGCTATTGAACAGGCCAAGAAGCTGCAAGAAGATAAGGAGCAAATGCAGCAGCAGCTTGCCGAGGAGACCGAGGGCTTCCAAAAGACCTTGGAAGTCGAGCGGCGCAGACAGCTGGACATAAGCGCTGAAGCTGAACGCCTGAAAATCCAGGTGGTGGAAATGAGCAAGGCCCAAGCCAAGGCAGAGGAAGATGCCAAAAAGTTCAGGAAACAAGCCGAACAGATTAGTGAAAAACTCCACCAAACAGAACTTTCCACCAAGGAGAAGATGACTGTGGTGCAAACTCTGGAAATACAGAGACAGCATAGTGACAAGGAGGCCGAAGAACTGAGAAAGGCCATCGCTGATCTGGAGACCGAAAAGGAGAAGCTGAAGAAGGAGGCAGAGCTTCTGCAGAAAAAGTCTGAAGAGGTATCTAGTTGTATTATTGTATTATTTTGTCTCTCACATTGCCATGAATTTTATTTCAGCTAGTAGCATGGTGAGCAAACATAAAATATAAATGTATCACCCCATTATTTCACATTTTCTGTTTGGTCCACCATGTAAACACTAGCAGTTTGTTGTTTGATTCAGTATCATCCATTATTATCATTTGTGTTGATGACTCTCATCTTTATGGAGACCCCTTCAGTTTGGCAATTCATGGCAAAATAACAGCATCTGACCACTTTAAACTTGCTTTTCCTGCTCTTTCTAGCCGCTCCTTCCTCTGTTGCAGCTGCCAAATTAACTGCTGTCTGAGGGAGGAAATCACCCCCTCTGTCATGTGACAGCGCTTGAGCCTAGCCATTGGCCACAGGGCCTAAGCGATTTATTATAGGAGCTAGATCACATGCTCCCCCAATGCCTGGAAGCCCTGGGTATTGTGCAGCGGTGGCTATAGAAGGAGTGGTAGAACATTGGAGGTGAATATCAGTGGCTGATACAGATGCTTTTTAGACAATTTTACCTGAATGCTGAAGTGACAGGGTCTCTTTTAAAGGAAACTTTTACTTGAGGGTGCCATTGCTGATCCCTCCTTCTTTAAAAAAATAAAGCTCATTGCCTGACCTTCCTGCTGGTACAGTACTTTACTTTCTTTTTGCATCACTGGTCCAGTATGCAAATCAAAAGTTGTGACTTCAGTAGCTAAATGTTTGTTTTTCGACAATAAGTATTGAAGCCACTGATAGCCAGGTAACTAGCATTTTTAAAAGGAGACCAGCAATAGCAGCTGGCATATTTTTCTCAGTGCAAGTGTTTTAATGAAATGTACAAATGTTTATTGGCGTTATTTCTATGTCAGTAGTCACAGGATCGGCCCCTGAAAAAGTTCCTCAAGTTTTTTTTTTAGCATTTCTCTAAGACCCCTTTCACACCAAGGGCGTATTGCAGGCGCTATATCGTTAGAAATAGCGCCTGCAATCCGCCCTAAAACAGCTGCACCATTGTCTGCAGTGTGAAAGCTCGAGGGCTTTCACGCTGCAGCGGTGCGCTGGCAGGGCATCAGGAAAAGTCCTGCAAAACGTTTGCGGGGTTTTTAACCCTTTCTCGGCCGCCAGCGGGGGTAAAAGTGCCCCACTAGTGGCCGAAATGCGCCGTAAATCCGACGGTAAAACACTGATAAAAATAGAGGCGTTTTACCGCCGACGCTATGGGCCGTGCGGTGTGAAAGGGGTCTAAGTTCAGACTTGGCACAGCTACTTTTTTACATGCTTATACCTTCATCCTACAGATCTGCAGATTAGTATATACATGTGGCTCTGTACTTTGGCAAGATTGTTTTGTATGAGAAACTAGCGCTACTATCCATACTTTATGGCCAAATGTTTGTGGACACCTGACTATCACATTCCCAGACCATTGGCATTAATATGAAGTGCCACCACTACCCCCCACCATATTGTGGTAATTGCAGCTTTCACTCTTCTGGAAAGGCCCAATTGAGTGTGCCTGTAGTTTGTGCCCATTCGGCTTAAAAGCATATGTAAGGTCAGGTACTGATGTTAAAAGAGAAGACCTGGCTCATGCTCGACGAACCAATTCATACCAAAGGTGCTCAGTAGGGTTGAGGTCAGAGCTCCAAGTTCCTCCACACCAAACTCATCAATGTCTTTAAAGAGGAAGTAAACCCTAATGGGTTTACTTCCTCTTTGTTTCCCTGCAAAGGTAAAGCATAATGGACTACTATGCATCGCATAGTAGTCCATTATGTGTCACTTACCTGACAGGAGCCAGCAAAGTCACCGCTGTCCCCTTGTTTACGGAGCCTCCATCTTCTTGGTGGGTCTCACGGCTCCGGCGCTGTCATTCGACGGCGCCGCAATGACGTCACTCCTGCGCATGCGCACGGGAGCCGCTACTTGCGGCATATCGCCGTTGAGAGCGGCACACTCAGTGCGCCGTAGACAGCGGTGCCTGTCTTTTGGCAAATATCTCCTAAATGTATAGGTTTAGGAGATATTTTTTTGACCTACAGGTAAGCTGTAGGTCCAAGTGGTTTGTAAGGGTTTACAACCACTTTAAGTAGTTGTCTTTGCACACAGGGGGATAGTCATGCTGGAACAGAAAAGGGCTACAAGGTTGGAAGTGCACAATTCCCTAAAATGTCCTTGTATTCTGTAGTATTAACCATATTCTTTACTAAAAAAAATTGAATTCTATTAAGTTTAGCATAGGATGTCCAATTAGCTCATATAGGTGTGATAGTAAGGTGTCCAACTTTTGGCCATATAGTGTATATCCTAGAACAGTTTCTAGGAAAACCAGGCCTACAAAATTGCCAAATTATTGCCCAAGACATAAGAACATAAATTGCAAACATACACACTGGCATTGGATTTGTATCTAGAATTATCCTTGCCTGTAATATTTCTATAATTTGGTACACCTAAAATGTTACATTGCCCCGTCAACCTCACTTTCATTGGCAGTGCTATTGGGTGCATATAGCAGAAGCTACTTGGTGATCTTATCAAAAATTTGAATACAGCTGGCTTCCAGTATCAAATTTTAGACCTGTATAAAGTTATGCGATTAGGAAAAAGTTTTATCTTTTGATGCAACTATGTAATACTATTCATTGAATAGGTAGAATACTGCATTCCCAGTGGCGTTGGTACCTCAATTTTGTTTATTGCTGTGAGCTCATATCATCTGTTTATTTCCCTAATGTATTGTCTGTCTTTCAGACGGTGAAAACCCAAAAAGAACAGCTTCTTCAAGAAACCCAAACTCTTCAGTCTACGTTCCTCTCTGAAAAGCAAATCCTGATTCAAAAAGAGAAGTACATCGAAGAAGAGAAGGCCAAGCTTGAGAAGCTGTTTGAGGAGGAAGTCGGCAAAGCTCAGAAGCTGAAATCGGAAAAAGAACGTCAGCTCACACAGCTGGAGGAGGAGAAGAGGCTTCTGCAGCTTACTATGGATGATGCCCTCAAGAAGCAGCTGGATGCCGAGGACAGGGTTCGCCAGAAACAGGAGGAATTCCAGCAGCTGGACAAGAAGCGGCTAGAACAGGAGAGGCTTCTGGAGGAAGAGAACCGGAAACTGAGGGAGAGGCTAGAACAACTTGAGCAGGAACACAGACTAGCCTTGGAGAAAACAAAGCAGGTCTTCATCACTAAAGAGACAGTCATTACTCAGACCAGTGCTATGGCAAATGGCAGAGATGCTGTAGATGGGTCGGCTCAGAATGGAGAAGTTGTTAATGGATTTGATGGCTTAAGGCAGAAAGTCTCTCCTAATAAGCTGTTTGAGGCTGGAATATTGAGCAAAGAACAGCTGGACAAACTCTCCAGTGGACACATGACTGTAGATGACCTCTCCCAGCGGGAGGACATCAGGAAATACCTTCAGGGAAAGAGCAGCATTGCTGGCCTCTTGCTTAAACCAAGCAATGAAAAGCTGAGCATCTACAATGCCATGAAGAAGAAGCTGATCACTCCAGGCACTGCCCTTATTCTTCTAGAAGCTCAGGCTGCCTCTGGCTTCATTATTGATCCAGTGAGGAACAAGCGATTGACTGTAAGTGAAGCAGTAAAGGAGAATGTCATTGGGCCTGAAGTTCACAACAAAATGTTATCTGCAGAGAGAGCAATCACTGGGTACAAGGATCCATACACCGGAGAGAAAATATCACTCTTCCAAGCCATGAACAAGGACCTCATTGTAAAAGACCATGGAATTAGACTTCTGGAGGCTCAGATCGCCACCGGAGGAATTGTTGATCCAGTCAATAGCCATCGGCTGCCTCTGGATGTGGCCTACAAGCGAGGCTACTTTGATGAAGAAATGAGCAAAATCTTATCTGATCCCACAGATGACACAAAAGGCTTCTTTGACCCCAACACACATGAAAACCTTACCTACCTACAGCTGATGGAGAGATGTGTCATTGACCCAGAGTCCAAACTTTGCCTGTTGCCGCTGACGGACAAAGCTGGAAAGGGCGAACTTGTCTACACAGATTCAGAGGCCAAAGATGTCTTCAAGAAAGCCACTGTGTCTGTTCCATTTGGTAAATTTCAAGGAAAAACTGTCACCATATGGGAAATTATTAATTCAGAATACTTCACAGAAGAGCAGAGGCGAGAACTGCTGCGTCAGTACAAGACTGGCAAAATCACAGTAGAAAAAATCATTAGGATTATAATCACAGTAGTAGAAGAAAATGAGACAAAAAAGCAAATGTGTTTTGATGGTCTCCGAAGTCCTGTCCCAGCAGCAGAACTTGTAGACAGTAAAATCATAGACAATGACCTCTTTAACCAGCTGCACCAGGGCAAGAAGACTGTAAAGGACCTGGCTGATGTAGAGTCTATAAAGAAATACCTGACTGGAAGCACCGCCATAGCTGGAGTGCAAGTGGAACAGACCGGGGAGAGGCAAAGCTTTTATGATGCAATCAGGAAAAACCTACTGAAGCCAGCTACAGCCCTTAGCCTGCTTGAAGCTCAGGCGGGTACAGGGTTCATTATCGACCCAGTTACTAGCGAGCTGTTCCCTGTTGACGAAGCTGTCAAAGCTGGAACTGTTGGGCCAGAGTATCATGAAAAGTTGCTTTCTGCTGAAAAGGCTGTCACTGGCTACAAGGATCCTTTCACAGGACAGGCTCTGTCCCTGTTTCAGGCATTAAAGAAGGGGCTTATACCCAAAGATGGTGGACTTAAATTGCTAAGTGCTCAGCTGGCCACTGGTGGCATTATTGACCCTATAAACAGTCATCGACTTCCACTTGAGATCGCTTATAAACGAGGCCACCTGGATGAAGAAACGACTAAACTCCTCTCTGAACCTGCCGATGAAAACACAGGATTTTATGATCCAAACAGTCAGGAGAACCTGTCCTATGCACAACTTCAAAAGAAATGCAAAGTGGACAAGAAAACAGGTCACTTGCTGCTGCCGCTCTCTGAACAAGCCATACAATCCCAATTAGAAGAGCTTTACACCGACTCTCAAGCCAAGGAAGCCTTTGATAAGACAACAGTTGAAGTGCCTGTTGGTAGCTTTAAAGGAAAGACCATTACTTTGTGGGAATTAATACATTCGGAATACTTTACTGAAGAGCAAAGAAGGGAACTCATACGTCAGTATAAGACTGGGAAAGTTACAATTGAGAAAATCATCAAAATCATGATCACCATTGTGGAAGAAACTGAGACCAAGAAACAGCAGCGTCTCACATTTACCGGTCTTAGATCTCCAGTCCCTGCCAGCGAACTGCTGGATTCCAAGGTTATTGATAAAACCCAGTATGAGCAACTGAAAGAAGGCAAGAAGTCTGTAAAAGAAATAGCAGAAATCGACTCAGTAAGGCAATATCTCCAGGGCAGTGACTGCATAGCTGGTGTTTTCCTAGAAGAGACCAAACTAAAAATGAACATCTACCAAGCTATGAAGAGGAATATGCTAAGGCCAGGAACAGCCCTTGTCCTTCTTGAAGCACAAGCTGCCACTGGGTTTATTATAGACCCTGTAAAAAATCAGAAATTCTATGTGAATGAAGCAGTGAAGGCTGGCATTGTTGGCCCTGAACTACATGAAAAGCTTCTTTCTGCTGAAAAAGCTGTAACAGGCTACAAAGATCCTTACTCTGGAAATACCATCTCTGTGTTTGAAGCACTGCAGAAAGGTCTAATTCTCAAAGACCATGGAATTCGCCTTTTGGAAGCACAGATTGCAACAGGCGGCATTATTGATCCCGTTCACAGTCACCGCGTTCCAGTTGATGTTGCCTATAAACGTGGTTACTTTGATGAAACGATGAACAAGATCCTTTCTGACCCCACAGATGACACTAAAGGATTCTTTGACCCCAATACTCATGAGAATTTGACCTACTTACAACTGAAAGAGAGATGCATTAACGATCCAGAAACAGGGCTCAATCTCCTAACGTTGAAGAAAGTAGAAAAGCCTGCAGTTGAAGCTAGTAAAGCCTATACTGAAGAAGAGACCAAGAAGGTATTTGAAGAGACCTCAGTGGACATCCCTGCTGGAAGCATGGCGGGCTCTTCGATGACCATTTGGGAGCTCATGCAGTCTGATCTTCTACCTAAAGAGGAGAGAGACAGGTTGATGGAGGAGTTCCGAGCTGGTAGACTGTCCAAGGACCGCATGATTATCATTATCATTGAGATCATTGAAAAGACTGAAATTATCAGACAACAAGAACTGTATTCTTATGACTTTGTCCGGCGACGTATTACAGCTGAAGAATTGTACGAGTCTAAACTTATCACTCTGGAAATCTACACCATGCTCAAACAGGGAACAAAGACAATTCAAGAAATTATCCAGATTGAAAGTGTCTGGAGATACCTGTATGGCACTGGATGTGTCGCAGGCCTACAAATGCCAGGCTCTAAAGGCACTATCAGTATCTACCAGGCCATGAAGAAAGGACTGATCTCTGCTGATGTGGCTCATATACTTCTTGATGCTCAGACTGCCACCGGATTTGTTATTGATCCTGTAAAGAATGAGTTGTTAACTGTAGATGAAGCGGTCAGAAAAGGTGTAGTGGGACCAGAAATTCATGACCGTCTGTTGTCTGCTGAAAGAGCAGTTACTGGCTACAGAGATCCTTATACAGAACAAATGATTTCTATCTTCCAGGCGATGAAGAAAGATTTAATCCCTCCTGATCAAGCTCTAAGATTGCTAGATGCTCAGCTAGCTACAGGTGGTATCATTGATCCACGATTTGGCTTCCA
The DNA here is from genome assembly GCA_028564925.1 of Lithobates sylvaticus. Taxonomy (NCBI): domain Eukaryota; kingdom Metazoa; phylum Chordata; class Amphibia; order Anura; family Ranidae; genus Lithobates; species Lithobates sylvaticus. Next base: position 18,670,547 of record CM053030.1, on the reverse strand, counting down.
CATCCCAAATGAAACCGCATATGTGCGTGGATATCTCAACAAAGAAACCTTAGACATGCTGTCAGAGCCAAGTGAGATCCGTAGTTATGTGGACCCTTCCACTGACGAGAAACTCAGCTACTCTCAACTTTTGAAAAGATGCAAAAGAGATCAAACCAGCAATCTCTACCTGCTGCCACTTGCAGACAAGAGAAAGCTTACTTTCAAGGGTTTGAGGAAAGACATTAGCATGGAAGAACTCATAAGATCAAATATTATGGATGCAGCTACAGCACAGAGCCTACAAGATGGACTAACCTCTATCGAGGAAGTTTCAAGAAACCTGCAGAAGTTCTTGGAGGGAACAAGTTGCATTGCTGGTGTCTATGTAGAAGCTTCAAAAGAAAGATTCTCCATCTACCAAGCTATGAAGAAAGGAATGATCAGGCCAGGCACAGCATTTGAGCTTCTGGAAGCCCAGGCAGCTACAGGTTATGTGATTGATCCAATCAAATGTCTCAAGCTGGCAGTTGAGGATGCTGTGAGAATGGGTATCGTAGGGACCGAATTTAAAGACAAACTATTATCAGCCGAGCGAGCTGTGACTGGTTATAAAGACCCCTATTCTGGGAAGCTTATTTCTCTTTTCCAAGCCATGAAAAAAGGTCTGATCTTAAAAGATCATGGTATTCGCTTGCTGGAAGCGCAAATTGCCACAGGTGGTATTATCGATCCAGAGGAAAGCCATCGCTTGCCAGTAGAGATGGCCTACCAAAGAGGTCTGTTTGATGAAGAGATGAATGAGATTCTCTCTGATCCAAGTGATGACACTAAAGGGTTCTTTGACCCCAACACAGAAGAAAATCTGACCTATCTTCAGCTCATGGAGAGATGTATTACTGATCCTGAAACCGGCCTTGTTCTCTTGCCACTTAAAGAAAAGAAACGGGAAAGGAAGACTTCCTCCAAGTCCTCAGTTCGCAAGCGAAGAGTTGTTATTGTTGATCCAGAAACTGGCAAGGAGATGTCTGTGTATGAAGCTTATCGCAAAGGACTTATTGACCACCAGACATATATCGAACTGTCTGAACAAGAGTGTGAATGGGAAGAGGTCACAATCTCCTCATCGGATGGTGTAGTAAAATCCATGATTACCGACAGAAGATCTGGAAGACAGTATGATATCGATGATGCCCTTGCCAAAGGTCTAATTGACCAGTCTTCCCTGGACCAGTACCGCTCAGGAACCTTATCAATTACAGAGTTTGCTGACATGCTCTCAGGTAACGTGGGTGGATTCAGATCAAGGTCCTCCTCCGTTGGCTCTTCCTCCTCTGTTACAGCAAGTCCAGCTGGAAGAGGTCAATTAACATCCTGGAGCGACCCCAATGAAGAAACTGGGCCCATTGCTGGAATAGTAGACACAGACACTCTAGAAAAAGTTTCAATCACTGAAGCCATGCATCGCAACCTTGTAGACAATATAACAGGTCAGAGACTTCTGGAAGCTCAGGCATGTACAGGAGGCATCATTGATCCAATTAGTGGAGAAAAGTTTACAGTTGCAGATGCGGTAAACAAAGGTTTAGTGGACAAAATCATGGTTGACAGAATTAATCTTGCACAGAAAGCATTCAATGGGTTTGAAGATCCAAGGACAAAGACAAAAATGTCAGCAGCCCAAGCTTTGAAAAAAGGCTGGCTATACTACGAAGCTGGTCAACGATTCCTTGAAGTTCAGTATCTCACTGGTGGCCTTATTGAACCTGAAGTTGAAGGTCGTGTTAATCTAGATGAGGCTCTCCGTAAAGGCACTATCGATTCCCGCACAGCCCAAAAGCTGCGGGATGTCAACACTTATTCTAAGTACCTGACCTGCCCAAAAACCAAGCTCAAGATTTCCTACAAAGAAGCCATGGAGAAGAGCATGGTGGAGGATGGCACAGGCCTGAGACTCCTCGAAGCATCTTCACAATCCAGCAAAGGTTACTACAGCCCCTACAATGCTAGCGGCTCTGGGTCAGCATCAGGGTCACGATCAGGTTCTCGAACTGGTTCTAGATCAGGTTCACGAAGAGGTAGCATTGATGCTACCGGCAATTCCAACTTCCAAATGAGCTTCTCGTCTTCCTCATACTCTTCATCCAGCTATGGCCGAAGATACACCAGTGGGCCTCAGGACAGCCCAATTGACACATCTGAACTGGCCAATGCACTGTTAAATTTAGGTAGATCTTGCAGCCAAGAGTCAAACATGGGGTTCAACACCTTGCCAGCTCTCCTGCCCGGCCTTGTATAGAAACTGCAATACCCCCACCCTTAATCCATGAACTTGAACACCCTTTTCCTGCTCTGCATGTGGTGAAGCTTTAATGGACTTTTTATTTTATAAATATATATATATATAAAAAAACTTTCAACGTATTTCTAAATTTTACTTCAAGCAGTGCCTAAAATTTTAACCAAAAAGCCAGAAAAATAAACACTTTAACCGGGTAACATAATAATATATACATGTTCTTACGATGTTATTTGTATATTGAGAGATGACTAAGAGAACACTATTGTCCAGCAAAGGAAATCTACTCACGTACTAGTTGGAGAGATCTATGCAGAGCAGAAAAACCCACCGCCAGCAGCCAAGAATGAATTCCAACTTCACTCCAGCACCTTTTTTTAAAATTAACATGTTTAGCCATCTGGCACCCCAATGGTTGAAGCTTACAGATTCGGAAGCCTCTCATCTCGCATTGCTGCCTGTTTTCATCCATGGCGACCTACCTCCCTGTTCTTCTGCTCTTTGCATCTCCTCTCATATCCCAGCCAAAAAAAACAATCAACCTCCTTCCTGAGAAACCTGTTCAGAAGAAATCCGCCTGTTCAATCCTCAGACACAAAAAAACTTTTACCCTGAGTGTTCCATGTTGACCCTTCTATTCAAACCCTCCTGTGTCTCCTTCATTCATGTCTTCCCCAAGAGGCTACAAAGCACACAACTGTAAGTCATTATTCCTGGCACCCAACAAATGACCTGCCACACCTGTCTTTCCCCTTTCAGCCAATCTAGTTGTTTTCCATTTTCTTAATTTTTCATCTATCACCTTTTCTAACTTTTAATCTTCATTGCAGGGCTATATCAGTTTTTACATTGGCCTAGTGCTGGGGATTTTTAGTACCTTTTTTTTTTTTTTTAATGTGCTCCACTATACACCAAATAAGAGTATCGGGGCCTCCCAGTGTATGGAGCTGTGCTGTCATTGTTCAGTGATATGCATTCATTTATTTCCGAACCCATCAGTCACACATTGTTCTTATACATGTATATAGCTCGGACCTATTCCACAGTGCTGTACCGAGGACATTGAGCCATTCATCTGTACCAGAGGAGCTTACTCTTTAAATACCCCACCACAGTCACTTATTATACATTTATATTGCTCTGACATATACTGCAGTGCTGTACAGAGAACACTGAGCCAGTCACGTCCGTCTCTGTACCACAGGAGCTTACACTCTAATGTCCCCCCCCCCCCCACGTCACATACTAGTATTATACATCTACATAGCTCTGACATATACCATGGTGCTGTACAAAGAACACTGAGCCAATCATATCAGTCTCTGCTCTACTTAAACTCTAATGTCCCCCCCACAGTCGCACACTATTATTGGTTTACATTTATATAGCTCTGACGTATTCCATAGTGCTGTACAAAGAACACTGAGACAGTTGCATCAGTCTCTGCACTAGAAGAGCTTACACTCTAATGCCCCCACCAAAGTCACACACTATTATTAATTTTATTATTATACATTTATATAGCTCTAACATATACTATAGTGCTGTACAGAGAACACTAATTCAGTCACATCAGTCTCTTCACCAGAGAAGCTTACACTCCAATATCCCCCCCCCCGCAGTTGCACACTATTATTATACATTTATATAGCTCTGATATATACTATAGTGCTGTACAGAGAACTCTAATTCAGTCACATCAGTCTCTTCACCAGAGAAGCTTACACTCCAATGTCACATTAGCACGTTCAAAAGCCAGTTTAGTCAGAAGCCAGTTATTCTATGATGAAGTCTTGTTGGAAGAAATGTAACTTTCTGATTCTACATGGACACCAGGCATTGGTAAGGGTGATGGTTATTATTGGTGCTTGTTATCATTGTATACTGCAGCATTTCTGGAATTATGAATTCCTTTTTTCTATATCCTTGATTTGTAATTACAAAGTTTGAGTTGATATCCGACAAGGCAGAATCTGGTTGGTAATATTTTAACAGTAGCACAGACATCTATAGCAACACCTATCACGGAGTTGGGTGGAATAGTAAGACTGTAAGACATTGTTGCAGTAGGGGGCAGCACTGTAGTCCCAAGGTTATTGTTTAGTTAATGGGTTCATTGTAATGGCTGTTTTTCTTTCCTTCCTGTTCTTCCATTGATTGTATCTGTGCTCTGTCTGTTGCATGTACCGTGTTGTGCCGCATGTAATATGCATGTGCTGTCTATTAGGGTTCGGCTCCCTCCGGTCCAAGGTTCTCGGATCGCCCTTTCTCAGAACTGGATGACTTTTGGACTCCATGCAAACTGGAAAATTTGACCATCACAGAACGGCCCGCGCACCCTGAGATCCAGGTATCTGTCCCTTCCAATTAATCATGTCTAAATTCAGAACTGTGCATTGCGGTCCTTGGAGGTTGGCTCCTCCCACACACATCTACGGAAAAACTTTTTGGTTTTATTTTACAGTTTTTTGTTTTTTTTTTTACACTTTCTCTTTACATTTTTTTGGGGGGGGGGGGCTTCTTTATATCTTGGCGCTCGGCTTTAACCAGTTCATGCCCAAGGACATCATACAACGTCCTGGACTTTTATTCCTATTACAAGGAATGTAAACATCCCTTGTAATAGAAATGGTTTGTGACACTCAAAGTCCAGGATGTTATATGAGGTCCTTGGGCATGAAGTGGTTAAAGCTGAGCTCCAAGATATAAAGAAAAAAAACCCCTCACCAATGGACCATTTACGTGGGCAGTTGGGTGGAAAATGGGGGTCAAGCATCTGTGTTTTTTTTTTTCATTCACTAAGCTAAGGGGAAATTCCCTTGGAAAGTGAACAGCCTATTTGCCTTTAATTCATTCCCTTTCCACTTAAATAGTCAGACCGTTACATGTAGCAATAGCAACAGATCTTTGTGTATTCCTCAAGTCATGGTGGGGTTATTTACTAAAGCAGAAGAGTGCAAAATATGGTTCAGCTATGCATAGAAACCAATCCGCTTCATTGCCAAAGCTTAAGAAGCTAAAGTTAGAAGCTGATTGGCCACCAGGTACAACTGGTCCAGATTCGGAGTGCTCCAGATTTTCGTAAATCTACCCCAGTTTGTTCAGTTCTTCATAATGAACTTCACATTCTATAATGGTGATCTAGGCATTCAGTGAAATTCGGCAAGGTACGCTCATGTAAAACATAAAGCTTGGTAGGGATTTCATTAAAAAAATTTATTGTCAAGAATTAAAATCTAGGCCAGAGCTTCCGTTCTTGGCAGGCTTCCGTTCTTGGCAGACTTCCGTTTCCGGGGGGTGTGTGTCCTGACCATGTCGGAGTGAGGAGTGAGGGCTAGCAGCGGCTGCACATGTGAACAGGAGCTCGTATGCTACAGCCTGCCGAGGAACGCGTGAGGTGCTGAGCCTAGCCGACGCTGAGTGAGTGAGGAGAGACGGGATCGGGAGAGCGGGGGTCGGGAGGAAGCCGGCCGGCCGTTTTCCATCAAGAGCTGACAACACTAGCGCCAATAGATCGTGCACCAGATTGAGTATCGCAGCAGTAGAGCCGGCACGAAGAATCTCTCTCTCCCCCCTATTCATCGGAGTGCAATAAGTGAACCAGCTGACACTCACACACGCCGCAAACTCCCGAGTGAACTGTGGAGGGGGACCGAAGGAGCGCAAAGGAGGAGGGGTAAGAAGCTAGAACGCTAGTGTGCTGTGCTGTGTTGTGGCTGCTACTGCTGTGAACCTGATTTTCATGCCGATTCTAATGAACTACAGTGGTTGAAGGAGCCCGGTTACCGCTTGATTGTTGCAATAGGGTGGAGGTGTCTGTGGTGGTGCTTTAAAAACGCTGTAAGATGTTGGGACAGGTATAGGAGCTGCTATATACGGTAGTAAATACCAAGAAGAGAACCTTCCCTTAAGAAAGCTGCACACCTTTACCTGCTTATGGTCTCTCCCTTTCTCATGCCCCTGGATGAGAATAACAAATCGAGGTCGATAAAGAAGGTCCATGAAAGGCGTAGGCTGTGCCGACATTGCTAATTGTTTACCGGTACCGTTAATCACTAACTGAGGGGGTAATAACCTACATGGTAAAACAGTGGAAAAGACATTACAAGCTAACCAAATCGCCAAAATAGAAAGCGTTGAGCTAACGTGAGACAAAGGAGAAAGGGTTAAGGGGTGGGCAGGGTGGGTAGGCAGACCCCATGCCTAGAAGAAGGGGCTCCGGCAGAGGGGATAGCCCACCGACCCACTCATACATCACTAGATTTCTCACGAGGAGAGACGGTGGTCCGTCAGCAAAACCTACCACCATAGCATACCCACAACTTCAACCGACAGTTGAAGAAGAATTGGCTAGTAAAATGGCTGTTATCTTGGATGGGAGCATCCGGACCGAGCTTGCGGAGGAGGTAGATATAAGTCTACCAATAATCCCCCAGACCCCACAGACCATTAACTCGTCGGAAGGTGCGGTTGGTCGTCATGTTATAGGGAGACAGGAGTACATAAAAGAACCGGACATCAGGCAACTCATTCAGGCGCTCCCCTCAAAAGAAGACATTTTAGCACTGATGAACGACCTAAAATCCACTGTCAAAGAGGAACTGAGTGAGATATGTGCCAAATTTGAAGCAGTGGATATGAGATTATCCAGATGCGAAACCACACAAAATATAACAGATAAGCGTCTAGACATACTCGAAACTAAGTGTATTACACAGCACCAAAAGATGTTAGAGCTACAATTGCAGGCTGAAGAGTTTGAAAATAGAAATAGAAGAAATAACATTCGTATTAAAGGGATCCCGGAGGCAATTAAGACACCGGATCTAAGGAAGGAGGTAACCTCTATTCTTAACTCATATTTAGAAAAACCCCCAGAGACCCACATAGAACTGGATCGAATTCACAGGAGTCCCGCAGTTCAGAACCGGGAATGGATAGTCCCCAGGGATGTGCTATGCCGAGTTCATTTTTTCAAAATAAAAGAGGATATAATGAGGGCATCATGGGTGAAGGGGGGGATGATACACGCAGATTACGAGATTCAAGTGTACCCCGACATCTGCTGGCAGACAAAACGCAGGAGGCGAATACTGAAACCTTTGCTAGAACTAATCCGATCAAAAGAAGCTACCTACAGATGGGGATACCCACTATCCTTACTTATAAGAAAGGGAGAACGAGGTTTCACCCTACGCAACCCTGAGCAGCTGCCTGACCTTTTCGAATTTCTGGGCACGGAGGAAGTGGAAATACCTGACTGGATTGATATTCCGATGGTGCCCGGTGGGGGGGGGAACCCCGAGAGCGGAAGAAGAGCAACAAAGAGGAGTTAAACAGGTCAAAAACTTTGTGACCATTATGACTCTATAAATTCTGATTTGGTAAAGGGGGGAAATGAGGGAAGAAAAAGAAAGGGGGAGAGGGTGCAACTACAGTATGGACTTTCTTCTTTTTTTTTTTTTCTCACTACAATCAATCTCCCCAATTCCACATCGCCTTGTTACTCCCTTCTTTTTTTCCTCCTTTTTTTTTTTTTTTTTTTGATTCGTTTGCTTTGCTGTCCCCTTCTGTGACCCCTCCCCCACCCTCCCCGCCCAGAGCTATCGACGTCACAGGATTATGGAAGAAAGATATTTTTTAACTGGGAAAAAGAAAACCGTTGACTGAACCTTGAGGGGCTAAGGACTATCGTTAACAGAGACCCTGTCCTTCCCTCTCTCTCTCTCTTTTTTATTTTTTTTTTTTTTTTCTTTTTTTTTGGGGGGGATGAGTAATGTAAATTTGGAATGGAGTGTTTTTTTTTTTTTTTTTTTTTTTCTCTTTTTTTTTTTTTTTATAATTTTAAGGTATACACGTAATTATTTGTGGTGTTTTTTAATTTTTTTTATAATTTTTTTTTTTTTTTTTTTTTTTCCCTTCTCCTTAATATTTTTGTCTATCGCTAGGGTAGACTAGGCTAGGGTACACATAGGGAAACAGTAGGGGGGTGGGCTGTAGGGGACGGGCACTTTTTTGGTATGTCACAATCTTTTTTACGAGGGGGATGTTTAAGAGGGAAGGGGGGAAGGGGGGTAGGGAACCTAACTAAGAAGGGAATGAAGGTCTCCAGGGAGAATTGACCCAAAAACACATAATTAGTTACATGTCACACTTAGCATACACATAGAACAGTATATAGTACACTTACTACAACACACGTAATCACATATACACTAGGTATACAATAAGCATACACACCGTATCAATATTTATTTTATTTATTTTTATATATATTTTTTTTTTTTTTCTTTTTTTTTTTTTTTTTTTCCAACACTATATTGGTAAGCCCCTACAAACACATAGACACTAGGGGTCTAAGACACAAGGTCACGAGGTCACGAGGCACGCAACCACAAGGGGGGAGGACATGGGGGGGGGGCGAGGAGAGGAGGGAGAGGGGGAAAGGGTAAGACTCAATAGGTTCAGACCATACCACACGGAGATGAGAGGAGGGGGGTGTGAAGTAGGGAGGGGCAAAACAGAGGGGAAATATAGGGGGGAACAGAGGAGAGGCTGTGGAAGGCGGTGGAAGAGAGGGGAAGGAGGGGAGAAGTGGGGATGATATGATGATGAAGATGCAATGACGTAAACAGTACATATTTGATAATACTGCATGAGAAGGAATCTAACAAAGAATAGAGGAATGTAAGATATGTGTCAAGTAGACCGAAATGAATATTAATTGCGGGATGTATACTTGTAAACACAGGAGGTGCCGCCTAAAAGGCGAAAAAAAAAAAAAAAAAAAAAAAAAAAAAAAATGTATGTTAATGTAAATAACTAGAGGGATCTATAAAACACATAGATTCAAGAAATGTGCAGCCGCTGGGGCTTACTCTGAGCTCCTGGTGTGTTCGGGGACACTCCCCCATATTGGTCGCTCCTCCTCTGGGTAGAGGACAAGTCGGGGACGACCAAGAGGGAGAAGGAAGGGAGAACAGGGATCTCCTGTTCCTCCCTTTTTTGTCCCTTTTTTTTTTTTTGTTGTTGCTTTTTTTTTTTTTTTTTTTTTTTTTTTTTTTTTTTTTTTTTTTGTCGTTGTTTTGTTGTTGGTGTATCCGTAAAGGGGAGCTCGCTGACATAGGAAGGCCGCATCAGGGTTGCTTCCCCCTAAAGATCAACGGACTTTATTTTTTATTTATTTATTTTTTTTTATTTTCTTTTTAATTTTTTTTTTTTCAACCCTCTCCCCCCCCCACTCCCGCCCCCCCGGGGTTCCCATACCTCTCTGCTAGTAAAGTCTTAAAATGACTAGAATAAAGTTTACCTCCTATAACGTCAAGGGATTAAATATCCCGGAAAAACGGACCAGACTCCTCGCCGAAATGAGAAGACTAAAAACACATATAGTCTTTTTACAGGAAACACATTTTAGTGGCAAAAAAATACCGAACTTGGGAAACCGCGAATTTACCAGTGTATATCATGGGCTTTCCCAGAATTTTAAATCAAATGGAGTGGCTATCTTGGTATCCAAGCAGATTCCATGGAAAGAAGTAAAAGTTATAAAGGACGAGGAGGGCCGTCTTTTAATTGTGAAAGGCCTAATAGGACAGCAAAAGATTACACTGGTAAACATGTACCTCCCAAACACCAATCAGATTAACTATCTAGAGACCAGTATTCAGGAGATACAGAAACACAGGGAAGGTCTGATAATTTTGGGTGGAGATTTAAATTTAGTTTTGGACCCACTTATCGACACCTCAAGAGGCGCCTCCCACCTCACATACACTAAAATAAGGAAAATTAAAAGACTGTTATTTAACGATATGCAACTGGTGGATGCTTGGAGGACACTGCATACTCAAGAAAGAGACTATACATTTTTTTCTGCGAAATATAAGACATATACCCGTATTGACTATATGTTGGTTTCGCAGATGGGATTGACATATTTGATAAAGGCAGATATAGGCTCATTTACATTGTCCGACCACGCACCCATCAGTTGTGAAATGGATCTAGGAGAAGTAGAATATCGGGAATATCAGTGGAAAATGAACGAATCACTTTTGAAGGACAGAGAGTATAAAAAAACGCTAGAAGACGAAATGAATTCGTTCTTCCAAATTAATGAGACGGAAGAAACAACACCATTTGGCGTCTGGGAGACGCATAAATGTGTGATGAGAGGTATATTTATCTCTCTAGGAGCCCATAGGAAAAAGAAGTTGAATGGACAAATAGAAGCCCTACTCATAGATATTAGAGAAGCAGAAATGGTACATAAAAAATCTCAGGCGCAAAATATAGAAGAGAAATTAAATAATCTAAGGGGAGACTTAAACGCCCTGCTTATCGAACAAGCCAAAGCAAAGATAAAGCGAAACAAACAAACAATGTACGAGTACGGAAATAAGCCGAGTAGGATGTTAGCAAAAGCGTTAAAACAAACCAATACAAAGGGACAAATCAGAAGTATTAAAATACAAGGAGGAGAGATAGTAAACTCCTCCAAGAAAATAGCTCAGGCATTTAAGAAATACTACGAGGGCCTCTATCAACTTGAGGGTGAAAGGAGCGTAGGGAAAAATAAAAAGGAGGAGGCAGCTAGAGAATACCTACGTCTATCGGAAATGCCCAAATTAACAGAAGAAGTTATACAGAACCTGGATAAGCCTATAACGGCGGAGGAGTTTAAGAAAGTTCTGAACTCCCTACCCGTAGGTAAAGCGCCAGGTCCTGATGGGTTCCCCCTGTCTTATTATAAAACATTCGAGGAGAAACTGGTGTCAAGGTTTTTAGCAGCATTTAACTCAATACAGGAAGGACAGAAACTATCTGAAGAGATTTTACTAGCACATATTGTTGTTATTCCAAAAGAGGGAAAAGACCCATCCCAGTGTTCCAGCTACCGGCCAATATCATTATTAAATGTGGACCTAAAAATCTTTTCTAAAATACTAGCTAACAGACTGATCGAACACATACCGGTACTGATTCACCCCGACCAAGTGGGGTTCACCCCAGAGAGAGAAGGGAGGGAGAACACACAGAGAGTAATAAATGCAATATATTGGTCAGAAAGCCAGCATAAACCCTTAACTATAATATCAGCCGATGCAGAAAAAGCGTTTGATAGGGTGGACTGGCTGTATTTGAGGACCACACTCCAACACATTGGCCTAGGGGAGGGAATGCTGGGATGGCTCCAAAACCTATATTCAGTGCCGACTGCTAGGGTGAAGGTAAATGAGAGACTCTCTGAACCTTTCCGAATTTATAATGGAACACGACAGGGATGCCCACTATCGCCCATCATCTTCATCCTCACAATGGAACCATTTTTAAGAAAAATAAGAATGAACCGGGACATTAGAGGCATAAAAACAGAAACTGAGGAACATAAATTAGCAGCATTTGCTGACGATCTGATCTTTTTTATATCCTCTCCAGCCATATCCCTGCCACCCCTCCTGGGGGAGCTACAGAAATTTGGTGATATAGCCAACTTCAAAGTGAATTACAGCAAGTCAGAAGCTATGGGACTGGAGATGAACGAACCCTTGACCCGTCAGATAACTACACAATTTAAATTTAGATGGACAGACTCACATATAGAGTACTTGGGGACTAGAATACCCAAAGTGTTAAGCAGGGTGTTTGAATTAAACTATGCCCCAATGTTAAAACAAATAAAGATAGATCTGAAAAGATGGGATAAAGAAATTTTCACCTGGTTTGGGAGGACGAATATAATAAAAATGAACGTTATGCCACGGTTGATATACGTGCTTCAAACGCTGCCAGTAAAAATCCCTCAAAGATTTATGAAAGAACTCCGATCAGTCTTCCTGAGTTTTATATGGGCTGGAAAGCCGGCAAGAGTACGGCGATCGATTTTGACTCTCCCTAAAGAAAAAGGAGGCATCGGATTTCCAGATCCATGTAAATATCAGGAGGCCTCACATCTAGTCAGAATAAAGGAGTGGTGTGCCAAAAAAAAAGAAGCCATGGGTACTTATGGAACAAACAATGTGCAAAGCCCCCTTGGAGGGGTTGGCATGGATGGCTGGAAAGGATATTCCAAAGGTGATTAAAAAACATCCATTGATAGGGGCAACTTTAAGTGTAAGTAAAAAAATTTTCAATAAAAATAAGATATCAATTGAACCAAGTCCCATGCTACCCATATTAGGCACATACGACTTTAAGCCTGGCCTATTAGATCACAAATTTCTCGGCCTGAGAAACAGGGGGAAAAATAGGATTATACATTTCTCAAAAGAGGGAAGACTAATGAAAAGAAGGGAGATAGAAAGCGAATTTACCCCAGAATTAGATTATCTTAGAGCTATGCAGTTGGGTGCATATATCCACTCCAAAGGTAGAAGATACCCAGAAATTCGGGGGATGTCGGAGTTTGAGCAGTTATGCTTGGATGGTGAGAATCTGAGACACCCTTTATCTCACTTTTATGAAATGATCATAAGATCCGAAGCCCCTGAAAATCTGGGATATCTAAGCGCCTGGGAAGAAGACCTGAAGGTTACGTTCTCCCCAAAACAAAAAGAAAAAATTTTGAGATCCGTCCACAAAACATCAATAGCAAGTAGATATCAGGAGGGGGGATATAAGATCCTTACCCGGTGGTATAGGACTCCAAGTATGTTACATGGTATATTCCCGCAAATGCCAAATACATGCTGGCGATGTGGGAAATCGGAGGGCACAATGTTGCACATTTTTTGGGAATGTGATAAAATTAGAGACTACTGGGAAAAGATTGAGGAAGCAGTAAAGGAAATTACAGGGGTTTCTCTCGGAGAAGATCCGGCTGCATACTTGTTAAACGTTGTCCCTATATCGGTGGAAAAAAACAAAAAATCACTATTAAAACACCTTCTCACGGCGGCGAGAGCCTGTATCCCGGCTTTGTGGAAAAAAGATGTAACGCCCACGAGGGCCCAATGGTGGGCCAGAGTGGGAGAAATCCAACAAATGGAAAATTTGACAATGGCAATGAAGGAAAAGGAGGAGGAGTATTGGGACACATGGGCACCCTATCTTGTATATAGGGGGGAGACGGGGGTGACATAAGGTGGGGGCTTTTTTTTTTTTTTTTTTTTTTTTATATTTGTGTTGTTGGGGGGATTGAGAATGGGAGTGGAAGAAAGCGTAAGGGAAACGGCAGAAGCGAATTTCAAGTAATACAGATCATAGAGAATGTGTGTGATTGATGAGAGACTATGAAATAGGGGAAAGTGTAAAAGATGAAATGTATTGTATTGTATTGTAAAAAATTTAAAATAAAGAGTTTAAAAAAAAAAAGAATTAAAATCTACAATACAAAGAACTACTCAAAGTATCATGGGAGATATTGTAGAGATACCTCTTCTCATAGATTTACAGCTTAGCGGGGGTTTATGGATTATAATATCACCGATGTCATTATGACTGTCATCTCATGCTCTGCATTTCATTACGTGTTCTGTACATAAAGTGACGTTGGGCTTAGTCTTGTCCTGCAGCAACCGATTGCTATTAGAGGTTCTCTCCCCAACTGCTATTTGTTGTACATGTTTGAGTTTTGATATAATTCTCTTATCTCGCTGGTGTGTAGGGCATGCCAGGCATGGTACCTGACGTTAGATTATCGTGTGCTTTCATGACTCATCATCTCCATTCCTTTCATTTTGTAGAGATTCTGGATACCATCTGTCCTGTTGGAAGGGGTAACGCATTACGGTGCAGAAAATAAGGACCATCACCCAGGATTTGTGATAGAAATCTGCACCCCTATTCTTCCCTTTGACTGTGATGGCCAAGTGGGAGTCTGGACTTGTTTTGATAGCTCTGTATCCCATACGAGGCCTCCATCTGTGTGCTGTGTTGTCCGTCTTGTCTTCCCTTCCTTCCCTCACCGATTCTCCCTCCAAGCTCATTAAATCTCAACCACTCCGGGGGCCACCAAACCAAGACATTCTGCCCATCCAATCACCTCAACGATCAAGTCAAGTTCATGCCTTCATCCTCCCGACCATCTCACATTGAGTTCTCCATGACCGCACCGACCCTGAATCACCGTCTATACCCTGGTCTACTGACATGAATAGCGTAGAGAAGCAAGAAGGGGCTAAGAGTGAATGGAATATGGCTGCCAAGTGTATATTTCCATAGCTGCCACTGTCCGCTATGGAGCCTCTAGTGTATATAATGGCATTCCTTTGTCACACAGACTGGTGCTTCAGTAATTGTTGGGGTGAACCCCGCTAACGTCTCACTGCTAGAGGTCATGTTTCCCATCAGCCCCCCCCACCCTTCGCTGGTCTGTGCGATGACATGGATTGGGGGGGGGGGGATTACTGTACTAACACTAAGATGAATTGTACATAAACATATTGTTTGTTACCAGGTAGATAAGAGTTCTGCCACTCTCAATGCAAAAAGTAAAGATATATGAAGTAAGTTCTTGTCTGTGAGTTTGTCCGCCTGTACCCCTGTGTGTCTTCATACACTTCATTGCTGGCACTTCACCTAAAACCACAATAGACAACTTTTTATTTTTTTTTTTTATTTTTATTTTCATATATATATATATATATATATATATATATATATATATATATATATATATATATATATATATATATATATATATATATATATATATAGTATGTGTGTGTGTGTATATGTATGTATGTATGTATATATATATATACCGTATATAAATTAATTAATTACACACACAAAGTTTTTGGGGGGGGGGGGGGGGCACACCCAAAACCTGAATATCTAAAGTTGGTGCTATGAAGACTTATAGTTAGAACCACAGAGAATAGCGCAAACATACAAAAATGCAAAAGAAGTAACTTTTAAATCTTATTACAAGGCTGCTTGAAAATTAACATTAATGAGTAAATATGAGGATTTAGTCTCATAATATCACCATACCATGCTTAAGCCCACCACTACGCCAAAGTACCCCATTATCAGTGGGTCCTACAATATTCATAAAAATGAAAGCTAAATCCCACTTCTCTTAACCATGGGAGATGTGTTCTAGCTGCAGACTACAGTGCTTAACCACTTAAGGACCGGGCCTCTTTTTGAGATTTGGTGTTTACAAGTTAAAAACAGTTTTGTTTTTTTTTGCTATAAAATTACTTGGAACCCCCAAACATTATACATTTTTTTCTAACACCCTAGAGAATAAAATGGTGGTCATTGAAATATTTTCTGCCACACCGTATTTGCGCAGCGGTCTTACAAGCACACCTTTTGTGGAAAAAATACACATTTTTGAATAAAAAATACATGTTTTTGAATTAAAAAAATACACGTTTTTTAATAAAAAAATACACGTTTTTGAATTAAAAAAATAAGACAACAGTAAAGTTAGCCCCATTTTTTTTTTTTTACATTGTGAAAGATAATGTTACGCTGAGTAAATTTATACCCAACATGTCGCGCTTCAAAATTGAGCCTGCTCGTGGAATGGAGACAAACATTTACCCTTAAATAATTTTACAGGTTGCATATTTTAAGTTAGAGGAGGTCTAGGGCTAGAATTACTGTTCTCACTCTACCGATCGCGGCGATACCTCACATGTGTGGTTTGAACACCGTATGTGGGCGCTGCTCACGTATGCGT
This sequence comes from Lithobates sylvaticus, assembly GCA_028564925.1. Taxonomy (NCBI): domain Eukaryota; kingdom Metazoa; phylum Chordata; class Amphibia; order Anura; family Ranidae; genus Lithobates; species Lithobates sylvaticus. Next base: position 18,654,630 of record CM053030.1, on the reverse strand, counting down.
TCGCTTCTGCACGCGAGCTCGGCGGGACGGGACACGTTTTAAAAAAATATATATTTTTTATTTTTACACTGTTTTTAAAAAAAAAAAAAATAACTAAAATTGTGTCACTTTTATTCCTATTACAAGGAATGTAAACATCCCCTGTAATAGAAAAAAAAGCATGACAGGACCTCTTAAATAGGAGATCTGGGGGTCAAAAAGACCTCAGACCTCCTATTTACACTAAAATGCAATAAAAAAATAAAAATAAAAGCTATGGGCGGAAGTGACATTTTGAAATTGCTTCCGCCCTGCATTGTTATGGAGACGGGTGGGGGCCATCTTCCGCCTCACTTGTCTCCACGCCCAGCGAGGGTGAAGATCCGCTCGCGTCCGCCGCTGCCGAGGTATCTGGTAAGCAGCGGAGGGCACTGGAGGGGGGGGGGGGGCCCTCTGCCGTCGCCGATAAGTGATCTTGCGGCAAATCCGCCGCAGAGACCACTCTTATCAGAAACCGGACCGACGGCCGAACAATAGGGTACTGGAGTTATGGCAGCTAGCTGCTGCCATAACAACGATATCCCCCATCAAAGTAAGGACGTATATTGGCGTGCGGCGGTCTGGAAGTGGTTAAACTACACTATGAAGGTGCAGTGGTGGGCTGCAGTGGTGGGCTTAAGCATGGTATGGCCATATTATGTGACTAAATCCTCATATCTAAGATTAGGAACTTTCAAGCAGCCTTGTAAGATTTACAAGTTATGCCTTTTGTATGTGTGCGCTATTCTCTGTGGTTTCATTTATATATAGATATATCTATCACGTGCCCCTGCCATAACCTTACTACTTGTCCTAGGGTGGCAACACTCGCTGTACTGCATTGGGTGCTCAACCTGCGACCCTCCAGCTGTTGCGGAACTACATGTCCCACAAGGCATAGCAAGGCTGACAGTTACAAGCACGACCCCCAAAGGCAGAGGCACGATGGGAGTTATAGTTCTACAACAGCTGGAGGGCCACAGGTTAAGCGTCCATGCTGTACTCGATCTATAAAAGAGCAGTGTTGTCACTCTAGGACAGGACTACAGAACACCCCCCCCCCCCCTCTCTTTTCTAAACTTATGCCATTCTTTCAGATTGCAGTGCAGCATTGTCAGTTCACTGCAGGAAGTTCGGAGCTTATTGTGGGCGCTGCTCTTTTTCTGGCAGGATCAACTTTTTTTTTTTTTTTTTTGCAATCACCAAACTGATATAGGAAAATATTTTCAATGTTATACTTGACATTCCAAAACGAGCAAATAAGAGATTGTTGGAGGTTTTTCTACACACTTTTCTTCACATTTTTTCCTATTTACAGAAATTATCTGGAGCCAATAAGAGCTAAAAATGGCGGTCACATGGCTAAAAAAAAAAAATAATAGTTCCAGCTAACCTATAATAGCTTAGTGAATAGCGCCCAAACCCAGCTGGACGATCGGCCGAGCTCTGCCCTAGGTGCTTCATATTCTGATTGTTTGTACAGAGCCTAAAGGAGGCTGCAGAGCTGTATTAGACAGTGGACAGGATGAATAATTTTATGAACAGAGATGGGTGGAGCGCAGAATACGATTCACAGAGGAGGGTACATTCACTTCTTCATTCCATTACAAATCATTATATAATGGGCAAAAACATCATTCATTGCAGTTCATTGATTCTGTTTCTGGTTGGCCATATTTGCACTTGCATGGAACCGATCTCCCGAATATACTCCCCTCCACCTTCCGGTGCTACATCCCTCACCAGCCACTATTGTCTCTTGCCTAGGTACCAGGTTTTTGGCCTCGTGATTGGCCAGTGGACGGGGGGGGGGGGGGTTAGAATAACCTCATCCAAAGCATGCATGCAAGGTTTCGATCATTCCGGCACAGCCTGAGTTTACTGGGAATGCTGAGCTGCGCATGCACAACTCTGTGTACGCTCAATAGAAAACTGTGAGCAGGCAAGTAAGTGTATTATTGTAAAAGCCTGTCCCTTCTAGAGTAAAGAGCTGAAAAAGTTCTGAAAGTTGGGTTTAGTGCCACTTGAAGCATTCCTTTGCAGTACGTTAAAACACATGCATGATGCCAATCCTTAATGTGTTATTTCATTATAAATGGGCTGCCAATGCACCAAACATGCATGAACCTTTATTAAAACAGCATGGCATTGGTGGTGTGTAGGGTTCTACTGTACAATGCTGCCAATCACCATAAGAGCGCTGCACCGCCTTCTACATTCACCATAAGAGCGCTGCACCGCCTTCTACATTCACCATAAGAGCGCTGCACCGCCTTCTACATTCACCATAAGAGCGCTGCACCGCCTTCTACATTCACCATAAGAGCGCTGCACCGCCTTCTACATTCACCATAAGAGCGCTGCATCGCCTTCTACATTCACCATAAGAGCGCTGCACCGCCTTCTACATTCACCATAAGAGCGCTGCACCGCCTTCTACATTCACCATGAGAGCGCTGCACCGCCTTCTACATTCACCATAAGAGCGCTGCACCGCCTTCTACATTCACCATAAGAGCGCTGCACCGCTTTCTACATTCACCATAAGAGCCCTGCACCAATTTCTACATTCACCATAAGAGCGCTGCACCTCTTTCTACATTCACCATAAGAGCGCTGCACCTCTTTCTACATTCACCATAAGAGCGCTGCACCTCTTTCTACATTCACCCTAAGAGCGCTGCACCTCTTTCTACATTCACCATAAGAGCGCTGCGCTGCACCTCTTTCTACATTCACCATAAGAGCGCTGTACTGCCTTCTACATTCACCATAAGAGGGCTGCGCTGCACCCCTTTCTACATTCACCATAAGAGCGCTGCACTGCCTTCTACATTCACCATAAGAGCGCTGCACCTCTTTCTACATTCACCATAAGAGCGCTGCACCCCTTTCTACATTCACCATAAGAGCGCTGCACCGCCTTCTACATTCACCATAAGAGCGCTGCACCGCTTTCTACATTCACCATAAGAGCCCTGCACCAATTTCTACATTCACCATAAGAGCGCTGCACCTCTTTCTACATTCACCATAAGAGCGCTGCACCTCTTTCTACATTCACCATAAGAGCGCTGCACCTTTTTCTACATTCACCATAAGAGCGCTGCGCTGCACCTCTTTCTACATTCACCATAAGAGCGCTGTACTGCCTTCTACATTCACCATAAGAGGGCTGCGCTGCACCCCTTTCTACATTCACCATAAGAGCGCTGCACTGCCTTCTACATTCACCATAAGAGCGCTGCACCTCTTTCTACATTCACCATAAGAGCGCTGCACCCCTTTCTACATTCACCATAAGAGCGCTGCACCGTCTTCTACATTCACCATAAGAGCGCTGCACCGCTTTCTACATTCACCATAAGAGCGCTGCACCGCTTTCTACATTCACCATAAGAGCGCTGCACCGCCTTCTACATTCACCATAAGAGCGCTGCACCTCTTTCTACATTCACCATAAGAGCGCTGCACCCCTTTCTACATTCACCATAAGAGCGCTGCACCCCTTTCTACATTCACCATAAGAGCGCTGCACCTCTTTCTACATTCACCATAAGAGCGCTGCACCTTTTTCTACATTCACCATAAGAGCGCTGCATCACCTTCTACATTCACCATAAGAGCGCTGCACCGCCTTCTACATTCACCATAAGAGCGCTGCACCGCCTTCTACATTCACCATAAGAGCGCTGCACCGCCTTCTACATTCACCATAAGAGCGCTGCACCGCCTTCTACATTCACCATAAGAGCGCTGCACCGCTTTCTACATTCACCATAAGAGCCCTGCACCAATTTCTACATTCACCATAAGAGCGCTGCACCTCTTTCTACATTCACCATAAGAGCGCTGCACCTCTTTCTACATTCACCATAAGAGCGCTGCACCTCTTTCTACATTCACCCTAAGAGCGCTGCACCTCTTTCTACATTCACCATAAGAGCGCTGCGCTGCACCTCTTTCTACATTCACCATAAGAGCGCTGTACTGCCTTCTACATTCACCATAAGAGGGCTGCGCTGCACCCCTTTCTACATTCACCATAAGAGCGCTGCACTGCCTTCTACATTCACCATAAGAGCGCTGCACCTCTTTCTACATTCACCATAAGAGCGCTGCACCCCTTTCTACATTCACCATAAGAGCGCTGCACCGCCTTCTACATTCACCATAAGAGCGCTGCACCGCTTTCTACATTCACCATAAGAGCCCTGCACCAATTTCTACATTCACCATAAGAGCGCTGCACCTCTTTCTACATTCACCATAAGAGCGCTGCACCTCTTTCTACATTCACCATAAGAGCGCTGCACCTTTTTCTACATTCACCATAAGAGCGCTGCGCTGCACCTCTTTCTACATTCACCATAAGAGCGCTGTACTGCCTTCTACATTCACCATAAGAGGGCTGCGCTGCACCCCTTTCTACATTCACCATAAGAGCGCTGCACTGCCTTCTACATTCACCATAAGAGCGCTGCACCTCTTTCTACATTCACCATAAGAGCGCTGCACCCCTTTCTACATTCACCATAAGAGCGCTGCACCGTCTTCTACATTCACCATAAGAGCGCTGCACCGCTTTCTACATTCACCATAAGAGCGCTGCACCGCTTTCTACATTCACCATAAGAGCGCTGCACCGCCTTCTACATTCACCATAAGAGCGCTGCACCTCTTTCTACATTCACCATAAGAGCGCTGCACCCCTTTCTACATTCACCATAAGAGCGCTGCACCCCTTTCTACATTCACCATAAGAGCGCTGCACCTCTTTCTACATTCACCATAAGAGCGCTGCACCTTTTTCTACATTCACCATAAGAGCGCTGCACGCCTTCTACATTCACCATAAGAGCGCTGCGCTGCACCTCTTTCTACATTCACCATAAGAGCGCTGTACTGCCTTCTACATTCACCATAAGAGGGCTGCGCTGCACCCCTTTCTACATTCACCATAAGAGCGCTGCACTGCCTTCTACATTCACCATAAGAGCGCTGCACCTCTTTCTACATTCACCATAAGAGCGCTGCACCCCTTTCTACATTCACCATAAGAGCGCTGCACCTCTTTCTACATTCACCATAAGAGCGCTGCACCCCTTTCTACATTCACCATAAGAGCGCTGCACCGCCTTCTACATTCACCCTAAGAGCGCTGCACCGCCTTCTACATTCACCCTAAGAGCGATGCACCGCCTTCTACACTCACCATAAGAGCGCTGCACCTCTTTCTACACTCACCATAAGAGCGCTGCACCGCCTTCTACATTCATAATAAGTGCCACTGAAATGCACATAGAGCAGATGCATTGCGTCAATCTACAAGTGTGACTGGACTCTGAGTGTGTAGGGGTTAGAACCTCCACCAGGCCTTTTTATTGGTGTCTGTGTCCATGGGAAGATTCCACCTTTTTTTTTATTTTATTTTATTTTTTTGTATAAATGACCAGACAAGAAGGGAGGGAAATCTCCCCAGTAGGAAAACGGTCCGCAAAATAAACGGATTAATTTCCAGCTCCCAGCAGATCTAGTTTAATGGAGTTATAAAATATAAGAGGTTACACTGTTATAAATATTCCCGGTATAATGCTCTTTGAGGCTGGGTTCACACCTCCGATAAATGGGGTCCGGTGCGTCCCTTTTCTCAGTTTCAGGGCCAAATTTTTGCCTCAATTCCGCCATGAAACGGAGCCAAAGATGCACAGCGTTCCTGTGCAAACTGCTCTGCAGCCGCAACAGAGAGATGTGAACCAGCTCCATAGCGAGCCATTACGATCGCCTGTCATGCGAATTGGATGTGGAGTAACCTGCAGCCAATTCGCATGGGTATGAACCCGGCCTCAAGGATCCATCTGACACCTGTTGAATTTCAGCTTTGGGTAAAGCATTTAGGGGTTACATAGTAGGTGAGGTTGAAAAAAGACCATCAAGTCCAACCTATGTGTGATTATATGTCAGTATTACATTGTATATCCCTGTATGTTGTGGTCGTTCAGGTGCTTATCTAATAGTTTCTTGAACTTTCCGATCAGTTCCGTCTGTCAGTTTTTCAAGCAGACCTGATTGGATGCTCCATTTACCCCCTATGGGGCAGCGGATGTCATCAGTGACATGTCCAATCCTGTCCGTAAAATCCAGAGGGATGGTGACCCTATTTTCCATGTAAGCAGAGGCGTTGCTAGGGGGGTGCGGGGGGTGCGGTCCGCACCCGGGTGACACCCGCTAGAGGGGTGACACCCTCCCTGTTTTGTTTTTTTTTGGATTTTTTTTTTTTTTTAGCCGCCGTTCAGCCCGCTGGGCTGAAACACACCGCAGCAGCGCGCGCCTGGTGTCCTCCTTCTTCCAGCCTCAGCCGGCCCTGTCACATCTCACAGAGTGCAGACGTGACGTCACAACACAGTGTCTCCGCTCCGCCCGGTGTCCTGCTGTCCCAGCGTGGTTGTTCAGTTGTGTGTGTGCGGTGGGGCGGCCGCCGCCGGGGGTGGGGGGGTGGGGTTGTCGTCTCCTCTAGAGACTCAGATTCGGAACAGGTGCGGGGGGGGGGGTTCCTGGTGTCCACCGCCGGCCCGAGCCCAGGGTGAGGTGCTTGCCATGGTACCGACAGTACCGAAGAGAGCTGGTATGGGAGGACTCTCAGTGTCTGGCGCCCTGGCTGACCTGAGAGAGAGAGAGAGAAATCTGGTCCAGCCGCCCCCATCCCCCCACCAGACCAGCTCACTCAGCTACTGTGCCTATTATATCTAATATAATATATCTGTGTCCATCAGCACCCCCCCCCCCCCCCATCAGACAGACAACACTCACTATATATTAGCTGACTGAGCCACCCCCACCCTGAGCTGGTCTGATGATGATGACACCAGAGAGAACTCCACACTGCCCAGCGACACCAGAGAGAACTCCACACTGCCCAGCGACACCAGAGATAACGCCACACTGCCCAGCGCCACCAGAGAGAGCGCCACACTGCCCAGCGCCACCAGAGAGAGCGCCACACTGCCCAGCGCCACCAGAGAGAGCGCCACACTTCCCAGCGCCACCAGAGAGAGCGCCACACTGCCCAGCGCCACCAGAGAGAACTCCACACTGCCCAGCGACACCAGAGAGAACTCCACACTGCCCAGCGACACCAGAGAGAGCGCCACACTGCCCAGCGCCACCAGAGAGAACTCCACACTGCCCAGCGACACCAGAGAGAACTCCACACTGCCCAGCGACACCAGAGAGAACTCCACACTGCCCAGCGACACCAGAGAGAACTCCACACTGCCCAGCGACACCAGAGAGAACTCCACACTGCCCAGCGACACCAGAGAGAACTCCACACTGTCCAGCGACACCAGAGAGAGCGCCACACTGCCCAGCGACACCAGAGAGAACTCCACACTGTCCAGCGCCACCAGAGAGAGCGCCACACTGCCCAGCACCACCAGAGAGAACTCCACACTGCCCAGCGACACCAGAGAGAACTCCACACTGCCCAGCGACACCAGAGAGAACTCCACACTGTCCAGCGACACCAGAGAGAACTCCACACTGTCCAGCGACACCAGAGAGAACTCCACACTGCCCAGCGACACCAGAGAGAACTCCACACTGTCCAGCGACACCAGAGAGAGCGCCACACTGCCCAGCGACACCAGAGAGAACTCCACACTGTCCAGCGCCACCAGAGAGAGGGCCACACTGCCCAGCACCACCAGAGAGAACTCCACACTGCCAGCGACACCAGAGAGAACTCCACACTGCCCAGCGACACCAGAGAGAACTCCACACTGTCCAGCGACACCAGAGAGAACTCCACACTGTCCAGCGACACCAGAGAGAACTCCACACTGCCCAGCGCCACCAGAGAGAGAACCACACTGCCCAGCACCACCAGAGAGAGAAAGACTAAGCCAGTGCCAAGGTACAGACGTGCTACACTTCTGACCGGATTCGCCCGGGGCAACCCAGAGTGAGCAATTGTTCAGCCGGAGGGATCACTGCGCTGTTTCGCTGGGTCTGGTAAGTGGGCCTATCGGCCATTATCCATTACTGATCCTAGGGAATGAGCAATTAGGAACTGCCTAACCTGCTATCCTCTAGCCCTAATACTGCCTGTAGGCCTTTCTGACCGATCCAACGTGCACCAACGATCTCCAACGCTGTGCTGCCACCGCAAAAAAAAAGGGGGGTATGGGGGGGTGACACCATGTTTTACCGCACCGGGTGACACCAACCCTAGTGACGCCACTGCATGTAAGTCCAAAGTACAAACACGCATGCTCGGAATCAATGCTCACCAAACACGACATTAGCAGAAGGAGCCCAAAGGGTGGCGCTCAAGAGCTGAAATTACACGTAGTACGTCACTACGTTTGCGTTTGTTGGCCGACAATTGTGTACCATTAGTATGCAAGACAAGATCCTGGCACACGCGGTTTGGACAAATGTCTGACGCTCGGTTGAGCAAAAATCTGATCGGGTGTATGAGGCTTTAGGGATGTGTAGTCTTTCCTGGGTTCTGTAAAGGATTCTCCAGATTATTTTCCAAGGTTGATCTTCATGTAAACAAGTCTTCAATCCAACGAACACCAAATTCTGCTTTTGAAGGACGATTCCTGATGTTATCTGCTTATACCTACTATCTGTTTTCTTCCTACCCCCCCATCAACACGCTAATGACATAAATAATTCCATTCCATTTTTATTACATCTCGATAAAACACAGCAATCTCTTCAGAGGAGAAGCCGATGGGATAAAGGTGATAAAACTCAATAATAAAAAGTGCAGTGCTACAATACTTTACACATAAAGTGCCATGTGATGAAAGGTTTTGTCTTTAGGTACATTTTAAACCCCAATGAAATGAAACATTATATACAGCATATGAACACCTTGTCCACCTGTGTTCAGCATTCCTTCATCCAGTGCCCAGCATAGGACAGGAAGGTCACTGAACTCCGACTGCCATAGAAGAGGCTGAGAACAAGGCATTGAGAGACACGGGCACTGCACCATTGGGGGTCATATCTTCCTGCCAAAATGTAAGAGTCCAACGTGGAGTAAGTAAATACTTTCTATTATCTGGATACAGAAGAAGTAAAGGCTCTGCCCATAAACCAACCTCAAACCGGTCCCGCAATGCGATGAGAGTGTATAATCTCTGGAAGCATCGGTGTACAATGTAGTTGGTGACACAGTTGCTTTGTGCCTGTACAATATTAAAATTAGTGATCAGTATGTATCAGCAAGGCGGTAAGTAAGCAGTATGTAGTGATAGGGTGATTAGTATGTAGCAGCAAGGCGGTGAGCGGTATGTAGTGGCAGGGCAGTTAGTGAGCAGTATGTAGTGATAGGGTGGTTAGTAAGCTGTTTGTAGTGATAGGGTGGTTAGTAAGCAGTATGTAGTGATAGGGTGGTTAGTAAGCAGTATGTAGCGTCAGGGCGGTCAGTGAGCAGTGTGTAGTGATAGGGCGGTCAGTGATCAGTATGTAGCGGCAAGGTGGTCAGTAAGCAGTATGTAGTGATAGGGTGGTCAGTAAGCAGTATGTAGTGATAGGGCGGTCAGTGATCAGTATGTAGCGGCAAGGTGGTCAGTGATCAGTATGTAATGATAGGGTGGTCAGTGAGCAGTATGTAGTAAAAGGGTGGTCAGTGAGCAGTATGTAGTGGCAGGGCGGTCAGTGAGCAGTATGTAGTGGCAGGGCGGTCAGTGAGCAGTATGTAGTGGCAGGGCGGTCAGTGAGCAGTATGCAGTGATAGGGCAGTGAGTAATCAGTATGTAGCAGCAAGGCAGTCAGTGAGCAGTATGTAGCGGCAGGGCGGTCAGTAAGCAGTATGCAGTGATAGGGCAGTGAGTAATCAGTATGTAGAGGCAGGGCGGTCTGTGAGCAGTATGTAGTGGCAGGGTGGGCAGTAAACAGTATGTAGTGGTAGGGCGGTCAGTGAGCAGTATGTAGTTATAGGACGGTCAGTGAGTAATCTGTAGTGGCAGGGTGGTCAGTGAGTAGTATGTAGTGGCAGGATGGCCAGTGAGCAGTATGTAGTTATAGGGCGGTCAGTGATTAGTATGTAGCGGCAGGACGGTCAGTAAGCAGTATGTAGTGGCAGGGCAGTCAGTAAACAGTATGTTGTGATAGGGCAGTGAGTAATCAGTATGTAGAGGCAGGGCGGTCTGTGAGCAGTATGTAGTGGCAGGGTGGGCAGTAAACAGTATGTAGTGGTAGGGCGGTCAGTGAGCAGTCTGTAGTTATAGGACGGTCAGTGAGTAGTCTGTAGTGGCAGGGTGGTCAGTGAGTAGTATGTAGTGGCAGGGTGGTCAGTGAGTAGTATGTAGTGGCAGGATGGCCAGTGAGCAGTATGTAGTTATAGGGCGGTCAGTGATCAGTATGTAGCGGCAGGACGGTCAGTAAGCAGTATGTAGCGGCAGGGCGGTCAGTAAGCAGTATGTAGTGGCAGGGCGGTCAGTAAACAGCATGTAGTTATAGGGCGGTCAGTCAGTAATATGTAGTGGCAGGGTGGTCAGTGATCAGTATTTATCGGTAGGGCGGTCAGTAAGCAGTATGTAGTGATAGGGCAGTCGGTAAGCAGTAGGTAGTGGCAGGGTAGTCAGTAAGCAGCATGTAGTGGCAGGGCAGTCAGTGAGCAGTATGTAGTAGCAGGGCGGTCAGTGGTCAGTATGTAGTGATAGGGTGGTTAGTAAGCAGTATGTAGCGTCAGGGCAGTCAGTGAGCAGTATGTATTGGAAGGGCAGTCAATGAGCAGTATGTAGTGGCAAGGTGGTCAGTGAGCAGTATGTAGTGAGAGGGCGGTCAGTGAGCAGTATATAGTGGCAGGACGGTCAGTGGGCGGTATGTAGCGGCAGGGCAGTCAATGAGCAGTATGTAGTGGCAGGGTGATTAGTGACCAGTATGTAGCGGCAGGGCTGTCAGTGAGCAGTGTGTAGTGATAGGGCGGTCAGTAAGCAGTATGTAGCGGCAGGGTGGTCAGTGAGCAGTATGTAGTGATAGGGCAGTCTGTGAGCGGTATGTAGTGGCAGGGCAGTCAACGAGCATTGTGTAGTGGCAGGGCGATCAGTATGTACGGCAGGGCGGTCAGTAAGCTGTTTGTAGTGGCAGGGCAGTCAGTGAGCAGTATGTAGTGATAGGGCGGTCAGTGAGCAGTATATAGTGGCAGGACGGTCAGTGGGCGGTATGTAGCGGCAGGGCAGTCAATGAGCAGTATGTAGTGATAGGGCGGTCAGTAAGCAGTATGTAGCGGCAGGGTGGTCAGTGAGCAGTATGTAGTGATAGGGCGGTCAGTAAGCAGTATGTAAGGGCAGGGTGGTCAGTGAGCAGTATGTAGTGATAGGGCAGTCTGTGAGCGGTATGTAGTGGCAGGGCAGTCAATGAGCATTGTGTAGTGGCAGGGCGATCAGTATGTACGGCAGGGCGGTCAGTAAGCTGTTTGTAGTGGCAGGGCAGTCAGTGAGCAGTATGTAGTGGCAGGGTGATCAGTGACCAGTATGAAGCGGCAGGGCGGTCAGTGTTCAGCATCATGCTTTGCCACCGTACAGGTGGGCCTGCTGCTAATACTACAGCAAAAAATGTGGCTGTGCTTCTTGCCCTAGAGCTTCATTGGCTGTTATGGTTCTGGAAAACTTTAGTTCATTCGTGCTGCAAGCTATAGGCTGCAGCACTGATCAGTGTATTCTGACAGCGGAGGTCCCAACATTCCCAAATGGTTTAGTTCTGCTTTAGAACCATGGTTGCACTATGGATCATAGGGTCCTATAGCTACATTTTGATGGGGCCCTCCAGATACCTTTCTGCTGTCATTAAACATCTCAGTTTTCAGATTAGAGGGGGGAGATGTCAAGTATCTGATTGGAGACTGAAACAAAGAGGTAGACCTCACTTGTATCTCCAGCATAGGGCCCAATGAGGATGGAACAGTGGGTACCGAGGACCAGAGGAACACCAGTACCTGCAGGTGTTGATAGGAGTGCAACAGTTGATGTGGTCCCAGGCGGGCTGGCAGGACATAAGGTCAGGAACAGTAATGTTCCACACGGTCTGACTATCCTACGGCAAGTGTGTGATCGGAGCTTGTTGTTGGAAATTCCGACCGTGTGTAGGCTCCATCGGACAGTTTTCATCGGAATTTCCATCGCACAAAATTTGAGATCTGGTTCTCAAATTTTCAGACAACAAAATCGGTTCTCGTAAATTCCAATCGTGTGTAGACAATTCCGACGCACAAAGTGCCACGGAAGCTCAGAATCAAGCAGAAGAGCAGCACTGGCTATTGAACTTAATTTTTCACGGCTCGTCGTACGTGTTGTAAGTCACCGCGTTCTTGACGTTCGGAATTTCCAACCAACTTTATGTGACTGTGTGTATGCAAGACAAGTTTGAGCCAACATCCGTCGGAAAAAAAAACATGTGATTTTGTTGTCGGAATGTCCGATCGTGTGTACGCGGCATAACTGTGCACAGAGATCCAGCTGAAGTCAAAGGGGAACTCCACATGAACTGCCGGTTCCAGATGCAAGACTTGTCAGCGCTCCCAGCAGGCTTGGGACAGAAACTCACTGTGGTGAGCAGAGCTGATACAGGTGACAGCCAGGTAGGCACTCAAACCGGATGTGGGAACAGAGCCAGGAACAAAAGCGTGGTCATAGAGATAGCCAAGGTCAGTAGCAGGCGGGCAGCAAGGAACAGGATCACACGGCAAAGACGTGGTCAGGAACTGAGCCTGGGTCAGGAACTGGCAACAAGGCAGAATCAGGATCCAAGTTCAGGTCAGAGGCAAGCTGGGTCAACAACAAGGGAACAAGCAGAGTAGCATCAGGACGCAGGGAATAGTTGAAAGAGCAGTCAGCACTTAAACATGAGCTCCTGCATCCTTAACTAGCTCGACTGGCGCCAACATGCACTAAGTGCACGCCCGTGTGCATGCGCGCACCTGTGTGTATTTCTGTGCAGATGCAGACCCCTGTTCTCTATTCTGCTAGTAACTCTGCGTGCATGTGCATTTCTGCCAAATGTCTGATACGCATTCTCTGACAGGAGGGGAAACATTGCAGGGAATAAACTTTTGACATTAATTCTCCGGTAACTGCGTTATCCTCTATAGCTCTTCAAACTTTATCTGCTTCTCAGTTCTCAGGATCTCAGTGTAAATCCTGAGCTCTTCCACCCTCACTGCGAGCAAATGCTGAAAGAGTAGGAGTAGCAATAATAATGACATCACAATATTTAATATGATGACATAAATAGTACTCCGGCACACAATTGTTCTATAATCCGAATACAAATTTCTAAACGGAGCCTTTTTTGTAGAACTGTTTTTAGCTGAGGAGACAGCCTGAGGAAGATTGCATTGCGTTGTACAGGATTACTTTCAGTGCTGTCTGGGATGACTATAAGCTCCGAGAGCAATAAATCTAACACTAATGCCGCATACACACGAGCGGATTTTCTATCAGAAAAGTCTTGGATGGTTTTTCCAGCGGAATTCCGCTCAAGCTTGGCTTGCTTACACACGGTCACACAAAAGTTCGCTGAACTTTCGACCGCAGAGAACGCGGTGACGTACACTACGACGAGCCGAGAAAATGAAGTTCAATGCTTCCGAGTAGGGTTGTCCCGATACCGATACTAGTATCGGTATCGGGACCGATACCGAGCATTTGTGCGAGTACTTGTACTCGCACAAATTCTCCCGATGCCAAATCCGACACCCGGGAAAGCAACCCGGCGCAACCGGAATTCAGCGGGCGGAACAGCGGAAGTGACGCTCCATGTCGACGTCGGTGGTTGGACATCCCGACGCCCATCTTGGTACACCCTGCACTCGGCCGCAGTAAGCCAGCAGCGGACATCTTGTTACACCCAGCCCATATAGTTCAGGCCGGGTGTAACAAGATGACCGCTGCTGCTTTTATGTGGCCAAGTGCAAGGAGTACCATGAGGGGCCATCGCAGGCAGTCCATCAGTGCTCATAAATGCCACCTATCAGTGCCCAATGTCCATAAGTGCCAGCCACCTGTCAGTGCCAGCGCTACCTATCAATGCCATCTATCAGTGCCAGACACCTGTCAGTACCATCTGTCAGTGCCAGCCACCTCTCAGTGCTCGCCATCAGTGCCATCCGTCTGTGCCCGCCATCTGTCAGTACCACCTGTCAGTGCCCGCCACCTGTCAGTGCCCACCATCAGTGCCACCTGTCAGTGCCAGCCACCTGTCAGTGCCAGCCACCTGTCAGTGCTTGCCATCAGTGCCATCTGTCAGTGCCAGCCACCTGTCAGTGCCCGACATCTGTCAGTACCACCTGTCCGTGCCAGCCACCTGTCAGTCCCTGCCATCAGTGGCACCTGTCAGTGCGTGCCACCTGTCAGTGCTCGCCACCTGTCATTGCCATCTGTCAGTGCTCATCAGTGCCACCAAATCCTATCAGTGCTCATCAGTGCTGCATGTCAGTGCCACCTAATCTGTATTGTGCTTTGAAAACTGTCACATGACATTAAAAGAAAAGTATCGGTATCGGCGAGTACTTGAAAAAAAGTATCAGTACTTGTACTTGGTCTTAAAAAAGTGGTATCGGGACAACTCTACTTCCGAGCATACGTCGAGTTGTTTCCGAGCATGCGTAGGAATTTTGAGCGTCGGAATTGCTACAGACGATCAGAATTTCCAATCGGAACTTTTTCCGACTGAAATATTGAGAACCTGCTCTCAATCTTTTGCTGGCTGGAATTCGGCCAGCAAAAGTCCGATGGAGCATACACACGGTCGCATTTTCCGACCAAAAGCTTTCATCTGTCTTTTGCTGGCCGAATTTCCGATCGCGTGTACGCGGCATAAGACATCAAACTCTCCTTACTGCACAGCCTGCGAAAGGGGATCTGTGACTACAGACACTGATTTAAAAATTTTTTTGTAATTCAATGTTTTTATTAAAGAATTTGCATGTTACATACACACATTTAGACATAAAGCTGAATAACATTATAATCATGAAATACAGTGTTCGAAAATAAAGCGATCATTGGCATAAAAATGAGAATGCAGAAAACAAGAAAACAAAAAACATTAAAAAAAAAAAAAAAGAGAGAAATCAATAAATTCGAGCAGCATTTTGCAAAAAAAAAATAAAAAAATCGTCCATAACGAATAAAATTGTAATATGCCTTTGAACTGTAAGGGGACTTGAGATTTTCTTAGGAGACTCTATAGAGCAGGGGTCTCAAACTGGCGGCCCTCCAGCTGTTGCAAAACTACAAGTCCCATGAGGCATTGCAAGGCTGACCGTTACAAGCATGACTCCCACAGGCAGAGGCATGATGGGACTTGTAGTTTCGCAACAACTGGAGGGCCGCCAGTTTGAGACCCCTGCTATAGAGACTTGTGACTCAAGTTATCTTTGAGAGACCGTATATGTAACCACGCCACCCAAGCACCCCTGATGGGAACTAACTGTGTGCATGGGTGGGGGCAATCTTTATCAGTTTACACGTTTTCATTTTGCCGGTCACCCTCTTTTTTTTTTTTTATCCTTTTTTCATTAAAAAAAATTATAAAAAAAGAACAGGATACCAATATCAAATCTCAAGTAGCCAAACAATAATACAACTAATCGTTTCTATTCTGAGGAACAGCAATAACCATACCAATGGGACACTGATTTTTAAGTCTTGAGGGTCTTGGGGGGGGGGGGGAAGGGGGTCTTCCTTAGTTCCAGTCCTAAAATACCCCCAACAGGACATGTTTGTTTTCAGGATAACCTTAAGACAGAACAACTCTAAAAGGTTCACTTGGGAAAGGTACTAGAGGACCTAAACACATGACTTATTGGGAAGGAGAAGAAGACACATTGCTCTATAGTGCCCAGTCCTGCCAAAGGACGATTGGCCCATCTGTGGGTATATTCAGCAGATCTCCGGGCTACATAGGAAGTTTTATCTGGAGGGGGATTCACATGGCCTCCCGTCATCTGAGGATCTCCAGTGTTCTCCATGTGTCGTGACCAGAACAAATCAGAGCCGAAGTCACAGATTCCTCAGATGATAATCCAGAATGTGAAAACAGCCTGAGAAAACCACAAACCGAATGTCTACACCATGATCCCCTTCCCCCTCCCGGGGATAATAATAATGTCAGATCATCTGTGACACCATACCTGCCCTCCCCCAAGAGGCAACATCACCCACCAGGAATCACCTGAAGAATGTCATAGAATAGAGTGTGAGCTTCATAGCCCTACAGAATGCATTGTGAACTCTATAGAATGAAGTATGAGCTCTATAGAGGAGGGTCAGTTCTGTATATTGGAGTATGAACTCTTTTTGGCAACCATGAGCACCACATACTCCAGACTAAAGAGGAGAGGGACCTTCCAGCTTGTTATCAGCTCTCTCTGATGGTATTGGGGGGGATCTCCATCAATGCTGAAAGATATATCCAGGTTTTAGAGCAGTGTATACTCCCATCCAGATGACGTCTTTTTCAGGGAAGGCCTTCCATATATCAGCAGGACAATGCTTAATAGACATGTGCACAACAAAAAAAATGTGTTTATTTTCGTTTCGTTTTTTCGTTTCCGAAAAAAAATTGTTTATTTTCGTTTCGTTTTTTTCGTTTCCGTTGATTCGTAACGATTCGCACATTCGTAAGTTGTCAGTGTTCGTATTCGTAACGATTCGTACATTCGTAAGAGTTATTTTTTCGTTCGTTCGAAATTCGGACGCATTCGTATTTATTCGTAACATTCGTAACATTCGTAACATTCGTAATCGGAGCAGAATTCATAATTTTATGTAATGTGTATGCTATTATTACATTTTAAGAGACACAGAAAATTACGAATCGAAAAAAAAAAAAGTTACGAATGTACAAATTTTTTCGTTCAATCCATTCGAAGCACGTTAAGCAGCACCATTGTAAGGGACATGGAAAATTACCAATTCAACAAAAAAAAAGAGCCAATCACAGTGGCTCTTTACCATGTGATCCATGTCCAATCACAGCTGATCACAGTGTAAACAGGATTTGCCGGTTATCGACAGTCCTCTCCTAACATCTGCAGAGCGTTAGGAGAGGAGAGCTAGTAAGCGAAAATCCAAAAAGGAGACATCTATACTGATAACCAGGGCAGTGATTATCAGTGTCCTAATAATTAGTGCAGCCCCAACAGTGCCCATCGGTGCCTATCAGTGCTGCCTGTTAGTGCCCATCATTGCTGCATATCAATGCCCATCAGTGTTGACTATCAGTGATGCCTATTGCTGCCCATCAGTGCCCACCATTGCTGCCTATCAGTGCCCATCAGTGCTACCAATCAGTGCTGCCTGTTAGTGCCCATCGGTGATGCCTATCAGTGCCCATCAGTGATGCTTATCAGAGTCCATCATTGCTGCCTGTTAGTGCCTATCAGTGCTGCCTATCAGCGCCCATCATTGCTGCCTATCAGTGTACATCAGGGCTGCCTGTTAGTGCCCATCAGTGCTGCCTATCAGTTCTGCCAATTAGTGCATATCAGTGCTGCCTGTTAGTGCCCATTAGTGATGTCTCTCAGTGCCGCCTATCAGTGCCCATCAGTACTGCTAATCAGTGCCCATCAGTGATGTCTATCAGTGCCCATCATTGCTGCCTATCAGTGCTGATAAAAATGTTTTTTCGTTTGTTTAGCAAAAAAAAAAAAAAAAACAGTGGTGATTAGATACCACCAAAAGAAAGCTCTATCTGTCTCAAGAAAATTATAAAAATTCCATACGGGTACAGTGTTGCATGACCGCGCCATTGTCATTCAAAGTGTGACAGCGCTGAACGGTGAAAAATGGTCTCGGCAAGCAGGGGGGTGAAAGTGGCCTGTAGGCAAGTGGTTAAATGTTTGTGTAGCCAGGAAACAGCAAAACAACCAGAACATCTGACAATTCACAGAATGCAGACAATACCGGGGGATACGGATGGTTATGTACTGCTTTATGCATTGACAGACCACCCTTATACTCGGTCTGTGCGGACAGTATGGTCACCTGCTGACTGGCACGTCCACAAGCAGCTTAACTCTTCAATAAGCCACAGAAGTTGAATCCAACACGCTTTAGCTTTTTTTTCAGTCATTTGAAATGTAAAAAGAAAAACAGGAGGGAAAGACAGAAATAAAAACCATATAGTAGGCATGGTGTAGTAGCCCAAAACCTCCACTAGATGTCAGCATAGACTAATAACACAATGCTGTTCAATGCAACAAAGAGTGTATCATCTAAAACCGGATTAACCCGACAGTAATGTAATGCAAAAAAATGTTTTCTCCTGAAATATTCTGTACTGCTGAAGAAACTGTTTAAAATTAATTGTTTTGCAGTGTGGTGGCGCGTGTCTGGAGGGTAGTTTGCTTGTTCCTATAATATTACCCTCTTTTTTTTACTGCTACCTGTGTTATTCGGTTTTGAATGGTTTAATTCAATACTGGTCAGACATCACCACCTCCTGGTGGACGGTCCCAGTGCCAAAAAGAACATCCAGGCTCTCACAGTCTAAAGCAGTTGTGATCCATAGCAAGGGTGTCCAAACTTTCTAAACAAGGGGCCAGTTTACTGTCCTTCAAACTTTAGGGGGGCCGGACTGTTTCTCTTGGGAGTAGAAATGGTCCCGATGTCAGTGGGGAAAAAAAATTGATTTTTAATACAGCTTACCTGTAAAAATCCTTTTCTTGGAGTACATCACGGGACACAGAGCACCATAATAATGACTATCTGGGTTATACGCTACCTTTAGGTGATTGGACACTGGCAACCAATAGAAAGAAAGTTCCCCCATATAACCCCTCCCATACAGGAAGTACCTCAGTTTTTGTTGCAAGCAATGAAGATCCCAGAAAAGAGGGGAGGGGCCTCTGTGTCCCGTGATGTACTCCGAGAAAAGGATTTTACAGGTAAGCTGTAGACATGTGCATTTGTTTTTGTCTGAATGCATTTTCATCCGAATTTCCGGTATTTTCGGTATCGTTTTAACAAACGATAACGAACGCGCAGAATCCGAAAACTGAAAGATCCGACATAAACAAATGCTGCAACAGTTCGATATAGATAGGAGATTCGACATGACGCTGACAATAGCGATCTGTGTCCATCGAACCTGTGGTCGAATGTACCTAACCTTAGCTCTATTAGTGCAAGATTATTCTACATAGAGAGAAAAGATTTAACATAGAGAGAAAAGATTCGACATAGAGAGAAAAGATTCGACATAGAGAGAAAATAGCAAAAAAGGTTGAATGTGCCCAACGGCAGTCGGCACGAGTGGACATTTATGGTGAAATGCTCTGCCCATAGGCTATAGAAGAATTCTAATGTTGGTTGACTAGTAATAATAATTAATAAATATAATTATTACTAGTGTCATACAACATTAGAATTCTACTATAGCTTGTATGCGGAACATTCGACCGGAAATGTACGATTGCGGCGTTGTACAGTTTAGCTGCTCCGTCAAATCTTCTTAGAACATTCGACAGACACCATAAGCCTTCAATGACAGATTCGACCTTAATTATTTCTGATTTTCGGACGAATGCATTTTTTAACGAAACAAAATAAATGAAAACGAATTTCGGGAGTAACTAAATAAATTTATTTTTCGGACGAAAACGAAATTCCGAAACAAAATATTTCAGTGTGCACATGTTTAGTAAGCTGTATTAAAAATCTATTTTTCTTTATCGTACATCTCGGGACACAGAGCACCATAATAATGACTATCTGGGATGTCCTAAAGAAATGCCCCTGAGGGGAGGGAGACACTATTATAGAAACTGCCACCAAAGGAGGACCTACTCCATTATTTGTAATACGCTAAGGCCAAAGAGGCAGTATTTTCTACGTGATCGACCTGGTAAAAACCCTGTAGATGTATAAACCAAAGACCAAATAGTAGTCTTGTACCCCTGGGCCACCGACATCCAATGATGGATGGCCCATGATACTCTCACACCGGGTAGAGAATCTCTCCCCAGAAAAAAATATATATTTTTGCCATTTAAACCATAGGCATCATTGATAAACTGGCAGATCCACTGCTAAATATTCAACCTGGATGCCGCGTGCCCTTCCTGGGCCCTTCTGGCAGCACAACCAGGATTCCTGACTTGTGACGACAACTCAGGTAGACCCTGAGCGTCTGAACTACCGCTAGAGTAGGTAGCGAAGCGATCTTTCTCCTGCCGATTGTGGATTTAGGAGAAATATAAAAGGCCAGACAATGTCCTGATTCAAGTGAAAAACTAGAAACAAGAATGGCTCCTTGCATGAAAGAGCCGCCAATACTGACACTCCACTTCGTGAAGTGATAGAAACCAAAGAAGCCACCTTCTGAGATAAAAGGACCAACAGAATCCCCTGACTGGTTCAAAAAGTGGCCTCTGCAAGGACAGTCAAGACCAATTCAAGTCCCAAGAACACAAGAACGGCCTGACCGGCGGGACTGTCCAAATGACATACTGTATGAGGTATGAAAAAAAAAGAGTGAGAAACAACGACCCCTGGAAAAAACATGGATAAGGATGAACCCTGACCCTTAAATGGTACTTAAGGTCAAACTCCTTTCTTCTACCGATTGGAGAAAGAAAGAGAAAATCTCCCACCCACATATTTCTGCGGGTCCCACTTCCTGACTTCGCGCCAGGCAAAAAAAAAAAATATATTTTCAAGTCCTGTGATTGAAGTTACCCGAAGCTGGCTTCCAGGGGCTCAACAGTGCTGAGATACAGGACTCAAGACCATCAGGTCCCGCTGGACTGGGAGTATCCAAAGTATTAACCCCTGCAAGACCTGCTATGTCTGCGTACCAAGTCCCCCTGGGCTAATTCGGCCAACACCAATAACAGTGTTACCACCTTATGGATTCTTCGCAACAGATGTGGCAGAATCCTAAACAGGGAAAAAAGCATCAAATAAGGGAGGACCAGACCTTAAGGTATTACCAGCGTATGTACCACCATTGGCAGTGGGACTCTTGTCTTGGACACACCTGTCCCAACTGTTGTAGAACTTGGAATCTAGTAGATTCCCCTGCAGAGTTCCCCTTGCCACATCCTATACCTGGAATATGTATTGGCGATGGAGACAGCACCTGTACTGTCCCAGACAGAATGTGGTACACCTCCCTGAGTCACATGACCTCTGGGCCGCCCTGATAGTTGATATATATATGCCTGCCAAGGTATTTCCAGATTGAACCTACAACAGGTTTGTCCTATAATCCAGAGTAAGGCATACTGGCCAAAAAATTACCAGCTATTGGACAGTATTTTCTCCTGTGGAGATCAAGTCTACTAAACTGTAGCCAGCCTTAAGTCAACTTAGAGAGACTGGCATCAGTGGTTATCTTCCAGATTCCGGAAAAGGAAGAATATCAAGCACCAATCTCTGCTCTGCAACACCCCGGAAACAGAGCCTTCCGGCAAAGCAATGCCTGGATCCTCAAGTTCCTGACAGGGAATGAACCTCTACCAAGACCTGGAGGAGGGCTGTATGTAGAGAACGTGCTTTGACCCAAACACAGCTTCCTTCTGTAGAAATATATCGAAGGAAGCCTTGGAATTGACTGCTTCTTGAGCAAATATTGAGGTAATGAGTATTGAGGTGTCTTCAGCAAGCCCAGCACTGGGGCTAGAAGCTTTCCACTGCAATTACAGAAATCCTTGATGAGCCTGGAAACAAACCGCCACATGAAACCTACCTCTTGCAGAGAGGTCATCACTGAACCGTCTAACCTATCTGAAAACAGAAGGATGTTCAGCGAGTTGAGATCTTAAGATAGACCTCATGTTCCTACTTGACTTTGGAACTGCCACCATTTAATTGCCTCACAAGAATGAGCCCATAAATTCAGCTCCAAGAGCAAATGTAAGGCAAAGACTGTGACAGACCCCCACCCAAGAGGTGTCCTTAACCTACCAGGTTTCTCCTGGAAAAAGATGGAACAAATTACCTCAGAGACTGCCCTAATGCCGCATACACACGAGCGGACTTTTCAACGGACTAGGTCCGACGGTCTTTCCAACGGACTTTCGACGGAGTTCCGACATACTTTCCAAATGAACGCACTTGGCCACACACAGTCACACTAAATTCTGACGGATTCGAACGTGATGACGTACGACCGGACTAGAATAAGGAAGTTCGTAGCCAGTAGCCAATAGCTGCCCTAGCGTCGTTGTTTGTCCGTCGGACTAGCACACAGACGAGCGGATTTTTCGATAGAAACTGGGTCCAGAGGAGTTCCGACGGGAAAATTTAAAACATGTTCTATTTCTAAAGTCTGTCGAATAATTATTCGACAGCAAAAGTCCGATGGAGCCCAGACACGTTCGAATTGTCTGACGGATTCGTTCCGTCGGACCTTTGCTGTCGAAAAGTCCTCTTGTGTGTACGCGGCATTAGTCTTACTGGCCTGAGATACTCTAAAAAAAAAAAACAGCAGCCTCAGATGCTTCCCTCACCCCGGTGGGGAACAGCTTACAGCATCTGGTATCCCCGGGCAGTCAATCAACTGAGATCAGGCATGAACATGGTGATGTGGCCACAGTCTGACGAAAAATGAATGCGGCAGGACACCCTGCAATGTCAAACACCACAGTGGTTTGGAAGCACCCGAAACCACTGTCCATCAAGGGATGCGGATACTTGCCAGATCACTGAACCTGAGAGCGGTGCTCCTGCTTCCCCCGGCTGCCTCTCTTTTTTGGAACCATTTAACTGGTATAACAGGTATCCCAATAAACAGTCCTCCAAGGATGCAGGCCTAAACCAATGTTGGTTTACCTCTACACAAGCCCTTAGGTATGCAAGTACCTAGGCATGCAAACATGCAGGTATACAAGTGC
This sequence comes from Lithobates sylvaticus, assembly GCA_028564925.1. Classification (NCBI taxonomy): domain Eukaryota; kingdom Metazoa; phylum Chordata; class Amphibia; order Anura; family Ranidae; genus Lithobates; species Lithobates sylvaticus. The sequence continues at coordinate 18,631,751 of CM053030.1, read as the reverse complement.
TCTTGCCATTCATGCATTCATGTATGCAGTACCGGGTCAATACGCTCATATGGATGTACCCTCAGGCAAGCAAGCACCCTGGCAAATAGACCCATATGCATGTAGTCTTATGTACCGGTAAATAAGTACATAGGTAAACAGTCCCGGACAAAACAAGTACATATGTATACAGCTTAATGTAATAAACATGTGTATGCAGTACAAATGAAAACATGCCAGCATGTGGTTTAACCGCTTCCCAACCGCCTCATGCATATATACGTCTACAGAATGGCACGGGCAGGCAAAACCACGTACCCGTACGTCCCCTTTAAGTTGCCTGCCCGTGGGTCGCGCGCGCGCGCGCCGCCAGCGGCGCGCTCGCGACCTGGTCGGGAGCTCCGTGACCCCGGCCGCGGGACCAGTGGACCCGATCGTCGCTGGTGTCCCACGATCGGGTTACGGAGCTGAAGAACGGGGAGAGGTCTGTGTAAACAAACCTCTCCCCGCGCTTCCTACTCTGCCTGTCATTGATTGGCTGTTCCCTGTCATCGGGAAAGCCGATCAATGACGTCAGACGTCAGTCCCGCCCCTAATGTAAAATAACACACACACTTCAGAGCCCATAACCCCTCCCCTCCCCTAGTGGTTAACTCTTTCACTACAACTGTCATTTATACAGGAATCAGTGCATTTAAATAGCACTGGTTGCTGTATAAATGAAAATGGTCCCAAAAATGTGTCAAAAATGTCCGATGTGTCCGCCATAATGTCGCAGTCACAATAAAAATCGCTGATCGCCGCCATTACTAGTAAAAAAAAAAATATTAATAAAAATGCTATAAAACTATCCCCTATTTTGTAAACGCTATAACTTTTGCGCAAACCAATCAATAATCGCTAATTGCGATTTTTTTTTTACCAAAAATATGTAGAAGAATACGTATCGGCCTAAACTGAGGAAAAAAAATGTTTTTTTATATATTTTTGGGGGATATTTATTATAGCAAAAAGCAAAAAATATTGCATTTTTTTCAAAATTGTCGCTCTATTTTTGTTTATAGCGCAAAAAATAAAAACCACAGGGGCGATCAAATACCACCAAAAGAAAGCTCTATTTGTGGGAAAAAAAGGACGCCAATTTTGTTTTGGAGCCACGTCGCACGACCGCGCAATTGTCAGTTAAAGCGACGCAGTGCCGAATCGCAAAAAGGGGCCTGGTCCTTTGGCTGCCAATTGGTCCGGGGCTGAAGTGGTTAAGCAACATGCTTCTATGGATCACATAGAATGCAACTATGCATTTGGGCAAATTATAAACGTGTGCGTTGTATACACGCATTCATGCAACACGTGCCCATGGAAACAGGCAATCTCGCAATAAGCAAGCATGCGTTTATGAAACTTGTTTATGCAACATGCATCTATGTAGACATGTATAAACATTCATCTTTATGCAACCATGTATTTGTATGTGCGATCATGTATTTTTATATGATCCAGCATTTATATGCGATCCAGCATCTTTATGCGAACAAGCATTTTTATACGATCAAGCAGCTCTAAGTGATCAAGTATTCTTATGCAACCAGCGCTATACAAATCATTCATTCATTCATAAGGGTTATTCACCAAGAGAAAACTGCGTCAGTTCTTGTCCTTTCCTGCTGTCGCTTGTCTTTTTGTTCACAATTTTTGAATAAAAGGCAAAACCTTTTTTGGAGTGCGGCTGTCCAGAACTTCTTCCTGTTTCTAATGAGCCCCATAGGATACCGCAACCAAATTGAGCCCATTTGGATTGTGTTCCGTCTGCAACTTTTGTACATCTATACATGGTGGGACGAAACGCACTTTACCTTCGACATGTTGCTGTTCATTTTGAATGGCAGCCCACTGTGCGGCAAATGAAAATTTTTGTGGCACATCCAATTTTTGGGGAAACTTTGGTGCATTGGAAGCCCATGGATTTGAGTAGGGCCAGCGCCGGTGTTCTATCACCAAGTGTCCGGCTGTCACTAGGTGTCCGAAGTCTACTGCGCATGCGCAGCGCATGCGCAGTCTGGATCCAGAAGATTTTCGGAAATTGTCGGAAGATGAGCGGCGCCTGCGCCGTGAGTCGAGGAGAAGCCCCCACCATCCAAGCGGACATAGGGTTAGTCAAATTGAGAGGGCCCCTCGCGGGCTCGCTTCGCTCGCCACGCATCGGGCACGGCCTCGCTGCGCTCGGCACTTTTATATTCTAACTCTATGTCCACTGGGATGGTGGGGCTTGAAAGTGGACTCACGGCGCAGGCGCCGTTCATCCTCGGCAATTTTCGGAATATGGGCGTCCTGTGTACTGCGCATGCGCAGTACACCTCGGACACTTGGTGATGGGGGACGGATAATGATACAACACCGGCATAAGGCTGCTTAGGGCGCCAGGATGGGGGGGGGGGGGGGGTGGGGGGCTGAAAAATATGAATCCCCAGCCACTTACTGGGGACTCGGATTTGTAAGGGTCGGTTTACACAGGAATGGACGGCTGCCGATGCACTTTACCGTTCCAGCAACTGTCTGTTCCTGACTGGTAGGGGGCAGTGTGGAGCATGACTCAGTGCATCACACACAACTCCTTTTTTCTTTTTGTACAAACTTTATTTGAAGTTTACAAAATGCACCTTTTGCCTGTGTAGACAAAGACCTTTGCACCAGCCTTGGATTTCAGTGGAAGGGGAACTTAAAGTGAAAACTAAACACATACAAGTTTAATTTACATTCTCCCTTATATTTCTGTATGGGGGTGATGGCACTGTAATTATTTTATTTGAAAATGTAAGTACCTTTTTCCTATTCGATATACAGCCATACCTCCCGACATTCTGAGATGGGAATGAGGGACACCTATCGGCAAAAGTATGCAGGCATAATACACACCCCTTGCCACACCCCCTTAAAGGAGAATTGTACAAAAAAACAAGATTGGTTGAACCCACGAGTGCTTTTTGTTTTACCACTACTATTCCTTTATATTGGCTTTTGGACTTTACAAATGCAGCAATTTAGAAATGAGATGAAAGGTTTAGCGCTGGAAAACACTTTTTGATAGATAAAAAGTGCATTTTATATACAACTATATAGATCAGATCAAAATGAGGGACAAATGAGGAGGAATGAGGGACAGAGGGACATTGCTCCAAATCAGGGACAGTCCCTCGAAATCAGGGACAGTTTGGAGCTAATGATACAGCAGTCACATGACCCAGCTCTCTCCCAGCCTGTCTGCAGGGAAACATAAGCAGGAGGAGCTTCTAGTCACATGTTCAAAAAATTTCATTTGGAATACAGAGTAAAACTAAATAATTAATAGCAATAAACTGTTTTAAATTGTCATACAAATATATATTTTAAATCCAGTGTTTATTATTTGTTGGCAATAGCAATAACATGGCGTGTGGGCGGATTTCTGCCAGTCACAGGCTGTGTCACGCCCCTCTAGCCTGTGTCTTAGAATAAGAGGGAGGTGAAGCCTCCATCAATCTACATGTAATATTCCACCCTCCATTTTGCTTAGCTGGTTAGTGGGCATGGAGGAGGAGGAGGGAGGCAGCGGGCTGTCATTTACCACTGTATATGCGCCCACATGTGTAACAATATGGTCACGTGGGCTGCTCAGATGTGATAGGGAGGGAGTGGGCTGTCATTGACCACTGTGTATACGCCCACATGTGTGACTCTATAGTCACATGGGCGGCTCAGATGTGATAGGGAGGGAATGCTCGGCATACAAAGTCACTGAATACTGAGCATGTGCAGAGCTGCCACCACAGCTGCAAAATCCTTAGCTGAATTGGGGACATGGACAGAATGGGGGAGATAGAGAGCAGCAGGATCAACCAGGTTTTTTTTGAAGAATGCAGAAAACGAATCCCATGATGACTGAGTATGAACCGCATGTAATACACCATTTATTGCTATTTTTTTATGATGTGGGTTTAGTGACACGTTAACCGCTTGCCCACCAGCCACCGTAGTTGTACTGGCAGAATGGCATGGGCAGGCGAATCGCCGTCATGTTACGTCGATCTTTAAGGCGGCCACTAGGGACGCGAGCGCACGCCCGCAGCTCGCCCACCGGAGCCGATTCCGGTTCTCTGATGGGAGAAGCGACAGATTGTCTGTTCATACAAAGATCTGTCATCTCCCCTAGTCCGTCCCCTCCCCCTTCAGTTAGAACACACACTAGGGAACACAATTAACCCCTTGATCGCCCCCTAGTGTTAACCCCGTCACTGCCAGTGACATTTTTACAGTAATCAATGCATTTTTATAGCACTGATTGCCGTATTAATGCCAATGGTCCCAAAAATGTGTCAAAAAATAATAATAATAATAAAAATGCTATATTCTTTATCCCCTATCTTGTAGACGCTATAACTTTTGCTCAAACCAATCAATATACGCTTATTGTGATTTTTATTACCAAAAATATGTAGAAGAATACATATCGGCCTAAACTGAGAAAAAATTTGCCTTTTTTTAAAAAAAAAAGGGGATATTTATTATCGCAAAAAGTACAAAATATTGCGTTTTTTTTTAAATGTTCGCTTTTTTTTGTTTATAGCGCAAAAAATTAAAACCGCAGAGGTGATCAAATACCACCAAAAGAAAGCTCTATTTGTGGGAAATAAAGGACATAAATTTTGTTTGGGTACAATGTCGCACGACCGCGCAATTGTCAGTTAGAGCGACGCAGTGCCAAATTGCAAAAAGTGCTCTGGTCAGGAAGGGGGTAAAATCTTCCGCGGTTAAGGCCCCTTTTACACTTGTACGACCTGAAAGTCCTGCAACTTTGGCACGACTTTGACGCGACTTGACGGAATGTCTGTTTAATCTAGAGGTCTATGGACCTCAAATCGCATCAAAGTTAGACCAAAAGTAGTGCAGGGACTACTTTGAAGTCACTGCGACTTCAAGTCGCACAGATATGAACTTGAAGTGAAGTGTGAAAGGGGCCTAAGTCCACAAATAAAGTTTAGTGCCATGCCTCTTTTTTTTTTGGTGGCCCCTCCCTGTGGGAGCCCATTTACAGAATGGGGTGGAGCTTCCACTTAATCGGGGGCTGGGCTGGGTGAACCCAGAAGGGGGCGCTGGCTGAAGAAGGCTAAGATGGCGGCGTCAGACACAGGCGCAGACAGCGCTGGATCTGCTGGGCAGGTGAGTTTGTATTTTGAATTCAACCCTCCGTAAGGGGTTGGGGGGGGGTATGAAATTCCTCTTTAATGCAACAAACATTAATATGTGACATCATAATGCTTGGTAACGCATCACAAGACTGTAAATGGTCCCTCAGTGTAATTGCGCAATCCCATGCAGCTCTGACAGCGTGAACAGCGCCCAGGTGTGGAACCCTCTGGTACTGCAATGGCTGAACTGTGGATGATTTTGGCATTCATTATTCATGAATTCTCTTTTATTGCAGAGTCTTCCCCCGAATCTTCTTCCTCCTCCCGGGATGAAGGCCGAGGCTCCCCCTACAGAGCAGCAAAGGTAATCTGAAAAGCCGCTGAGGCTGTCAAATTTTTTAGGAGAAATGTACCAAATAATATAAAATATGTTACATTAGTTTCAGGTTTCATGTCCTATAACACAGCGGAGCTCAGTAAAGGCAGTTATCTTATTCCTTTTATATAATGAATTGTCCCGTCCACTGGGGAGACAAACACAGAATGAACAAGGAGTATGAGTCCTGAGAACAGAGCAGTCCCAGCCTCATTCTGTTATCAGTTGATTTTGTCCCGCCTCATCTTATGAGCTCTGGACTGGCATACGGTCATCGTACATTACTAGAGATTGAGTGGGAAAGGGCCGTAGCTCCGCCCCATATAGAGACTCCACCTATCCAGGAGAAGGTGGAGGAGATGGAGGGGGCCATTGTGCTGACTACCTGCCCTTTGAAAAGTAAATGTCTCATCCCCTTATCCTGGTGAACTCCAAAAATGATAAAAATACACAAATTCAGCCAGATTGTGGGGGAAGGGGGACATCATGTCAATCCTCCACAGATACTATTCATGTGAAGGGGGGGGGGGGGGGCATCATCAGCTTCTGTTGGGGAATGGAGGTACTTTTAGCTTCTCCTGGAGGGGGTACTATCAGATTATTCTGGGGGAAGGGGTGCTATCAGCTTCTCCTGAGAAAGTGGGGGGTGCAATCAGCCTCTCTGGGGGAGGGGGCTACAATTAGCTTCTTCTGGGGGTGGAGGGAACAATCTGATTCTCTTGGGGAATGGGGGGGGGGGGGTGTACTATCAGATTCTCTGTGTAAGGGGGTACAATCAGCTTCTCCAGGGGGAGGGGGGTGCAATCAGCTTATCCAGGGGGAGGGGTGTGCAATCAGCTTCTCCAGGGGGAGGGGTGTGCAATCAGCTTCTCCAGGGGGAGGGGTGTGCAATCAGCTTCTCCAGGGGGAGGGGGGTGCAATCAGCTTCTCCAGGGGGAGGGGTGTGCAATCAGCTTCTCCAGGGGGAGGGGGGTGCAATCAGCTTCTCCAGGGGGAGGGGGGTGCAATCAGCTTCTCCAGGGGGAGGGGGGTGCAATCAGCTTCCCCAGGGGGAGGGGATACAACCAGTTTCTCTTGGAGGAAGGGGGTACTTTTAGCTTCTTCTAGGGTAGGGGGGTGCAATCAGCTTCTTTGGGGGGAAGGAGGGGATTTATCAGCTTTTCCTGGGGGGGTACTATCAGCTTCTCCTGGAGCTGGGGGAGAGGGGTACTATCAGTTTCCTGGGGGCGTGGGGAGGATGCTATCAGCTTTTCCAGGGGGAGGGGGTGCTATTAGCTTCTGCTGGGGGAAGGAAGGGAACTGTCAGCTTTTTCTTGGGGGGGGGGGTACTATCAGCTTCTCCTGGGGAAGGGGGTACTATCAGATTATTCTGGGGGAAGGGGAGGGCACTATCATCTCCTCCTTGGGGAAGGGGTGCTATCAGCTTCTTCTGAGAAAGTGGTGGTGCAATCAGCCTCTCTGGGGGAGGGGGCTACAATTAGCATCTCCTGGGGGTGGAGGGAACAATCAGATTCTCTTGGGGAATGGGGGGGGGGGGGGGGGTACTATCAGATTCTCTGGGTAAGGGGATACAATCAGCTTCTTCAGAGGGAGGGGGGTACAATCAGCTTCTCCAGGGGGAAGGGGGTACAATCAGCTTTTCCAGGAGGAGGGGGGTGTAATCAGCTTCTCCAGGGGGAGGGGGGTGCGATCAGCTTCTCCAGGGGGAGGGGGTTACAATCAGTTTCTCTTGGAGGAAGGGGGTACTTTTAGCTTCTCCTAGGGTAGGGGGTGCAATCAGCTTCTCTGGGGGGAAGGAGGAGATTTATCAGCTTTTCCTGGGGGGGGGGGGGGTACTATCAATTTCGGGGGTGGGGGGTGCTATCAGCTTTTTTCAGGGAGAGGGAGGGGGTACAATCAGCTTCTCCAGGGGGAGGGGGGTGCAATCAGCTTCTCTTGGAGAAAGGGGGGTACTTTTTGCTTCTCCTAGGGTAGGGGGATGCAATCTGCTTCTCTGGGGGGAAGGAGGGGGTTTATCAGCTTTTACTGGGGGGGGGGGGGGGGGGGTACTATCAATTGCCTGGGGGCTTGGGGGGTGCTGGGTGCTATCAGCTTCTGCTGGGGGAAGGAAGGGAATTATCATCTTTTTCTTAGGGGGGACTATCAGCTTCTCCTGGGGGAAGGAGGGGAACAATCGGAGGGGGGTGTTATCAGCTTCCCCTGGGATGGTTAGGGGGGGGACTATCAGCATAAAAAACTTATAATAATTAAGAAAAAAATAATAATCTCATGACTCTTTTTCTAGATACAATAGTCCCCTGTACAATGGACATGAAATCAGAAAGTCAAATCCTCCATCCTGTCTGCTCCAATGGCAGAAAAGATTTCAAGCAACTTTTATCTTCAGATAATCACCCTGTGTGTGCCCATTTTTAATGGCTCCAATCCAGTGACTCGCCCAATCCTTAGGGTAGTAATGACCCTTCTGGGACCACCCATCTGCCCCATCTATGGCTGACTGTTGGTCAGCTGCTGTCACCTTTATCTGAAGGTAATATGTTATTTAACCAGCAGGGGTCACCATGACACTAAATTCCAGCTGCCCTTAGCCATAGGGAATCGCAGCGTTGGGGGAGAGGAAACATCGAGTAGCATTGCTGGATCCTGAGATTTGTCTCTCCAGTTTAGTGAATCACCCCCAACATGGTACGCTGCAGATAAATATTTTTTTTTTTATACCCTGAAATCAGCTCTAATACACACGGTTGGAAAATCCCCCAGAAAAAGTCCGATGTGAGCTTTTGGTCGGAAAATGCGACCGTGTGTATGCTCCATCGGACTTTTGCTGGCCGAATTTCCGCCAGCAAAAGATTGAGAGCAGGTTCTCAATTTTTCAGACAGAAAAAGTTTCCGATTCCAATCGTCTGTAAGCAATTCCGACGGAAAAAATTCCTACACATGCTCGGAAACAATTAGACGCATGCTCGGAAACAATTAGACGCATGCTCGGAAGCATTGAACTTCAATTTCTCGGCTCGTCGTAGTGTTGTACGTCATCGCGTTTTTGACGGTGGAAAGTTCAGCCAACTTTTGTGTGACCGTGTGTATGCAAGCCAAGCTTGAGCGGAATTCCATCGGAAAAAACATCGAAGATTTTTCCTACGGAATATCCGCTCGTGTGTACGCGGCATCAGGAGCAAAAGTGACCACTTTCACTCAGAAAATTTTGGGGTAAATTCAGGGACATTTTGTGAAAACGCGCCATTTCTGCTAAATGCATTGGAGTCAATTAAGGAAGGAGACATTCAGGTGGTTTTGTTGATGGGTTTTAAGGCTGCAAAGGGCATTAAATGGCTCTTGAGGGTCACATAAGCTCCTCTCACCTATCCTGGACCCGTTCTTGTACAAAAAAAAGCCTTAGCTTGCAACATGACATCTGTCCTATGTGGATGGTGTGTCTGGTAAAGGAAAGCCACATAGCAGAATTCATACAAGGGGCAATGTGAAGAGATTATGGACAGATTAGGAGCATTAGAAGTGACAGAAGGCACAAGGAGATTGTATATAACAACATGAGGATTATCAGATGGATCGCCGTCTGTCTTTGCGGTGACAGACGTCAGCCGGCAAGTTCGACGTCTCCGTCCCACCGTGAACACGTGCCCTCGTTTATAGGCAGTGTTGGTCATCTTACTTTAAAAAAGTAATTAGTTAAGTTACAAATTACTTCTCCCAAAAAGTAATTGCGTTAGTAACTCAGTTACTACATTGGAAAAGTAATTAGTTACTCAGCAAAGTATCTGACATTTTTTTAAAATATTCTATACGTGTAACTAAGGGGCGGGTCTAGTATTACTGTAACCAAGGGGCCATTTATTATTATTGTTATATATCGTGTAACCAAGGGGCTGCTCTATTATTACTCTAACCAAGGGGCAGATTTGTTATAGCGTGTAAGCAAGGGGCGGGTCTATTATTATTATATCGTGTAAGGGCGGGTCTATTATTATTATATCGTGTAAGGGGGCGGATGGCTACAGAAGAGGGCGAATGTTTAATTAATGGGCAGAGCTCGATATATAACAATAATAATAAATGCGCCCCTTGGTTACAGTAATACTAGACCCGCCCCTTACTTACACGATAGATGCCCCTTGCAGAGTAGCACGAGCATCGGGAGCGTGCGGCATCGCCTCGTACAATTACATGTTAACTGCGCCTGCGCGGTGTAGAGTTCACTCAAAGCTGTTTAGGTTCGGCAATTTTCGGAAGCTCCGTAGTCCTTTGTACTGCGTAAGCCCTGCGCCTGCGCAGTACAGGGGGTCCTTATCCGGCTGGGAACTTTTTCGGCAGGAGACCGGAATTACACTACTGCCATCTAGTGGCGGTAGATGTAATTGGGGTAACTAAGCCAAAGTAATGGGAACTGAGTTACCATGAGGGGAAAAGTAATCAGTTAGATTACTCGTTACCCTCTAAAGTAACTGCGTTAGGTAACTAAGTTTATTTTAACTCAGTTACTTACATCACTGTTTATAGGACACCCCAGAAATGACTGGTCAGAGACAAGGACTGCGAATACTAGCTTCAGCAGTTTTCTCTTTGAAATCACCAGACCTCTTGGGGGTCCCACACACACAGCCAGACAATGCCACCGATTCTGGCCACAGGTGACTCCCAAGCTTTGGGGGGTTTTCCATACTGGAGAACAGGCAGAGATTGTTCCACACCCCTCACTGCACATGTGTCATCTTCACTCGGTGGACGTAGGTATTGGAGAGAGGATGGTGGTCTCCCCATCTATGGCCAGTCCAAGAAAATGTGGTTATAGATGTTCTATGGCCAGAAAAACCAGTCAGCCCCTAGAGAGGGGTGTGAGGATAGGTGCAGCGTGGTGCGGCGCCAGACAACACTCATTGTACAGAGGAAGAAAACAGAACTGTATTGAAATTGAAGTTCAGCAATACACAACAAGCATGGCGGGAAGGCAACCCGACCGGGAGCATTCACAGGATGCAACAGCGATGAGTAGAAGCAGTAGATCTCAGGCGTGCCGACAGCATCTGTCTCCAGTGGCAGAGTGCACCCTGGCAGGTCTGTACCCAAGTATGGAGGCTTCCAGGAAGGATGGCATATCCCTGCACTTTCCCTACTTGGCTGGAACCTCTCCCTGACACTAAGCACTGTCCCTGACAGATGGGAAACCTGTCCCTACTCTAGTCACACGCAAAATACACCCCAAGCCCGGGAGGCAGGTTCTTAAATAGACTCTGTGTGACCCAAGATGGCTGCCAGAGTCACACGGGGGTGCCAGCATCCAATCGGATAGCTGCCCCCTGTGACCCAGGAAACCATAGATTTCCTCTTGACTTCTTCTCTCTCTGCAATGTTGCTGCAATGTTGAGCACCACCTGCAGTGGAAAATGCAGATTGCACCTGCCTACAGGTGTACTTAGGTCTTTTCGTTTTGGGTGCTGAAGCACCTTGTCCAAACACTCTCCCCAACCAGTGGCAGCTGATGTTTTTTTGTTTGGGGGGTGGCAAACAACCACCCCCCCCACAGCACCTCAAAGCCCTCCCCTCGCTGTCTGCCCATCCACCGCAACTTACCCCATCTAGGTGGCAGGCACATCGGGCAGCGGAAGGCACATCGGGCATCGGTGGGCACATCGGCGGGGATCGGGCATCGGTGGGCACATTGGGCAGCGGCGGGATCGGGCATCGGTGGGCACATTGGGCAGCGGCGGGATCGGGCATCGGTGGGCACATTGGGCAGTGGCATGGATAGAGCATCAACAGGCAGCGGCTCCTGTGTCTTCTCCTCCTCGCTTTCGCTGTGCGTCTTCTCCCCTCCTCCTAGGCGTCCAAAAGGATCGCCTGTCCTTTCAGCCAATCGGGTGACAGGTATCAGACCCGCTTCCTGATTGTCCGGGAGGAGGATCAGTGTTGCAACAGTGAATATTCATTCGCTGTTGTAACACCTGGGTGGGCTCATGGTGCAATGCTCTGCGCCACGAGTCCACCCTTTTTTGAAGCCTTTTAGAGTTCTATTAGCCTCTGGCTCTAATCAGGTGAAGTCTGAAGAAATCTCAAACAATGTTCATCTGCAGATAATCAACCTGTGTGTGGCCATTTTAAATTGACTCCATACTTAGAAGGGCCACTCATGAGCCGTCTGGGTCCAATTCAATCCACTCATGAGCCGTCTGGGTTGTAGATGCTGGGAGTTGGGCATGTCTAAGATCCAACAGTTGTTGAAAGGTCCATCTGTGTAAACCAAGTGGATGACCGGCTTGCCCTTGTGGCTGCGAAGATCATGCCACAGAGTTCTACCCAAATGTAGGCGGATCAAGGCTTAGTCCACAGCTGTTCCTTCCATTCAACGCATGTACTGGCCTTGGGATTGAGCTCACTTCTCTGCAGTCTATAGGTTGCTTCTCTTGGCCCTCCTGTATACACATTGAGCCGTACCCTCAAATAGGGTTCTTCCCCTAATTGTATAGAGGATACTGGCACAAGTCTAAAACACACTGACACAAGAAGCAGTCCAGGGGTAGGTCTTTATACGATTTATTGCAGGAATTTGAAGAAAAGGGGAGAAGGTCCAGGGTATGGGATACTCCAGGCTGTAAAGTTCAATGAGAAGACACTCTTATCTGTACTATGCTCCTCATAGATAATTCCTCTGCTAAGTATCAGGGTACAGTTCCCCTCAGAAGACTAAGGGAAGGCCAAAGGTAGGGACCCCATAGAAGAAGAACTACTTGCCACAAATTTCGCAATAGTACACAGTCAACGGGATATTGTGAAACAGTCAATACTCACAAGGCCTGCGGGCAGCTGTGCCCATTCAGCTTCCTCTGGATGCCTTCCAGTGAGGCTTTAAGGACTGGATCCAAACTGCGGCTGCGGGCCGCATGCAGCCTTTTGCTCACCCTTATCTGGAACTTGGGGCACCACTCCATCATCCGACACCAATGATGGAGCACCATTCCTCCCACTGACACCAATGATGGAGCACCATTCCTCCCACTGACACCAATGATGGAGCACCATTCCTCCCACCGACACCAATGATGGAGCACCATTCCTCCCACCGACACCAATGATGGAGCACCATTCCTCCCACCGACACCAATGATGGAGCACCATTCCTCCCACCGACACCAATGATGGAGCACCATTCCTCCCACTGACACCAATGATGGAGCACCATTCCTCCCACTGACACCAATGATGGAGCACCATTCCTCCCACTGACACCAATGATGGAGCACCATTCCTCCCACTGACACCAATGATGGAGCACCATTCCTCCCACTGACACCAATGATGGAGCACCATTCCTCCCACTGATACCAATGATGGAGCACCATTCCTCCCACTGACACCAATGATGGAGCACCATTTCTCCCACCGACACCAATGATGGAGCACCATTCCTCCCACTGACACCAATGATGGAGCACCATTCCTCCCTTTGACACCAATGATGGAGCACCATTCCTCCCACTGACACCAATGATGGAGCACCAATGATGGAGCACAATTCCTCCCACTGACACCAATGATGGGGCACCATTTCTCCCTTAAATACCAACAATCGGTCACTATTCCTGCCACTGGCACCAACAATGGGGCACGATTCCTCTCACTGACACCAACAATGGGGCACGATTCCTCTCTCTGATACCAACAATAGGGTACTAATCTTACTCCCGCTGACGCCATGGGGTTTTCTACTCCCACTGGCCACAGTCTGGCCCCCTTAAAGTGGTTGTAAACCTCAGACATGAAATATGAACAAAGCATATCCCTTTATAGAGTGTACTTGTCTCAATTAAGAGCACTAAGTGTAATTTCTGTCTGCTGCCTCCTTCCTCTGCTTTTAGCAGGAGTCACTTCGACAGGTTTTCTTGAAAAATGGTGACAGGGGAGGGACCTCCAGCTGATTGACAGCCTCAGCTCTCTTCCTGTGTGCTGTGTAAGAGGGGGTGTGTCACTTCCTTCCAATTAGTTGACAGAGCTCTCCTCACTGAGCTTTGCAGAGTGTAATTTCAGCTGTCCACTCCCTTTTTTTCTGAACTCTCAGACAAGCTCTGTAAATTCAGCACTTTTAAAGGATGTACAGAAGAGTGTCCTGTGCAGGTACAACTTATGTAGGAAGATTTTTTTCATCTCTGTGTATCACCTGAGGCCAGTCACTTCACTGGGTATATGTAAGGGTTTAAAACCACTTTAATGGAGAAGTCCACCCAAACCTTCATTTGGCTGTTCTTTTCCTTTGGATCACAGGAGTGCAGTTTGTTTTGCACTCCTGTGACCCGTTTTCAGCAAAGAGCGGACTAAAGTCCACTTTCTGCTGACATTGCCAAATTCAGTTCAGGAACTGCGTCATCCTGTCCACGGAGTCTGGATCCGTCTGGTGCCTGGACTGACACCGGTCTCAGTCTGTCAGCGAGCCACTGAGACCCTCCACAGCCCAGCCCTCCAATGAGCGAGGAGGAAGAAGAGCAGAGAGCTATGACTGACAGTCTGCAGCTCTCTGCTCGGGGAGCTCTGAAAACAGAGCGATCGGCGATGTTCAATTGCTCAGTTCTCAGTGCAGAGGCACCGGGGGACAGATGAAGCATCAAACCCATGCTGCATCCATCGAGGTAAGTATAAATATGCCAAAAAAATTATTCCTTTACTTCTCTTTTAAAGCCTGAAGGACAGTAAACTGTCCGTTTGTTTAAAAGGCTTGGAGACCCTTGCGTTAGATGAAGTCTTGGGGGTGTTTTGGATATTCCCCCCAAGCTCTGCCACAGTTGGAACCTCAATGAACAGTAGCCACCACCACCAAAACAAGTTAAATCCCTTCAACAGGAAGACCCTGCTGTTCTGGAATTCAAGTTATTTATCAGCCTATCCAGCCACCTACTGGGCCAACCCTCCCAGGGATTGGCTGGTACTTAATAAATATTAAGTTACCTATTTGATTCTCCCCTCTCTATGTTTCAGAAGCCTCTGGAAAGCAGGGGGGAATAGTCAAACTTGTAACCTGTGAGACCCAGAACAGCCCGAATAAATCAACAGCTGCTTCAATGACTACAAAGGAGGCAAAAATAACAAAATTTACCTAACACCTTAGCAGCCTGTCTAGGAGGGTGCTACACACGTATCCAGACTCCCACTTAAGGAAGCTTCCAAGGTACATTCTCTCATACCTCCAAGAAACCAGATCAGAAGAGGAACACCTAATAATCAACCTTCCTACATAGGATTATGGGACAGGCTCTGAATTCTCCAACCCTTTGCCATGTTTCCAAGCACTTTTCTTTACTTGACTACCTCTACTGTCATCCTTCCAGCTCATACTGAGCCTACAGTTGGTTATGCTTGCATTCCAAAAACTGAATCTCATTGGCAATAGGGATGGGCCCGGTGTTCGATTCGAACCCATGTTCGAATCGAACATCGGGCGTTCGCCCGCTCGGCGAGCCCAGAACTATTTGGGCCTCTCGCATCAAATTCGTGTGATGCGAGCGGCCCGCAATGCACTGCGCCAGTTGCAGTGCATTGCTGGCTGATGATTGGCCAAGCATGCACTGTGACCCGCATGCTTGTCCAATCAAAGAGCCAGCGGCGAGGAGAGCAATAATTGGCCACAGGCAGGATGCCTGTGGCCAATCATAGCTCAGGGGGTTTAGTACACGCCCCACAGTATAAAAGGCCGCGGCGGCGGCGGCGGCCTTGCATATTGTGTTGTGTTGTCAGTGTCAGCGTTGTGTTATGTGCTGCTGACTGCTGACATTATGTGCTGTGATTCTGGGGATTAGTGTGTGCGTGCTGTTAGTACAGCATTGCAGTATCACATCTGGGGGGTGTCTATAGTATGCCTGTGAAGGGGGGCATGTTTCCTGTGCTTAGAACTGTCCCTGCAAAAAGTGTCATTTTTGCAGGAAAAAAAGCTATTTAAAATGACTCGCGGCTAATGTACTGACGGCTCCCGTAACACAGAGAACAGTCATTCATTGAAAGCCATTCATAAAAAAAAAGTCATTGATAAAAAAATAAAAAAAAGCGTGGGGGTCCCCCAAATTCAATAACCACGCCCTTCAGGTCTGCTATGGATATTAAGGGTGACCCCAGCCAAAAAAAAAAAAAAAAATGCCGTGGGGCCCCCCTCAAAATCCATACCAGACCCTTGAGGTCTGGGATGGATTTTAAGGGGAACCCCAGCCAAAAAAATGGCGTGGGGTCCCCCTCAAAATCCATACCAGACCCTTATCCAAGCACGCAACCTGGCAGGCCGCAGGAAAAGAGGGGGGGACGAGAGCGGCCCCCCTCCCTCCTGAACCGTACCAGGCCACATGCCCTCAACATTGGGAGGATGCTTTGGGGGTCTGAGACCCCCAAAGCACCTTGTCCCCATGTTGATGAGGACAAGGGCCTCTTCCCCACAACCCTGGCCATTGGTTGTGGGGGTCTGCGGGCAGGGGGCTTATCGGAATCTGGAAGCCCCCTTTAACAAGGGGACCCCCAGATCCCGGCCACCCCCTGTGTGAAATGGTAAGGGGGTACCCTACCATTTTACCAAAAAAGTGTAAAAAATGGTAAAAATGACAGGAGACGGTCTTTGACAATTCCTTTATTAAAATCTTCTTTCTTCTGGTCTTCCTTTCTTCATCCTTCGGTTTCTTCATATTCTCCTTCCGGCATCTTCTTCCATCTTCTTCTTCCTCCGATCTGCTTCTTCTTGCGCTGGTCTTCTCGTCCAGCATCTTCTTGGCGTCGGCGTCTCTTCTGGGCCGATCCGCGCAATGGGAGGCTCCCGCTGTGTGAGGCTTTGCTGCGTCTGACAGGTCTTTTATAACGGAGGGCACCTGGTGATCCCGCCCCCTCTGACGTGCGGGGACGCCATGAGGAATTCCCTATGGTTTTCCCCATGATGTCAGAGGAGGGCGGGGTCACCAGGTGCCCTCCGTTATAAAAGACCTGTCAGACGGAGCGAAGCCTCACACAGCGGGAGCCTCCCATTGCGAGGAGCGGCCCGACAGAAGAAAAGACGCTGACGCCATGGAAGAAGATGCCGGACGAGAAGGACGAGAAGCAAGAAGAAGCGGATCGGAGGAAGAAGAAGATGGAAGAAGAAGATGGAAGAAGATGCCGGAAGGAGAAGATGAAGAAACCGAAGGATGAAGAAGGGAAGACCAGAAGAAAGAAGATTTTAATAAAGGAATTGTCAAAGACCGTCTCCTGTAATTTTTACCATTTTTGACACTTTTTTGGTGAAATGGTATTTCACACGGGGGGGGGGGGGGGGACGGTGGCATCTGGGGGTCCCCTTGTTAAAGGGGGCTTCCAGATTCCGATAAGCTTCCCGCCCGCAGACCCCCACAACCAATGGCCAGGGTTGTGGGGAAGAGGCCCTTGTCCTCATCAACATGGGGACAAGGTGCTTTGGGGGTCTCGGACCCCCAAAGCACCCTCCCAATGTTGAGGTCATGTGGCCTGGTACGGTTCAGGAGGGGGGGGCGCTCTCGTCCCCCCCTCTTTTCCTGCGGCCTGCCAGGTTGCGTGCTCGGATAAAGGTCTGGTATAGATTTTGAGGGGGACCCCACGTCATATTTTTTTTGGCTGGGGTCCCCCTTAATATCCATAGCAGACCTGAAGGGCCTGGTTATTGAATTTGGGGGGACCCCCACGCTTTTTTTTTTACATTTTTTTTATTTTTTTATCAATGACTTTTTTTTATGAATGGCTTTCAATGAATGACTGTTCTCTGTGTTACGGGAGCCGACATTTCATTAGCCGCTAGTGATTTTAAATAGCTTTTTTTCCTGCAAAAATTACACTTTTTGCAGGGACAGTTCTAAGCACAGGAAACATGCGCCCCTTCACAGGCATACTATAGACACCCCCCAGCTATGAAATTTAAAGGAATATTACACTTTTATTGTTTCAATTTAAGCATTATTAAAATCACTGCTCCTGAAAAAACGGCCGTTTAAAAAAAAAAAAAATTGCATTGATACATGTCCCCTGGGGCAGGACCCGGGTCCCCAAACACTTTTTATGACATTAACATGCATATTAGCCTTTAAAATTAGCACTTTTGATTTCGAACGTTCGCATCCATTATAACTAATAGAGTTCTAATGCTCGCACGGACTTTAGGTCCGTTCGCGGGTTCTGGTGCGAGCCGAACGGGGGGTGTTTGGCTCATCCCTAATTGGCAAACATATTAGATCCTTCTTGCAGTGTCTTCCCAGCAAAGTGGCTTCCATACATACTGTATATATCTCCAACCCATCTCCATCGCTGTGAATGCGTGCCATTGTTTATGTGACACCCCATGAATTCCAGGTCGGAGACAAGGACTCAGAATTTGATCCTCTATGATATCTTTAGACCTCTTGGGGTCCCACACACAGCCAGACATGATAATGCTACTACTTTGGCCAAAGAGCTCTGCCCAGATGTAGAAAGCCAAGTGCTCAGTCCACAGTTGTACTGGTCCCAGGATTGAGTAAACTTCTCCCAGGGCAACCTCCGAAGTCCATAAGTTGCTATACTTGGTCCTCTCATACAGGGCTGGTGCAAAGATTTTTGACACCCTAGGCGAAACCTAATTTTGCCGCCCCCCTTGGCTCCACCCCTGACTCCACCCACTTTTCCCTGCCCATGTATAACCCACCTATTTAATGAAGTGCCCATCAAATGCAGCCACACCAGCACCCATCAATGTAGCCTACCAGTGCCCATCAATGAATGTTTGCTTGCTTCCATTCATTCAGGGAATCGAGACACAAAGTCCTCTGCCGCTGCGCCTCTGACACTGTGCGAACGGAGCAGCGGCTGCCTGCTGATGCTGAGACTTAGTTGCTTGCTGCAGAGAAAATAGAGTAGGAACACCAGTGGCCGGGCGCCCTAGGCAGCAGTGCGCCATAGGCGGCTGCCTAGTTTGCCTAGTGGTAGCACCGGCCCTGCTCTCATACACACACACAGACTTAGTGGCACTCCTGCTTATGGGAGCTACCAAGAGACCAGGCAAAGAGAGGAACATCCAACATTCAACCTTCCTATGTAAGGTCAATGGACAGGCTCAGATACTCCAGCCTTTTGCCATGGTCCCAAGCACTTTTCTTTACTTAACTACCTCTACTCTCTTAATCCCAGCTCATAATGACATGGTGCATTCAGCTAGTTCTAATTGCATTCCAACAACTGAGCCTCATTGACAAAGATATTAGGTTCTTCTTACAGAGTCTTACCAAGCAAAGTAGCTTGAGTAAGGCTTCCATACAAAATATATCCCTTTTTATTTGCTTTCCATTAAAGCCCAACTCCAACCTCTTTAACTGCTAAGGGTTAAATGCTGTCTAGGGGGTACAGGAACAGGCATCTCCCACTCTGCCTGACCCTGGCGCTGGCCTCTTCTTCCTGAAAGTCCAATCCATGGGTGGTCCCTCTGCGTCATCATGTACAACTCATGGCTGTTAACGATGCCGTGTACATGGTGGGGGCGAGCTTTAGGTACCATTCTGGAGTGCGGGATAAGGTAGGTATTTACTCTATATTCCGGCATCCCTAGACATAACAAGCATTTAACCCATGCAGTGTGGAAGGACCCTACTGAAAGGGTAGATTTTTCAAATTCTTGGAGTTGGACTTTAAACCTTTTGCCCTCAACAGGTTTCATCACACTGGAGCAGTAAGTCATGTTGCCCAACCTACGGGCAAGGCCTGCTCTGGGGAGAACTTCTCACTACGTTTCCTGACCCCTTCTTTTTCTGTTACTTCTCCCACTGAGAAAAGAAGCATAGAAAGCAAGCACACCTGCCTAATGCATTACCATTCAGCTCTTTATTAGTACAATGAAAATGGCAATATACTCACAAAGGAAATAAGGTCAAGTGCATGTAACAATTCTCATCACACCATTAGACGCATGTCCACCAGATGGGTACAGCTTACGCATTTCAAGGGCTATGTCCTCTTTCTCCGAGCTCAGGGGAAAAGGGCATTGCCCTTGAAACGCGTAAGCTGCACCCTTATTGGTGGACATGCGTCTGGTGGTGTGATGAGAATTGGTACATGCACTTGACCCTATTCCTTTGTGAGTATATTGGCATATTTTATTGTACTAATAAAGAGTCCTACGGTAATGCACTAGGCAGGTGCGCTTCCATCCTTGCTTGTTTTCTAGTACTGGTTTTCCCCGTGTTGAAGAGGGCAGCAACGCTGTTGTGGTGCGTGACTGCGTGTGGTGGAAGTTGGAAGTGGTGGATATTTCTAGGGGACTTTACTGACAAGATTGAAAAGATGTCTAGTCTGAGCCTCATCTGGACCAAATTATCTGGAGGGCCATCATTCCTGTAGCGCGGACTATTTTGTTCTGTTCATCTTCTCCCACTGAATCTTTAATATTTCAGAAAGCCTGGGAATATGACTGCCAGACCTCTTGCCTGGTACCTAGGGGGCGGGACCTAGCCTTAGAGGACTAACATCCTCTTGCAAGCAGTCTCAGGAGCATAACACAAAACCTCTGTGATATGGGAAAGCCCTGGGATGGGGCAACATTGGAGACCTTGGGGGGGATTTGGGCCATTATTATCGTTTTTTGTAACAAAGCCATGCCATGGTGGTCTCATGTGATGTGACAGTCCCACCTAACCTTGAGTAAAAGCTATGTTGAACATGGTTGTAGGTACAGTCTCTATGAGGCAGTTCAGGTTGTAGCCGATTGTGGGTGGGGGTATGTGTTTGCTGGAACTGGCCTTATACAACTGTCTACTATGTCCTGTCTTCTGTTCCCAGGCAGAGGGAGCTGTGGAGGGTGTGGAGGATGGAGGTGCAGGACCAGGTGAGATCTCTCTGGCTTTGTCTGCAGATGATGGAGACGTCACTCCCGGACCTCACTGATGGGGGACTCCTAGAGGTATGTGCCCAGGTTGGTGTTCTAGTCTTAGATTTTCCACCAATGTCTCACTAATCACAATATTCACTGACATACCTGACCGGCAGAGAAAGACTTTGCACCCTTCATCCCCAAACCTTTTATCTGACTTGTGGTTGAGGTCAGGGGTCAGGTCATCCAAATATAAAATTTCTCCAGTAAAGTCTCCTCGCTAAAATTTCCTGCTCTGGTACCACCTTCTGTTCGGTTTTGGGTGTCCTTGCCGTAAAGCGTTGGGTTTCCCTTCTATAGGGTTTTGGGTATGTCTACTATAAGGTGTAGGGTGTCCACACCATAGGATTTTCCCACCATAGATGGTTGCGTATGCCCACTAAAGGTTGTTGGATGTCCCCAACATAGGGTTTTGGGTTTCTCCACTAAAGAGTGTTGGATGTCCCCACTATAGGGGTTTGAGTATCTCTACTATAATGTGTCTGGTGTCCACACCTTAGGATACTCCCATCACAGAGAGTTGAGTATCCCTAATATAGCTTGTTGGATGTCCTCAACATTGGGTGTTGGATGTTCCCAACATAGAATTTTGCGTTTCCTCAATATAGGGTGTTGGGTGTCCCCGCTATAGGGTGATGGATGTCCCCGACATAGGATGTTGGGTTTCCCCAGGATAGGGTGTTGGGTGCCCCCACTATAGGGTGTTGGATTTCCCCGACATAAGGTTTTTGGTTTCCCCAATATAGAGTGTTGGGTGTTCCCAATATAGGGTGTTGGATGTCCCCAACATAGGATATTGGGTAAAATGGCCAGGTCATTCTGTAGCCAAATCTTCCGGGGCTGAAGTGGATAAGGTGTTGGGTGTCCACACCATAGGATGTTCCCACCATAGATGGTTGAGTATCCCCACTATAGGTTGTTGGATGTCCCCAACATACAGTTTTGGGTTTCTCCACTAAAGAGTGTTGGATGTCCCCACTATAGGGGTTTGAGTATCTCTACTATAATGTGTCTGGTGTCCACACCTTAGGATACTCCCACCATAGAGAGTTGGGTATCCCCAATATAGCTTGTTGGATGTCCTCAACATTGGGTGTTGGATGTTCCCAACATAGGATTTTGCGTTTGCTCGATGTAGGGTGTTGGGTGTCATGACTATAGGGCGTTGGATGTCCCCAACATAAGGTTTTGGGTTTCCCCGGGATAGGGTGTTGGGTGTCCCCACTATAGGGTGTTGGGTGACCCCACTATAGGGTGTTGGATTTCCCCCGACATAAGGTTTTGGGTTTCCCCAATATAGAGTGTTGGGTGTTCCCAGTATAGGGTGTTGGATGTCCCCAACATAGGATATTGGGTAAAATGGCCGGGTCATTCTGTAGCCAAATCTCCCGGGGCTGAAGTGGATAAGGTGTTGGGTGTCCACACCATAGGATGTTCCCACCATAGATGGTTCATTATCCCCACTATAGGTTGTTGGATGTCCCCAACATACGGTTTTGGGTTTCTCCACTAAAGAGTGTTGGATGTCCCCACTATAGGATTTTGAGTATCTCTACTATAATGTGCCTGGTGTCCACACCGTAGGATACTCCCACCATAGAGAGTTGGGTATCCCCAATATAGCTTGTTGGATGTCCTCAACATTGGGTGTTGGATGTTCCCAACATAGGATTTTGCGTTTGCTCGATGTAGGGTGTTGGGTGTCATGACTATAGGGCGTTGGATGTCCCCAACATAAGGTTTTGGGTTTCCCCGGGATAGGGTGTTGGGTGTCCCCACTATAGGGTGTTGGGTGACCCCACTATAGGGTGTTGGATTTCCCCCGACATCAGGTTTTGGGTTTCCCCAATATAGAGTGTTGGGTGTTCCCAGTATAGGGTGTTGGATGTCCCCAACATAAGGTTTTGGGTTTCCCCAATATAGGATGTGGGAGGTTCCCAGTATAGGGTTTTGGATGTCCCCAACATAGGGTATTGGTTTTCCCCAGAATAGGGTGTTGGATATCTCCCCACTATAGGATGTGGATTTTCCCGATATAGGGTGTTGGGTGTCCCCACTATAGGGTGTTGGATTTTCCTGATATATGGTGTTGAGTGTTCCCACTATAGGGTGTTGGATTTTCCCGATATAGGGTGTTGGGTGTCCCTACTATAGGGTGTTGGATGGACCCAACTTAGGAATCCCCACAATGGTGGTGTTGGGTGTCTCCACCAGCCTTGGACTGTCCCATTGACATTGAAGGTGTTCCTTATCCTCCTGTTGCATTCTCCACAACATACAATGAATACAAATCTGGGCCCCTCATAAGATACAGGTAGTAGCTGCCCCTGCATTCATAGGCTCCCCAGACCCAGCTCCCAGGGCGCCCACTAGAGGTCTTACACTCTAAAGGACTAATGGGAGGTGAATGGTGACTGAAGGAGGGATCTTCTGAAAGTTTGATTAGTAGCAGATGAACAATCAGATCTTCAGCTTCCAGCTTATATATTGTATGGTAATAGTCTCAGAAGAGTGAAGATACTTTCTTTTGCTGGAGTACATGCTGCTTCAGGCTCCCTTCAGTACTTACCACATGACTGAAAAGGGTAGGCATTAAGACACGCGACTTTATTGAAGTATAGCACCCTTATTCTCCCCCTCAAGAAGCTGGTCACCAAATCTAGCATTTGCACCATGTGAACAGCACTGGAGGGAGCCGGGATCAGCGTTTTCTTCAGGTCCAAAAGACGTCTGTATTTTTGGCCTTTTATTATTCCTTATTTATCCATCCCAAGAAGACTAATATTGTATCTGTAATGTGATCCTACGAGGACAGAAATATAGCCTTCACTTACCCTCAACAAGCATGCAGGCAGTGAAGTCAGATATGGCAACCCCCCACATTTTTTATATATCCTGGTGCGTTCACTTTGATCACTATAATTATGTGCCAATCGACTCAAAAGTCATCACAAAAGAAGTGAAGGTGCTGTAAGAAAAGAGTTTGAATCTCCAGCTGTAAAAAAGGGTTCTTTATGGTTGAAGTTGGAGAAAACGTTACGTAGTCTTCCACAGGAATCAGTTCCCGCAGCTCTAATGGATTGTTTCAATGGTTGGACGCTCTCCTAAAAGAAAGATAATATTAGCGGTTACTTATCGCCATAAAACACAGGCGTTGATCTGATTGCCTTTGGAGGTCAGAAAGGATTTTTTCCAGTTAGAGCTTTAGAAGGTATTTGTAATTTCTCCTATTAACGAACATTTATTGATATATTTAGTATGAATTGAACTTGATCATCATCTGTTCTTCTTTCTTTTTTTTTTTCTCACCAAACGCAATTGTGTGAGTTTTACGATTGTCTATAGTAGAAGTCTGGTTCCATTGTCATTGAATCTTCTTCTTTGTATACAAGTCACAGTGATTACCCTCCCCCTTCCCCGGGGTATGAGGGGTGAGGTCACAGTTAGTGCTGTGAATGGACGCCAGTGCGGCCCCCCCTTTGCTGGACCCTGAATGGGGGGGGGGACAGAGAGCTCAGGGCAGGATACAGCGACCCGCTCATCGCAGGGCAGGGGAAGGAATTCTCTGCAACTTCTCCAATGTATGGAGTGATACTTTGTGTGCAGCGGAGGGGCTTCTATAAGGAGAACCCCCCATTACAGAGCTCCGCCAGAAGACAACTCCGACCTGTGCGCAGCCTCCCGCTATAAACAGAGGTGCATTCCAACAACCGCTACTTGGATGGGGTGGCTGCATTCGTTTTCTTTTCTTTTTTTGCCAGTAACACACTTTCTGCCTGTGGTGACAACACTCGCTTATTGTCCTGTATCTATGGAGGAGCAGATTTGTCACCGTAGAACAGGACTACAGAACACCTCCCCCTCTCCTCATCTACCCAAATCAGAACTAGACATGGGAGCCGTCAAAAAATTTGTTTTGTTTCGTTCCGTTCCCCGTATAAAAAAAAAAAAAAAATCGTAATTCGTGTACGAAATTTAATTCGGATTCGTACGAAATACGAATTTCATACGAATCGTAACGAATCGTTAATTTGGATAACGAATAACGTCACTCTACGAATAATAACGAATTATCCGAAAACGTATTAACGTTACATAACACAAGTCTATTGTCTATTGTTCACCAATCACTCAGAGGAAGTCCGAAATACGAAATTTAGTTTACGAATGCGAAATTTCGTATTTCGTACTTCCTCTGAGTGATTGGTGAACAATAGACAATAGACTTGTGTTATGTAACGTTAATACGTTTTCGGATAATTCGTTATTATTCGTAGAGTGTCGATATTCGTTATACTGAATCTCGAATTCATTCGAATCATTCGTTATATCCGCTATAATTTCTTTCATATTAGTTGAAATTAGTTATTTGGTAGTTTGGATTCGGGTAATTTGGATCCGAAATTCGTAAACGAAATGTCGTATTTCGTACAGAATTCGTATTCGTAAAAATTCGTAATTCGGATTCGTACGAATGTACGAATTTTCGAAAAAATTCGTACGAATTTCCGATTCGTACGAAACTAATCGCACATGTCTAATCAGAACTTCACTAAAATTTCCGCTTATCCCCCTCCCACCATTATACTGACATTTTTGGACTCCTGTCCTGGTGAGTGTCTGTTTATTAATAGTCAGGAGCTGCAGTATTCATAGGTTTTTGTAAATTTTTATTATTTTTTTTTAAATACTGTAGATCCCCTTTAACATAAAGAGGGAGGTGTTCTAGAGCGCTGCACAGGAAGAGAGCGCAGGAAGTTATCAGGTGACGGGATTTATTGCAGGATCAATGCGTTATTTTATTTAACATTTATTGAACACCGTAAGGGGAGGAGGGGGGGGGAGGGGGGGATTCTGGACTCCTTATAGAAAGTAACAATGTAACTGATATAGACTGCATCACAGCAGTGCCATGGCAATGTCATCTGTAATAAAGAGAAAGGATATCAAAGTGTGCCGATCTCCTCCCCGCCAACAAGATTTTTATTTAGGAATTACAAAAAAGTTTGCAAACAATAAAAAAAGAAAAAAAATTATCATCATCATCAATTATAATCATAATCATCTTTAAATATAATAACCATCAATTATAATCATCATCAATTATAATCATAATCATTTATAATCATCTTTAATTATAATCATCATCGTCAATTATAATATCTGATTCCTCCTGTATTGAATTGTATTGTGGCTGTAATGTTTGCCCTCATGTTGTAAAGCGCTGTGCAAACAGTTGGTTATATAAATCCTGTATATTAATAATAATAATCATCATCATTGTCAACTATAATCATCATCATCATCATCAATTATAAGATTAATCATCACCATCATCATTTTTTAAAATGATCATCATCAATTAAAATCATCATCAATTCTAATAATAATCATCACCATTATAATTATTTATAATCATCATCAATTGCAATAATAATCATCACTATTTATAATCATCATCATCATCATCATCAATTATAATCATCATCAATTATTATATTAATAATCATCATCATCAATTATAATCATCATCAATTATTATATTAATAATCATCATCATCAATTATAATCATCATCAATTATTATATTAATAATCATCATCAATTATAATCATCAATTGGTATATTAATAATTATCACCATCATCATTATTTATAATCATCATCATCAATTATAATAATACTCATCACTATTTATAATCATCATCATCATCATCATCATCATCAATTATAATCATCATCACCAATTATTATATTAATAATAATCATCATCATCAAATCTAAAAATAATTTATCACCATCATCATTATTTATAATCATCATCATCACTTATAATCATCATCTTCAATTATAATATTAATCATCACCATCATCATTTTTTATAATGATCATCATCAATTATAATAATAATCATCATCATCAATTATTTTATTAATAATTATCACCATCATCATTTTTTAAAATCATCATCAATTATAATCATCACCATTAAATATAATAATAATTTATCACCATCATCATCATCATTTATAATAATCATCATCAATTATAATATTAATCACCATCATAATTTTTTATAATCATCATAATCAATTATAATAATAATCATCACTATTTATAATCATCATCATCAATTATAATCATCATCATCAAATATAATAATAATCATCATCATCTTCATTATTTATAATCATCATCATCAATTATAATAATAATCATCACTATTTATAATCATCATCATCGATTATAATAATAATCATCACTATTTATAATCATCATCATCAATTATAATCATCATCATCAAATATAATAATAATCATCATCATCTTCATTATTTATAATCATCATCATCAATTATAATAATAATCATCACTATTTATAATCATCATCATCGATTATAATAATAATCATCACTATTCATAATCATCATCATCAATTATAATAATAATCATCACTATTTATAATCATCATCGATTATAATCATCATCATCAAATATAATAATAATCATCATCATCTTCATTATTTATAATCATCATCATCAATTATAATTATCATCATCATCGTTTTATTCATCCTAGTAAAAGAAAAGCTGAGGGAAGGATACAAATAAGTTCATAAAATAAATTGGGGTCAACTAAAAATGTACCTTCAAAGTTTAGGGTTTAAAAAAAAAAAAATCAAATTTAAATGTACGTAGGAGCCACATAAAAAAAAGTCAGCAAAAATAAAAAGACAAAAGGGAATAAAGGAGTTAATTTACAAAAAAGATGGTTTATTGAGGGTTTATAAGGGGCTAGAATGTGTTTTTTCTTTATATTTTTTTATTTACACATGAGAATTTATAAATGATAGCTATTATATTAATTTTCAATAATAAATGAATGAAGAGTATACTCCCAACAGTTGGGTCTCCCTGTCATAATCTACTCTATTCCTGTCTATCTGAAAGTTTTTGGTGTTGGAGGGATGGTTGGAACCCCTCATAATGGGCACATCAGGTGTACAGACCCGGAACTCAGCACAGGGATGGTGGGAACCCCTCATAATGGGCACAGCAGGTGTACAGACCCGGGAACTCAGCACAGGGATGGTTGGAACCCCTCATAATGGGCACAGCAGGTGTACAGACCCGGAACTCAGCACAGGGATGGTGGGAACCCCTCATAATGGGCACAGCGGGTGTACAGACCCGGGAAATCAGCACAGGGATGGTGGGAACCCCTCATAATGGGCACAGCGGGTGTACAGACCCGGGAACTCAGCACAGGGATGGTGGGAACCCCTCATAATGGGCACAGCAGGTGTACAGACCCGGGAACTCAGCACAGGGATGGTGGGAACCCCTCATAATGGGCACTGCAGGTGTACAGACCCGGGAACTCCGCACAGGGATGGTGGGAACCCCTCATAATGGGCACAGCAGGTGTACAGACCCGGGAAATCAGCACAGGGATGGTGGGAACCCCTCATAATGGGCACAGCGGGTGTACAGACCTGGGAACTCAGCACAGGGATGGTGGGAACCCGTCATAATGGGCACAGGGATGGTGGGAACCCTCATAATGGGCAGGTGTACAGACCCAGGAACTCAGCACAGGGATGGTGGGAACCCCTCATAATGGGCACAGCAGGTGTACAGACCTGGGGACTCAGCACAGGGATGGTGGGAACCCCTCATAATGGGCACAGCTGGTGTACAGACCCAGGAACTCAGCACAGGGATGGTGGGAACCCCCTCATAATGGGCACAGCGGGTGTACAGACCCAGGAACTCAGCACAGGGATGGTGGGAACCCCTCATAATGGGCACAGCAGGTGTACAGATTAAATTGGACATCAATCCATCGGCAGCGAAGTTCCATTGGCCAAGTGGTGAGCCACAGATAGTGAACTGGGGTGGCAGAAAAAAAAATTGATCATATTAGGCTGATCTATTGTATTTTTAATGGCCTCACATGTAGATTGTAAATGATTTAAATGGGTGCCAAAAATGCCATAGATCAACCATGTTTGATTGATTTTTTTTTTGCCACAACTGATCAACACGGGGCATTCGAAACTGATCGCTGATTGCTCGGCCATGCGATTTTTGTCTTGCTGGATCAATGACCATTTTGATTGAGCGTTTGATTGTTGAATTGAATATCGGTCATTTCGTTCCATGTATGACCACCCTAACACTGACTTACAGAACAGGGAGGGTCAAGCTAGGACTGACTCATGCCGCGTACACGCGGTCGGACTTTCCTACGGGAAATGTTCGATGTGAACGCGTTGTCGGAAAGGCCGGCCGTGTGTATGCTCCATCGAACATTTGCTGTCGGAATTTCTGGCCACAAATGTTTGAGAGCAGGTTCTCAAATTTTCTGCCAACTTCACTTGTTGTCGGAAAGTCTGATCGCGTGTACACAAGTCCATCGCACAAAAGCTTGCGCATGCTCGGAATCAAGCAGAAGAAGCCGCACTGGCTATTGAACTTCATTTTTCTCGGCTCGTCGTACGTCTTGTACGTCACCGCGTTCTCACGTTCGGAATTTCCGACAACATTTGTGTGACCGGGTGTATGCAAGACAAGTTTGAGCCGACATCCTTCGGAAAAAAGAGTCCACGGTTTTGTTGTCGGAATGTCCGATCGTGTCTACGCGGCATTACACTAAACAGGAGGGGCAGGACAGAGAGAGAAACCAAATCACAAAGTAAACAAGTTTTAATGGCCAAAAACTGCCACTAGATGGCAGCATACTACAGAACATCAGTAACAGGAGACAGGTAAATACAAACTAAAAGAAACATTGTATAAACATTGTGTTACGTCCTTTCATTTTTTTTGTTAATTCAGCCAAATGAGACATCGCCTAGCGAAAATAGAAACCGACGCCTTTGTGAAATACGCAATGTGTTAAATCACTGATTCCGCCAGCCAACAATAAATACATTGAGGAAACGGCTAGTAAATCCCCCCGGGGGGCCCTAAAAGGCGCAATTCATTAAAGCGGCGGGTCGCCGGTGAATTGACTCCGGAGGCCGCAGTGCATTTTCCCGTCCTGATTGGAATAAATGGAGATTGTCATTACAATGTGACCCTTCCCTCAACCTGCCCCCTCTTCCCCTTTTTGTGCCCGTTTCCCGTCTTCGCTCTCAGCGTTTCCCGGGATGCCCCAATAAAGTTCGTCCTCACGTCCCGTCCCCGGCCAGGGGGGGTCACGGCGGTGGCAGGCGGGACAATGGCTCAGGTTGTTTGATGGTGGGCACACAATGGCTCCTGTCATGCGGGGCTAATGGCAGGAATAACCTTCCCAGCGGTGGTGGGAAGATTGTGTACACAGCCCGGGGAGGGGGGGTGGGGGGGGGGCTCCCAGTGAGCACAATTTATGGCCTTTCCTCCGCCTGTTGCTGGTCTCTAGGAGCCTCAGTGGGCATTTCGTCCGCAGCCTCGGCGCTGCTCCCGCGCTGACCTCTGGAATCCTCCAAGACAAGAATCCAACCTCATTTTAGATGACTGTTTTGGCTCAGCACTTAGGTCCGTGCCTGTGCGTAGAGGTTGTCGTGCATCAACGCGCTTTTCCTTTGTGCGTTAACATGCGCCCTTGAATTTGGAGTGGACGGGGTTAACAGCTATGGACCCGGGCATGTTAATGCAACTCTGTTGTATGCGACTTCATACATAGCTCATGATTTATATGGGCCCCTGAAACGCACTGCAGCTCTGTTCACATGCGGAGCGTGCACAACATCTTCCAAGGTTCTGCAGCATACAAAACCTGTGTTTGTATTGTAGGTGCCCTGCAGTGCCTTTGCAGTCGCACCTGCGTGTTTTTGTTAAATCGGGCGTTTTTACATGTATTTACAAAACAACCCAAATACGCGTCGGAGTACATTATACAGGACAGACTCTGTACAGGGGGCACTGATAGTGGCACTGATGAGAGCACATTATACAGAACAGACTCTGCACAGGGGGCACTGATAGCGGCACTGATGAGAGCACATTATACAGAACAGACTCTGCACAGGGGGCACTGATAGGGGCACTGATGGGAATACATTATGCAGAACAGACTCTGCACAGGGGGCACTGATAGCGGCACTGATGAGAGCACATTATACAGAACAGACTCTGTACAGGGGGCACTGATAGCGGCACTGATGAGAGTACATTATACAGAACAGACTCTGCACAGGGGGCACTGATAGCGGCACTGATGAGAGCACATTATACAGAACAGACTCTGTACAGGGGGCACTGATAGCGGCACTGATGAGAGTACATTATACAGAACAGACTCTGCACAGGGGGCGCTGATGAGAGTACATTATACAGGACAGACTCTGCACAGGGGGCACTGATAGGGGCACAGATGAGAGTACATTATGCAGAACAGACTCTGCACAGGGGGCACTGATAGGGGCACTGATGAGAGTACATTATACAGAAGAGACTCTCTACAGGGGGCACTGATAGGGGCACTGATGAGAGTACATTATACAGAAGAGACTCTGTACAGGGGGCACTGATAGAGGCACTGATGAGAGTACATTATACAGAAGAGACTCTCTACAGGGGGCACTGATAGGGGCACTGATGAGAGTACATTATACAGAACAGACTCTGTACAGGGGGCACTGATAGAGGCACTGATGTGAGTACATTATACAGGACAGACTCTGCACAGGGGGCACTGATAGCGGCACTGATGAGAGTACATTATACAGAACAGACTCTGCACAGGGGGCACTGATAGGGGCACTGATGAGAGTACATTATACAGAACAGACTCTGCACAGGGGGCACTGATAGGGGCACTGATGAGAGTACATTATACAGGACAGACTCTGTACAGGGGGCACTGATAGCGGCACTGATGAGAGTACATTATACAGAACAGACTCTGTACAGGGGGCACTGATAGCGGCACTGATGAGAGTACATTATACAGAACAGACTCTGCACAGGGGGCACTGATAGCGGCCATTAGACATGTGCGATTAGTTTCGTACGAATCGAAAATTTGTACGTATTTCCGTAAATTCGTACATTCGGGAGGATCCGAAATACGAATTTCTATGCTTCCGAATTTTGTACGAAATTTCGTTTACGAATTTCGGATCCAAAATTCCGTTACAACGGAAACGTGACTGGTGTTTTGTTGACCAATCAGAGGTTTTCTTCTGCTGCTGAGTGAGGGTTGGGAAAATGACCTTTTATAATATGGGAGTGGGAGAGACTGGTACTGGGAGTCGATGGGAGATTCAGAATCGGACAAAATAAGAATGTTCATTAATTACGATTATTCGTTATGATGAAGTTAAAAAACCCAGGAAGTCATCACAGCACAGGGATGGAGGAGCCCCTCATAATGAGCACAGCACAGGGATGGGGGGAGCCCCTCATAATGGGCACAGCACAGGGATGGGGGGAGCCCCTCATAATGAGCACAGCACAGGGATGGGGGGAGCCCCTCATAATGGGCACAGCACAGGGATGGGGGGAGCCCCTCATAATGAGCACAGCACAGGGATGGGGGGAGCCCCTCATAATGAGCACAGCACAGGGATGGGGGAGCCCCTCATAATGAGCACAGCACAGGGATGGGGGGAGCCCCTCATAATGGGCACAGCACAGGGATGGGGGGAGCCCCTCATAATGAGCACAGCACAGGGATGGTGGGAGCCCCTCATAATGAGCACAGCACAGGGATGGGGGGAGCCCCTCATAATGGGCACAGCACAGGGATGGGGGGAGCCCCTCATAATGAGCACAGCACAGGGATGGTGGGAGCCCCTCATAATGGGCACAGCACAGGGATGGTGGGAGCCCCTCATAATGGGCACAGCACAGGGATGGGGGGGAGCCCCTCATAATGAGCACAGCACAGGGATGGTGGGAGCCCCTCATAATGGGCACAGCACAGGGATGGTGGGAGCCCCTCATAATGGGCACAGCACAGGGATGGTGGGAGCTCCTCATAACGGGCATAGCACAGGGATGGTGGGAGCCCCTCATAACGAGCACAGCACAGGGATGGTGGGAGCCCCTCATAATGAGCACAGCACAGGGTTGGTGGGAGCCCCTCATAATGGGCACAGCACAGGGATGGTGGGAGCCCCTCATAATGAGCACAGCACAGGGATGGTGGGAGCCCCTCATAATGGGCACAGCACAGGGATGGGGGGCCCTCATAATGAGCACAGCACAGGGATGGTGGGAGCCCCTCATAATGGGCACAGCACAGGGATGGGGGGAGCCCCTCATAATGAGCACAGCACAGGGATGGTGGGGGCCCCTCATAATGGGCACAGCACAGGGATGGTGGAGCCCCTCATAATGGGCACAGCACAGGGATGGGGGGAGACCCTCATAATGAGCACAGCACAGGGATGGTGGGGAGCCCCTCATAATGGGCACAGCACAGGGATGGTGGGGAGCCCCTCATAATGGCACAGCACAGGGATGGTGGGAGCCCCTCATAATGAGCACAGCACAGGGATGGTGGGAGCCCCTCATAACGATTGTTCGTAATTGTTACGAAGAGTTAACGATCCTAACGAAAATTCGTATTTCTTACGAATCCAAATTGAATTTCGGACACGAATTACGAAATATGAATGAATTCTAATACGAAACAAAACTAATTTTTTGGCGGCGCACATGTCTAGTGGCACTGATGGGAATACATTATATATTAGGCGATTCAGTTCACATAGGTAGCGCTATACAAGTCATTCATTCACAGTATCTTACAAAAGTAAGTACACCCCTCACATTTTTGTAAATATTTTCTTCTATCTTTTCATGTGACAACACTGAAGAAATGACGCTTGTCTACAATGTAAAGTAGTGAGTGTACAGCTTGTATAACAGTGTAAATTTGCTGTCCCCTCAAAATAACTCAACACACAGCCATTAATGTCTAAACAAAAGTGAGTACACCCCTAAGTGAAAATGTCCAAATTGGCCCCAAAATGTCAATATTTTGTGTGGCCGCCATTATTTTCCAGCACTGCCCTAACCCTCTTGGGCATGGAGGTCACCAGAGCTTCACAGGTTGGCACTGAAGTCCTCTTCCCCTCCTCCATGACGACATCACGGAGCTGGTGGATGTTGGGGACCTTGCGCTCCTCCACCTTCCATTTGAGGATACCCCACAGATGCTCAATAGGGTTTAGGTCTGGAGACATGCTTGGCCAGTCCATCACCTTTACCCTCAGCTTCTTTAGCAAGGCAGTGGTGGTCACCTTGGAGGTGTGTTTGGGGTGGTTATCATGTTGGAATACTGCCCTGCGGCCCAGTCTCTGAAGGGAGGGGATCATGCTCTGCTTCAGTATGTCACAGTACATGTTGGCATTCATGGTTCCCTCAATGATCTGTAGCTCCCCAGTGCCGGCAGCACTCATGCAGCCCCAGACCATGACACTCCCACCACCATGCTTGACTGTAGGCAAGTCACACTTGTCTTTGTACTCCTCACCTGGTTGCCCCCACACACGCTTGTCACCATCTGACACCAAATACCTTTATCTTGGTCTCACCAGACCACATGACATGGTTCCAGTAATCCATGTCCTTAGTCTGCTTGTCTTCAGCAAACTGCAGGCTTTCTTGTGCATCATCTTTAGAAGAGGCTTCCTTCTGGGATGACAGCCATGCAGACCAATTTGATGCAGTGTGCGGCGTATGGTCTGAGCACTGACAGGCTGACCCCCCCCCACCCCTACAACCTCTGCAGCAATGCTGGCAGCACTCATACGTCTATTTCCCAAAGACAACCTCTGGATATGACGCTGAGCACGTGACCTCAACTTCTTTGGTGGACCATGACGAGGCCTGTTCTGAGTGGAACCTGTCCTGTTATACCGCTGTATGGTCTTTGGCCACCGTGCTGCATCTCAGTTTCAGGGTCTTGGCAATCTTCTTATAGCCTAGGTCAGTGATGGCGAACCTATGGCACGCGTGCCACAGCTGGCACACAGAGCCATCTCTGTGGGCACACGAGAGGGTCCAGGACAGAGCTAGAGGTTTCTCTCTCCTCTCAGCCCCCCATCCCTCTTTTTCAGCCCCCCTCTTTGTGTCCCCCTCTCTCTGTTCCCCCTCTCTCTCAGTTCACCCCTCTCTCAGCATCTCTCTCGCACCCCTCTCTCTCTCTCTGTCCCTCTTCTCTCTCTCTGTCCCTCTTCTCTCTCTCTCTGTCCCCCTCCCTCTCTCTGTTCCTCCTCTCTCTCAGCATTTCTCTCACACACTCTCTCTCTCACAGCCCCCCTCCCTCTCTCTCAGCCCCCCTCCCTCTCTCTCAGCCCCCCTCCCTCTCTCTGTTCCCTCTCTCTTTCAGCATATCTCTCACACCCCTCTCTCTCTGTCCCCCTCTCTCTCAGCTCCTCTCCCTCTCTCTCAGCCCCCCTCCCTCTCTCTATTCCCCCTCTCTCAGCATCTCTCTCACACCCCCCTCCCTCTCTCTCAGCATATCTCACACCCCTCTCTCTCTGCCCCCCCGTCTCTCTCAGCCCCTCTCCCTCTCTCTCTCTCTCTCTCTCTCGCGCGCGAATTGCCGTGTTGGCACTTTGCAACACAAAACCAATGTATTTATTTCAGTTTGGGCAGATTTTTCAGATCCTCAGAGAGATCTTTGCCATGAGGTGCCATGTTGAACTTCCAGTGACCAGTATGAGAGAGTGAGAGCGATAACACCAAATTTACACACCTGCTCCCCATTCACACCTGAGACCTTGTAACACTAACGAGTCACATGACACCGGGGAGGGAAAATGTCTAATCGGGCCCAATCTGGACATTTTCACTTAGGGGTGTACTCACTTTTGTTGCCAGTGGTTTAGACATTAATGGCTGTGTGTTGAGTTATTTTGAGGGGACGGCAAATTTACACCGTTATACAAGCTGTACACTCACTACTTTACATTGTAGACAAGTGTCATTTCTTCAGTGTTGTCACATGACAAGATAGAAGAAAATATTTACAAAAATGTGAGGGGTGTACTCACTTTTGTATATATATACATAGCGGTACTGATGTATTCTGGTTGTTTTTTCGGTGGATTTTGTCGATACGGAGACGTGGGTCCGCTCCTTCCCCTCCCCCTATGAGGACCTCTGTGGAGGAGAGCCTGGTTTAACTCATCTGATGCCACCATGTCCCCCTCGGTTGTCAAGGAAACTCGAAGGGGTTTAAGAAGCATGAGGGGGGGGGGGAGGGGGGTGAAGAAAACTCTTTGCAGTAACACCCCCTCCCTGCTTGTGTCAGGATGCTGAGCAGAAAGGAATCCTCCGGAGCTCCGTCTGTGCGTCCTGCCATCCTTGGTCCTGGCGGCGCCCCCTTGGCCCTCCCTATGCCATAGTGCCAGCCAGAGCATCGGGAGCCAATCCGCCTGGAATTACTAACAGACGAACAATGTGCGTTTCCTGCCCCCCCCCCCCCCCCCCCCACCAGTCATATCCTGACATTTCCACCTGCTGGACGGCGGTGAGATTCCCGCGTCTGCCACCAGAGGCTGTAGCCAATCCCACTTCGCCGCCGTTCTTTGTTCTAAGAAGGCGCTCGCTTAAAATGTACGGGCTTCCTTCCAGAACCATCTATTGGCACACGCATTGCCATCTCCAAAATCTGTAGGGGTAAAATTGGGGGTCAAGTTTAATCGATTTTTCCAAAAAAATCTATCAAAAATTCGATTTTTTATTTTCCCTTTGAAAAAATTTGTTTGCCAAAAATAAAAAAATAAAAATTAATTTGGATTTTTATTTTCCCTTTGAAAATATTAGCTCACCAAAAAAAAAAAAAAAAAATAGATTTTTTTTCCCTTTGAAAAAATTAGCTCACTAAAAAGAAAACAAAAATTCGTTTTTTTTCCCCTTAATTAGCTCACCAAAATAAATAAATAAATAAAATTTTTTTTTTTTTGTTTTTTTTTATTTTTTTTTTTTTTTTTTTTTTTTTTTTTTTTTTTTTTTTTTTTTTTTTTTTTTTTTTTTTTTTTTTTTTTTTTTTTCTTTTTTTTTTTTTTTTTTTTTTTTTTTTTTTTTTTTTTTTTTTTTTTTTTTTTTTTTTTTTTTTTTTTTTTTTTTTTTTTTTTTTTTTTTTTTTTTTTTTTTTTTTTTTTTTTTTTTTTACTTTTTTTTTTTTTTTTTTTTTTTTTTTTTTTTTTTTTTTTTTTTTTTTTTTTTTTTTTTTTTTTTTTTTTTTTTTTTTTTTTTTTTTTTTTTTTTTTTTTTTTTTTTTTTTTTTTTTTTTTTTTTTTTTTTTTTTTTTTTTTTTTTTTTTTTTTTTTTTTTTTTTTTTTTTTTTTTTTTTTTTTTTTTTTTTTTTTTTTTTTTTTTTTTTTTTTTTTTTTTTTTTTTTTTTTTTTTTTTTTTTTTTTTTTTCCCCTTAATTAGCTCACCAAAATAAATAAATAAATAAAAAATGTGATTTTGTTTTCTTCCCCTTTCAAAAAATTAGCTCACTAAAAATAAAAAACAAATTCGATTTTTTTTTTTCCCTTTGAAAAAATTAGCTCGCCAAAAATAAAAAATAAATAAAACATTTGATTTTTTTTTTTCCCTTTGAAAAAATTAGCTCACCAAAAAAAAAGCCAATCCCACAACCCGCTGTATTCAGTACTATGGGTCAGGCTGCATTCATAGCAGAGCGTTTGATGAACGCAAAAAGTGCCAAAAGTGCGTGCTGCGCTTGTGTTGTCATTCATTGTTAATGGGACCCCAAATGCAGGAAGTAGATGCGCATTGTTTGCATGTATCACAATGTGCGATGAGGATGTCAAATGCACACAAAGCTCAACGTCCGGAAGGTACAGGAGATACATGGAGACATTTGTCATGTGTAGAGGAGCCCATAGAAATGAATGGGGGTCCCTCTATACATGCAGAGCGAAAACGTGCAAAAACCTTCATTCACAAAATGCATAGTGTGAACCTACAGCACAGAAAGGGGCAGCGTCCAATGTCCCCTTACATTGGTGGTCAGTGTAGAATTGTCCCCTTACATTGGTGGTCAGCGTAGAAGTGACCCCTTTCATTGGTGGTCAGTGTAGAAGTGATCCCTTACATTGGTGGTCAGTGTAGAAGTGACACCTTTCATTGGTGGTCAGTGTAGAAGTGTCCCCTTACATTGGTAGTCAGCGTAGAAGTGCCCCCTTACATTGGTAGTCAGCGTAGAAGTACCCCCTTACATTGGTGGTCAATGAAGAAGTGTCCCCTTACATTGGTGGTCAATGAAGAAGTGTCCTCTTACATTGGTGGTCAGTGTAGAAGTGTCCCCTTACATTGGTGGTCAGTGTAGAAGTGAGCAGTCCCCGGAGTCAGAGGAGAACAGTCCCCAAAGTCAGAGTAGAACAGTCCCAGAGTCAGAAGAGAACAGTCTCTGGAGTTAGAGTAGAACAGTCCCCAGGGTAAGAGTAGAACAGTCCCCGAAGTCAGAGGAGAACAGTCCCCGGAGTCAGAGTAGAACAGCCCTGTAGTCAGAGTAGAACAGTCCCCGGAGTCAGAGTAGAACAGTCCCCGGAGTCAGAGGAAAACAGTCCTGTAGTCAGAGTAGAACAGTCCCCGGAGTCAGAGGAAAACAGTCCTGTAGTCAGAGTAGAACAGTCCCCGGAGTCAGAGTAGAACAGTCCCGGAGTCAGAGGAGAACAGTCTCTGGAGTTAGAGTAGAACAGTCCCCAGGGTAAGAGTAGAACAGTCCCCGAAGTCAGAGGAGAACAGTCCCCGGAGTCAGAGTAGAACAGTCCCCGGAGTCAGAGGAAAACAGTCCTGTAGTCAGAGTAGAACATTCCCCGGAGTCAGAGTAGAACAGTCCCCGGAGTCAGAGTAGAACAGTCCTGTAGTCAGAGTAGAACATTCCCCGGAGTCAGAGTAGAACATTCCCCGGAGTCAGAGTAGAACAGTCCCCGGAGTCAGAGTAGAACAGTCCCCAGAGTCAGAGTAGAACAGTCCCCGGAGTCAGAGTAGAATAGTCCCCGGAGTCAGAGGAGAACAGTCACCGGAGTCAGAGGAGAACAGTCACCGGAGTCAGAGGAGAACAGTCTCCAGAGTCAGAGGAGAACAGTCACCGGAGTCAGAGTAGAATAGTCCCCGGAGTCAGAGTAGAATAGTCCCCGGAGTCAGAGGAGAACAGTCCCCGGAGTCAGAGTAGAATAGTCCCCGGAGTCAGAGTAGAATAGTCCCCGGAGTCAGAGGAGAACAGTCACCGGAGTCAGAGGAGAACAGTCCCCAGAGTCAGAGGAGAACAGTCCCCGGAGTCAGAGTAGAATAGTCCCCGGAGTCAGAGGAGAACAGTCACTGGAGTCAGAGTAGAACAGTCACCGGAGTCAGAGTAGAATAGTCCCCGGAGTCAGAGTAGAATAGTCCCCGGAGTCAGAGGAGAACAGTCCCCGGAGTCAGAGTAGAATAGTCCCCGGAGTCAGAGTAGAATAGTCCCCGGAGTCAGAGGAGAACAGTCCCCGGAGTCAGAGGAGAATAGTCCCCGGAGTCAGAGTAGAATAGTCCCCGGAGTCAGAGGAGAACAGTCTCCAGAGTCAGAGGAGAACAGTCCCCGGAGTCAGAGGAGAACAGTCCCAGGAGTCAGAGGAGAACAGTCACCGGAGTCAGAGGAGAACAGTCTCCAGAGTCAGAGGAGAACAGTCCCCGGAGTCAGAGGAGAACAGTCCCAGGAGTCAGAGGAGAACAGTCACTGGAGTCAGAGGAGAACAGTCTCCAGAGTCAGAGGAGAACAGTCCCCGGAGTCAGAGGAGAACAGTCCCCGGAGTCAGAGGAGAACAGACTCTGGAGTCACAAGAGAACAGTCTCTGGAGTCAGAAGAGAACAGTCTCTGGAGTTAGAGTAGAACAGTCCCCAGAGTCAGGGAAGAACAGTCCCCAGAGTTAGGGAAGAAGAACAGTCTCATCATATGTCATGTGTTTAGTATTATATATTTCAGGATCAGAGGGGAAGAGGAGTCATACAGTTCTATAAAGCACAATAGACGGTTCTCATACAGAAGCATGCTCAGCTTCCCAACCCAGAAGGCCGGATCACCAACCAGGAGAGGCTCAGCACAGGGAGATCCAGGCTGCACACAAACAGCGCCCCCTCTCTGTTCACCTGGGTAATGAGCAGGGCCGTAGGGGAAGTACCTGCCCTCTATAATTAACTCCTCCTGACCTTTCCCCAGGCTGACTCTCTACAACTTTTAAAAGGTGGGACAGGGAAGCTGAGAGCAGGAGAAGGAAGGGAAGGGTGGAAATGGAAGGGAAAGACAAGGGAGGGGTGGAAGTAAGAGAGACGGGGAATAGAGGCAATGGGAGCGAAAGAAAGGAAGGGAGGGACATAGAAGGAGAGAGAAGGGAAGGAGAGGGAAGAGCTGGTTAGAGAACAGCAGGGAAGGAAAGAAAGAGCAAGGAAGGAAAGAGCATGGAAAGAGAGAAAAGAGCAGAGAGGGAAGGAAAGAAGTGGAAACTGAAAGGCAGGGGAGGAGAAGTAATGGCAGAGAAGTTAGAAAAGGAGAAAATAAGAAAGGAGAGGAAATAGAAGGACAGAGACAACAGGAGAAGTAACGGAAGGACAGGGACACTGGGAGAGGAAAGGAGAGGACAGGAGGTGCAAGGGAAGGGCAGGGACAGCAGGAGAGGAAAGGGGAGGGCAGGAGAAGTGAGGGAAGGGCAGGGACAGCAGGAGAGGAAAGGGGAGGGCAGGAAAGGGGAGAGAAGGGCAGGGACAGCAGGAGAGGAAAGGGGAGGGCAGGAGAAGTGAGGGAAGGGCAGGGACAGCGGGAGAGGAAAGGGGAGGGCAGGAGAAGTGAGGGAAGGGCAGGGACAGCAGGGGAGGAAAGGGGAGGGCAGGAAAAGGGAGAGAAGGGTAGGGACAGCGGGAGAGGAAAGGGAAGGGCAGGAGAAGGGAGAGAAGGGCAGGGACAGCAGGAGAGGAAAGGGGAGGACAGCCAAAGGGAGAGGAGGGCAGGGACAGTGGGAAAGGGGAGAGGGCAAGAGAAGGGAGGGAAGAGCAGGGACAGTGGGAGAGGGCAGGAGATAGGAGGGAAGGGCAGGGGCACATTGGGAGAGGAAAGGGGAGGGCAAGAGAAAGGAGGGAAGGAGAGGGACAGCGGGAGAGGAAAGGGATGGGCAGGAAAAGGGAGAGAAGGGCAGGGACAGCGGGAGAGGAAAGGGGAGGGCAGGAGAAGTGAGGGAAGGGCAGGGACAGCGGGAGAGGAAAGGGGAGGGCAGGAGAAGTGAGGGAAGGGCAGGGACAGCAGGAGAGGAAAGGGGAGGGCAGGAAAAGGGAGAGAAGGGTAGGGACAGCGGGAGAGGAAAGGGAAGGGCAGGAGAAGGGAGAGAAGGGCAGGGACAGCAGGAGAGGAAAGGGGAGGACAGCCAAAGGGAGAGGAGGGCAGGGACAGTGGGAAAGGGGAGAGGGCAAGAGAAGGGATGGAAGAGCAGGGACAGTGGGAGAGGGCAGGAGATAGGAGGGAAGGGCAGGGGCACATTGGGAGAGGAAAGGGGAGGGCAAGAGAAAGGAGGGAAGGAGAGGGACAGCGGGAGAGGAAAGGGATGGGCAGGAAAAGTGAGAGAAGGGCAGGGACAGCGGGAGAGGAAAGGGGAGGGTAGGAGAAGAGAGGGAAGGGCAGGAACAGCGGGAGAGGAAAGGGGAGGGTAGGAGAAGAGAGGGAAGGGCAGGAACAGCGGGAGAGGAAAGGGATGGGAAGGTGAAGAGAGAAAAGGGCAGGGGGGCACGGGAGAGAGAGGGAGAGGAAAGGGTAGTACAGGAGAAGAGAGGTGAAGAGAGAAAAGGGCAGGAACAGCGGGAGAGGAAAGGAATTGGCCGGAGAAGGGAGAGAAGGGCAGTAACAGCGAGAGAGGAAAGGGGAGGACAGGAGAAGGGAGGGAAGGGCATGAACAGCAGGAGAGGATAGGAGAGGGCAGGAGAAGGGAGGGACAGCGGGAGAGGAGAGGGGAGGGTGGCCAAAGGGAGGGGAGGGCAGGGACAGCGGGAGAGGAACGGGGAGGACTGGAGAAGGGAGTGAAGGGCAAGAACAGCGGGAGAGGAAAGGGGAGGGCAGGAGAAGGTACGGAAGGGCAAGGACAGTGGGAGGTGAAAGGGAAGGGCAGGAAACAGAAGGCAAGGAGAGGGAATGAAAAGACAGGAAGACAGAAAAAGCAGGAAGAGAAAGTCAGAGAAAGCAATGAGTAAAGGGAAGGGCAGGGATGGTCAAGTGCAGGAAAGGGGAGAGAAGGGCGACAAAGTGGAAGACAAGAGGAGAGGAAAGGCATAGACAGGACAGAGAAGGGAAGTAAAGTGTAGTGAAGGGTGTGAAAAGGGAGAGCAGGAAAGGAGAGGTAAGGGAAGGGAAGGATAGAGCAGGGAAGAAAAGTGAAGAGAATGGGGGGCAAATAAGAATGAACGGAAATGGAAGGTTGACAAGGAACAAAAACAACTGTATCTACAAATATAATAGTGTACATGTTTAAATTTGCTCCCCTATCAATGTCCATATGAACACAATCAGGTGTGTTTCTGAATTGCAGTGCCCCTGTTCTGCCCGGCAGGTATATTTTATGTATTCCTGGAATTGAACTGCCGGGTACCTGTTCTGCCCGGCAGCTTTGTGTATCTCTATGCTCTCTCTTCAGGTCTTTGTGTGTAAATATTTTGTGTCATTCCTGTACAAAGACGATAAGAAATGATTTCCGCCATCCTGCCAGCTAGAACAGCGTGGGTGAACTGGCAGGTATTGTTAACAAGAAGGCTCTGCGCTCACCAGGCATGCGCTGTCGCTGAGCGGTTCCCACGAGCACCTGCCCCCCCCTCTGCGGGCATTGTGTCTAGTCCTCCCCTGGCAGTGTGATTGTGCAGCCCCCTGGCCTGAGGAGCTGACAGTCCATTCATGTCCCTGAGCCTTTCCGAGCGGCATTCAGCACTGTCCCCTCCTCCCTCCACTCCAGCAGAGCAGAATAAAGAGGCGGCAGAACAATACAAACCCGCGTGCTTCTCACACACACATAAAGTTTCAGCGTGAGCGGGGGGGAAAACCTTCCCCCTGGACCCTCAGCCTCCGTCCTTCCAGAAGTCACCCCCGGGGATCATGGCACCGCCGTGCAGCTCCTGGACAAAGTTTGGATGTCGGCGGCGGATGCAGCGTGGCGTCTGGGGGCTGAAAAGATGGTGAAGCGGCTGGACCACCCCGCAGCAGCAGCAGGTGCGGCATTGAGAGGCCAAACGCCCCCCCGAGAGACTGAAGGCCGCCTCTTCGCCACCTCTTATGAAGGAGTCTGCCATGCCGGACGCACAGCCCTCCGATCTCAAGGTAATTTCTGATTCAGCATGTGGTGTTGTCCTGATTTACTGCTGATTTTTTATTTTTATTTCGTGAAATATTATTCAAATTGTTGTTCCAAAAAATATTTACAAATCACAAATTGTGCAAAATCTTACAAAATAGATACACAATTGGTACAAAGGATATAAAATAGATACAAAATTGGTACAAAGGATACAAAATAGATACAAAATTGGTACAAAGGATACAAAATAGATAAAAAAATGTA
The DNA here is from genome assembly GCA_028564925.1 of Lithobates sylvaticus. Classification (NCBI taxonomy): domain Eukaryota; kingdom Metazoa; phylum Chordata; class Amphibia; order Anura; family Ranidae; genus Lithobates; species Lithobates sylvaticus. Next base: position 18,588,842 of record CM053030.1, on the reverse strand, counting down.
TACAAATGTTACAAAATAGATTCAAAAATATGTTACAAAATTGACACAAATGTTGCAAAATAGATACAAAAATGTTACAAATATTTAAACAATATTGCAAAATAGATACAAAAACGTGACAAAAATGTATACAAATTTTACAAAATAGATACAAACATGGTACAAAAATTGATACAAATGTTACAAAATAGATAAAAAAAATGTTAGAAAATGGATACAAATGTAGCAAAATGAATACAAATGTTGCAAAATAGATACAAACATGGTACAAAAATGTATACAAATGTTACAAAATATATACAAAAATTTTACAAAATGGATACAAATGTTACAAAATATGTATCATTTTGCAACATTTGTATCCATTTTGTAACATTTTTTATCTATTTTGTATCTATTTTACATGTTACAATAGATACAAAAATGTTACAACAATTGATACAAATGTTCCAAAATAGATACAAAAATGTTACAAAATGGATACAAATGTTGCAAAATAGATACAAATGTTACAAAATAGATACAAACATGTTACAAAAATGTATACAAATGTTACAAGATAGATACAAAAATGTTACAAAAATGTATAAAAATGTTACAAAATAGATACAACCATGTTACAAAAATTGATACAAGTGTTATAAAATAGATACAAAAATGTTACAAAATAAATACAAACATGTTACAAAAATTTATACAAATGTTACAAAATAGATACGAAAATGTCACAAAAATTGACACAAACGTTACAAAATAGATACAAATGTTGCAAATTTGTAACAAGAAAACACAAATGCCGTTCAATTCACGTCTTGCAGAGATAATCGCACGATGACAAGCCTGCGCTGTGACATTTTACAACAAAGGCTTTGCTTTTCCTTTTTTACGTTTTCCGTTTCATGAAAAAATTTATATTTTCCAATGGCGATTGTGCAAAACGTGCCCGTCTACCAACATGTCTGCGCCCAGGTTGGCACCATAACGGGCATGCAGCGTACATGTGGCTGTTGCATGGTTATGCAAATGAGCGACACTTCCCCCCACCCCCTCGTGACACACCCCCCTCCGCTCATTCACACAAACGCTGCGGCAATCTGTCACTCCACGGCTTTCTCCGAAAATTCTTCTGCTGCTCCTATTGGTCGCCATCTGTCGCCAGACTGGGGTGAGGAGTACCCGGATTTCCGATTTCGTTGTCGGCGTTATTTGTCTGCGGGGGGTCCCTTGGTGCGGCGGCGCTGCGGAGGAGCCTGCGTGTAGTAAGTGATGAATGGTCGGCGGGACGACAAGGGAGATGTAAACAAGTTTTTGAAAGTCTGGTCTGGAGTCAGCGGGGAAGGCGATTGGCTGGAGGCGCTTCCTGGTGGGTCTTGGGGGGAGGGGGGTAATAATGCAATATACGCAATGTCCTGAGTACCGTGTGACTGCGCCATGGCGGAAGCTGCACTGTGCTCTGGGTGGCGGGGTACAACGTTTTTCAATGTCATCGTTTTTGGTGACGATTGTTCGATCCTCCCCGAGAACGATTTGTCATAACAATTCAGTCCGATACCCCAGACAGAAATCGGTGGATGCAGAACGATTGGTGATTTATTATAAATTCAGCTCCATTAATACACTCCTTTCCTCGTCTCATCAATATCTGTCATTGAAAATGTCTGAGCTTACCATACACATTGCAATCAGGCTACAAAATCTTTACAATCTCATTTAGAGTCCCCATAAACATTACAATTGGATTATAAAATCTCTACAATCTCATTTAAGGACCCCATACACAGTACAATCGGACTATAAAATCTCTACAATCTAATTTAGAGTCCCCATACACATTACAATCACATTACAAAATCTCATTTAATAGGAGGACCTACCTAACCTATCCAATCAATTTGTGTCCAATCAGGCAGGCTCTTGTACTACATTTTTGGTAGATCTATAGGAGATTGTACAATCAGATTGTAATGTGTGCGGCGGGTTTAGGATTTACCAAAACTTTGTATTAGGAGAACTTACCTAAACGACACAATCAATTTTGTATCCAATTAAGCTGACACAACACTATACAATCTGGTTGTACAATCTCCTATAGATCCACACTGACTATGCCATGCAACGGCGTGCCGGATCTGATACAAAATGGACGGATTGTTTAGCTTGGTCCTCCTATACATAGGTTTTGGTAAACCTAAAGGAGACGGTACAATCAGATTGTATGGCCAGCTTTACACTACAAAGTTGTTGGTAGATCTAAAGGAGAATTTTACAATCAGATTGTACTGTGTGTGGTGAGCGTTAGTGTGGCTAATGGAACATATCACTATGCACAGTGCAGCCAATCGGAAAAAGTTGCAATGGAAAATCTTGTGATTGGATTGTAAGGTGTATGGGCAGCTGACAGATGCGGTCATTTGGTCATATTGCTGGTTGATGGTGCCTGGATGATGTGTTTCTGGTATCATGTCTGTGGGAAGGCAGTCAGGGAAGCTGAGTGAGTCCTAGAAGGAAGCTGTATAGGAGGCAATGAGGGGTCCTTGATTGAGGCTTTGAGGGAGGCTGTCAGTGAAGCTGAGTGAGACCTAGACTTAGGTTGTATAGAAGGCTGTGTGGGAGGCCTTGACTGGCGCTGTCATGGAGGCTGTGTTCACGGCTGTCATGGAGGCTGTCAGTGAGGCTGTGAGGGAAGCTGGATGGATGGGGGGTGGTGAGGGAGGCTAGGAGTGAAGCAGAGTGGGGTGTAAAAGGAGGCTGTCAGTGAAGCTGAGTGAGGCCTAGAAGTAGGCTGTATGTGAGGCAGTGAGGAAGGCCTTGATTGAGGCTGTGAGGGAAGCGGGAGGGGGGTTGGGGGAGGCAATGAGAGAGGTGGTGAAGGAAGCTGTCTGTGTGGCATTGAGGGAGGCTGTCAGTGAAGCTGTGTGAGGCAGTGCAGGAGGCTATGTGCAAGGCTGTGGTGGCTGTCAGTTAGACTACAAGGGAAGCGGGGGGGGGGCAGTGAGGGAGGTGGTGATGGTGAAATAGGCTGGGAGTGAAGCAGGTGGAGGCTGTATGTGAGGCAGTGGGGGAGGCCTTGACTGAAGCTGTGATGGAGGCTGCCAGTGAGACTGTGAGGGAAGCTGTGTGTGAAGCTGTGATGGAGGCTGCCAGTGAGACTGTGAGGGAAGCTGTGTGTGAAGCTGTGATGGAGGCTGCCAGTGAGACTGTGAGGGAAGCTGTGTGTGAAGCTGTGTGTGAAGCTGTGATGGAGGCTGCCAGTGAGACTGTGAGGGAAGCTGTGTGTGAAGCTGTGATGGAGGCTGCCAGTGAGACTGTGAGGGAAGCTGTGTGTGAAGCTGTGATGGAGGCTGCCAGTGAGACTGTGAGGGAAGCTGTGTGTGAAGCTGTGATGGAGGCTGCCAGTGAGACTGTGAGGGAAGCTGTGTGTGAAGCAGTGAGGGAGTCTGTGTGTGAGCTGCACAATGAATCCTTAAAAAATCATGATCTCGATTCATCCCCCCCCTCCCCCCACGATCTCTATTGCAGAGTTTGCTGATTCTTTCATATAACAAGTGGAGAGACTTATCAGCTGTCAAAAGAAAACATCTGGGCAGTCTGCCAAGTTTTTTAACATGAAACATTGTAACCATCTCTTCCTTCTTAGATCAAAGGGATAAACTTCTGTGTGTAAAGAAAAAATCCAGGCAGTTTGCCAAGTTTTTAACAACCTGTAAATGCAGGAAGTTTAACCATTTAAAGTCTAAATCTTTTTCTGACACTTCTTTCTTACAGTTAAAATCAATATTTTTTGCTAGAAAATGACGCGGAAACCCCCGAACATTATATATATTTTAGCAGAGACCCTAGAGAATAAAATGGCAATTGCTGCAATATTTTATGTCACACTGTATTTGCCCAGCGGTCTTTCAAACGCAATTTTTTGGGAAAAAATACACTTCAATGAATAATAAAAAAAAAAAACGAAACGGTTAGTCCAATTTTTTTTTTGTTTTAATGTGAAAGAGGACGCCGTGAGAATCGTGATCTATCATCTAAGAAAAAAATAGTGATTCTCATTTTAGCCAGAATCGTGCAGCTCTAGTGTGAAGCAATGAAGGAGGCTGTATATGAGCAGGGCTGGTGCAAGGATTTTTGACACCCTAGGCAAAATGTTATTTTGCCACCCCCCTTGGCTCCACCCCTGACTCCACCCCCTTTGCTCTGCCCATGTATACCCCACCTTTTAATGAAGCGCCCATCAAATGCAGCCTCACCAGCGCCCATCAATACAGCCTCACCAGCGCCCATCAATACAGCCTCACCAGCGCCCATCAATACAGCCTCACCAGCGCCCATGAAATGCAGCCTACCAACGCCCATAAATGAACGTTTGCTTGCTTCCATTCATTTGGGAGCCGGGACACAGACACAATCCTCCGCCGCCGCTGCCGCTGCACCTCTGACACTATGTGTGGCTGCCTGCTAATGCTGAGACTTAGTTGCTTGCTGCAGAGAGAAGAGAGTAGGAACACCAGTGGGCGAGCACCCTAGGCAGAAGTGCGCCCTAGGCGGCTGCCTAGTTTGCCTAGTGGTAGCACCGGCCCTGTAGATGAGGCATTGAGGGAGGCCTTGATTGAAGCTGTGATGGAGGCTGCCAGTGATACTGTGTGTGAAGCAGTGAGGGAGGCTGTATATGAGGGAGGCCTTGATTGAAGCTGTGATGGAGGCTGTGTGTGAAGCTGTGAGGGAGGCTGTATATGAGGGAGGCCTTGATTGAAGCTGTGATGGAGGCTGTGTGTGAAGCAGTGAAGGAGGCTGTATATGAGGGAGGCCTTGATTGAAGCTGTGATGGAGGCTGTGTGTGAAGCAGTGAGGGAGGCTGTATATGAGGGAGGCCTTGATTGAAGCTGTGATGGAGGCTGTGTGTGAAGCAGTGAGGGAGGCTGTATATGAGGGAGGCCTTGATTGAAGCTGTGATGGAGGCTGTGTGTGAAGCAGTGAGGGAGGCTGTATATGAGGGAGGCCTTGATTGAAGCTGTGATGGAGGCTGTGTGTGAAGCAGTGAAGGAGGCTGTATATGAGGGAGGCCTTGATTGAAGCTGTGATGGAGGCTGTGTGTGAAGCAGTGAGGGAGGCTGTATATGAGGGAGGCCTTGATTGAAGCTGTGATGGAGGCTGTGTGTGAAGCAGTGAGGGAGCCTGTATATGAGGGAGGCCTTGATTGAAGCTGTGATGGAGGCTGTGTGTGAAGCAGTGAGGGAGCCTGTATATGAGGGAGGCCTTGATTGAAGCTGTGATGGAGGCTGTGTGTGAAGCAGTGAGGGAGCCTGTATATGAGGGAGGCCTTGATTGAAGCTGTGATGGAGGCTGTGTGTGAAGCAGTGAGGGAGCCTGTATATGAGGGAGGCCTTGATTGAAGCTGTGATGGAGGCTGTGTGTGAAGCAGTGAGGGAGCCTGTATATGAGGGAGGCCTTGATTGAAGCTGTGATGGAGGCTGTGTGTGAAGCAGTGAGGGAGGCTGTATATGAGGGAGGCCTTGATTGAAGCTGTGATGGAGGCTGTGTGTGAAGCAGTGAGGGAGGCTGTATATGAGGCAGGAAGGCTATGAGGGAGTCTCCGAGTGAAGCTGTGAGTGAGGCTGCATGTGAGGCAGTGAAGCTGTCAGTGAGGTGAAGAGGCAGTGAAGCAGGATGAGTGAGGTGGTGAGGGAGTCTGTGTGAGGCTTTATGGGAGGCCATAGGGAAAGCTGTGTGAGGGAGGCTGTGTGAGGGAGGCTGTGGGGGGAGGCTGTGAATCCCTCAGATCTATAAATCACGTTGAGTTGTTGGTGGATCATCCATGGTTCCTCAGCACCTATATTGTCTCCTGTAGGGTGAAGGAGATCCCGCCAGTACTTGCTGTTGACCGGTCACAAGTGTCACGTAGGAGGAATGTCATTTATAAAGCTCGGTCCTCACACAAAGAGAATGGAGAGAATAGGCTGGAGGAGTATAAAGGAATTCCAGGGACAAAGCTGTCTGTTTCTAGCACTTGGGTGAATCCAGGGACATTTCATCAGATCCGTCACACATTCACCAAAAACATTCCCAGGATTTATAAACGGAGAATTGTGCCGGGTGGAAGTAGTGAATGTGTGGCAGATACCTCCTGGAAATCACCCCCTGATATCCTTAGATGATGGATCCCATTGGACAGCGAATAAGCGGCTGGAGAATGTTTACATTCGCCCTTCTTATAAATGAGGATTTCATATTGTTGGAAAGAACTGATTGGATGGTGGAGGTGACAGACAGAGGCTGAGATGTTCATTCTGCAGGTCTGTGGACGTGTCTGCGGACATAAGAGAATGTTCGTCCAATCTGACTGTTTATGGCCCGATTGGTTAACAATATCTATAGCCTGTAGGCTCTTCATGGGTTAGGCCAGTGATGGCGAACCTTGGCGCCCCAGATGTTTTACAACTACATTTCCCATGATGCCCATGCACTCTGTAGTGTAGTTGAGCATCATGGGAAATGTAGTTCCAAAACATCTGGGGTGCCAAGGTTCCCCATCACTGGGTTAGGCCTTCTCAACAATCTGCTGGGATTGACGTGGGATGTTCTCGCTCTGAGATAGCGTGGTGCTCCAGTGCCCGTCCTAAATGCCACACCAACATTACAGAGGCTGGTGGTGGGATTGGGCGAACAAGGATGTCTTGCAGTAACCATGAACCCTACTGCGATAAAAAAAAAGTGTTCATCAACGCCATTTGCTTTCCTTCCAAAATGGTAATATCCTTTAAAAAATTCTCTATCCTTGGCAGCCCGCCAAGCTGCACCTGGATTGGTGGATCAGCACTGTTGTTGATCTGTGTAGCCGTACGGTGCACATTCAGTGCAGGTATAGAACATAATCCTGCATTTGTACTGGGTGGTATAACTGGTGCTACCAACGACCCATGTCTGACCAGGGGCGGACTGACCTGTCGGCCACTCGGGCACTTCCCGAGGGCCCCGGGCCTCTAGGGGGCCCCATCAGGGTTGCCAGCCTCAGTAAAACCAGGGACAGTATGTAAAAATCTGTGTTTTTTTTTACATCTGTTTCTGAAATGTCCCTTACCGACATCCTTTTGGTCTAAAAATCCTGAGATTATAGCTGCCCCACCTCTCCAGTACCTTCTCAGCCAATAGAAACAAGTCTGTGTATACTGTGTGTACATGTATGTGTATACTGTGTGTACATGTATGTGTATACTGTGTGATTGTATACTGTGTGTGTATACTGTGTGGCCCCATAATCTCTGATTGCCCGGGGGCCCCATAATCTCCTATTGCCCGGGGGCCCCATGAGTTGTCAGTCCACCCCCATGTCTGACTGGTTACATGGGCAATAGAGGCTTGCTTTTGATATCAGCTTTGCTTGCTCCGGGGGTTAATTCAAAATTTATTGACAGTTGCATTTGATCTGCTTCTGGCCTGCATTTGATTTGCATTGTACCTCCTACTGACCTGTATTTGACCTGCAGTTGACCGTCTTTTGGCCTGCAGTTGATCTCCTGAACTGCATTTGACTTGGAGTTGACTTCCTTCTGACCTGCATTTAACCTGCAGTTGACCTGCATTTGAGTGCAGTTAATCTCCTTCTGACCTGATGTTGACCTCCTATTGACCTGTATTTGACCCAGTGCTAGTTCCACCGTGTTTCCACACCAAATTTGGGGTTCCTAGCACTAAGTGGCCCGAGATACGGGGCCCCAAATTTGGTCAACTGTGTCCATCTGCAGCAATGTCATTTCGGGACCCTTTGGGTCCAGAAACCCCAAATTTTGGCGGCAGCTAGGGGGCATCTAGGAACCCTTAATTACCAAGTTCGAGGGACCTATGGCTGCAAATGGGCACAGTGAGGCTGCAAATGGGCATTGTTGACCGTCTTTTACACTTACAGTAGCTGCACATTTCTATATATATTCTATATTCTATATATATATTATATTTGGGTCGGCTTATACTCGAGTATATACGGTAAGCCTATTTTATGGGTTGGTCCCATCCAAGCCCCAACTCTAAAAATGCAGGGACTGCCCATTATAGCTACTTTTTTGGGTTGATTCCACTCAGCTTTTACCTCTAAAAATGTGTGGCTGCCTGTTATCCATTACAGGTTGGTTCCACCCAGTGCTTGCCTCTATAAAAAAAGGGGACTGCCCACTTGTGGCCCCAGTTCCCTCCCAAAATATATATATATATATTTTTTAATGTTACTATGCATGTGCAGTAACTCTAATAAACTTGATACTGTGATCCGGAGACGTGGCCCAACACACATTTGGCTGGACAGTGGGACAGAGTGGAGAGAAGGCCAAGATGCGGGACTGTCCCGACAAATCCGGGACAGTTGGCATGTACAACTTAAGCTTAGGTAAGGTGCTGATGGGACTTTGTTTTGCATTCCTGTACAAGTCTAGGGCAGGGCTCAAGTCCTGCGGGAACGCATGGGAATGGAGTTCCTGTACTTTTTCCACAACAGGAACTCAGTTCCCGTTAGCAGCCGTGTCCTACAAGACTTTGAAGTATGCGAGCTGTGTGGCAGGTGCTACACCAGCAACTGCTGACACTGCTCACAATAGTAAGTGCCGCACACCTGACCATTCAGGCATTGCCAGTAGGGGGCCCCATGACAGCTTCTGCTTTGATCTACCTGTCAATCACAGCTAGCTGATGGGTAGATCAGGTCCCTGCTGCTAAGAGATTGTATTTAGTCAGACCTCTCGTGATGCGTTCCTCCCCGCCAGCCCCTCCTGATTTTTTGTCTCCTCATCTCCCGGCGAGTGGATCTTGGGTGAGAGTTCCCACACTTTTTTCCCCAGGACTTGACCCCTGGTCTAGGGGGAACTTGTAAACCCCGCTTGAAGCATTTCATATAGAGTCAAGTCAACTGCGGGTCTGAAGGAGGTCCATGTAGGTTAAATGTACCTCTCAATTAATTCTGACCTATGAATGTTGCAATTTGTGCTCCATATACTTGATATGATTGCATATTTTTTGGGCGCATGCAATATGCCCATGTCACCTCCTCACGCGATTGCAAGGTAGTCGTGGCACAGCCCCATCCACTTGAACGTGGCGGGTTCAGGGGCAGTACCACATTTCGCATGCTTTCGAATATCACTTTTATGAGGAGCTTCCCTTTCAAAAAGTGAAGATGACTACAGGGGATTATTTACGAAGGACAATGTTTCTCAACTCCTTAAAGTGGTGTTGCCACCAAAAAAAAAAAAAGTGCTTAAAAATCATAAAAAAAAATAATTGGAATTTTTTTTTTTTACTCACCTCTAAATGCCTGTTGCTAGGGGGTCCCTCGTAGTCTACCACCTTCAGTGCCCGGGCACTGACATCACTTCCCCTCGGCGCCGCACAGTCATCTGGGACCTGTCACGTGTCCCAGATGACTGAGCGTCGTATCATGGTGCACGCGCAGTGGGTGCCCGGCTGTGAAGCCACAGCCGAGTGCCCACAGTAAGAATGCCAGCGCCGCGAGCGGAGCGGGGAACTAGGGGGGGCTTTGTTCCCCCGCATCGCTGGACCCTGGGACAGGTAAGTGTCCGATTATTAAAAGTCAGCAGCTGCAGTATTTGTAGCTGCTGTCTTAATTTTTTTTTTAGGGGGCGCACCTCTTTAACCACTTTAAAGCCCCCTACACACGGTCGGAAAATCCGACCACCAAATCCATCGGATTTGGTCCGACGGATTTAGTCCGACACTGGTGTTGCATACACACGGTCGGACAAAGTTGTCGGAAAATCCGATCATTCTGAACGTGGTGACGTTTGTTGCCTACGACGGGACTACGTAGAGGCTGGTAGCCAATAGCTTTGGTCTTGTAATGTGATCTGAGCATGCGTGGCACTTTGTCCGGTCGGAATTCGCTACACACGATCGGATTTGGTGTGATCGGACTTTGTTGTCGAAAAATCTATCCAGCAGGAGATAGGACTTTGTCCGTCGGACAATCCGATGGAAACTGTCCGATGGTGCCTACACACGGTCGGAATTTACGACAACATTGTCCGATAGGACAGAATCCATCGGAAAATCCGACCATGTGTATGGGGCATAAGACCGAGCCTCTTTTTAGATGTGTTGTTTACAATAAAAAAAACATTTTTTTTTGCTAGAAAATTACTTAGAACCCCTAAATATTATAATTTTTTTTCCCTAACATCTTAGAGAACAAAATGGCTGTCGTTGCAATACTTTCTGTCACACCGTATTTGCTCAGCGGTCTTACAAGCGCACTTTTTAAAAAAAGAAACACTTTTTTTAATTAAAAAATAAGACAACAGTAAAGTTAGCCCAATTTTTTTTATATTGTGAAAGATAATGTTACGCCCAGTAAATTGATACCCAACATGTCACGCTTCAAAATTGCGCCCCGCTCGTGGAATGGCGACAAACTTTTACCCTTAAAAATCTCCATAATACTACAGGTTGCATGTTTTGCATTACAGAGGAGGTCTAGGGTTATAATTATTTCTCTCGCTCTACCGATCACAGCGATACCTCACATGTGTGGTTTGGACACCGTTTTCATATGCGGGCGCAACTCGGGTATGCGTTCGCTTCTGCGGCGTGCGTTTACATTATTTATTTATTTTTTCTTATTTATTTTACCTTTTATTTTTTATTTTTACACTGTTTTTAAAAAAAAAAAAAATGTGTCACCTTTATTCCTATTACAAGGAATGTAAACTTCCCTTGTAATAGAAAAAAGCATGACAGGTCCTCTTAAATATGAGATCTGAGAGGTCAAAAAGACACTAAAATGCAATAAAAATAAAATAAAATGGCCCTTTAAGAGCTATGGGCGGAAGTGACGTTATGACGTCGCTTCCGCCCTGCAGTGTCATGGAGACGGGTGGGGGCCGTCTTCCCCTCGCTCGTCTCTATGTCAGCCCAGGGGGCAGACGCGACCGCCTCCGGGCACTAGATCGCGGCGGGATGGGGGGGCCCTTCTCCTGCCATAGATAAAAGTAATCTTGTGGCGAATCCGCCACAGAGACCACTTTTATCTTGTACCTGACCGCCGGCCGAACACGGGGACTGCCATAACATAGATATCCGTCCTCAAAGTAGGGACATACATCGGCGTGCAGCAGTCCGGAAGTGGTTAAGTACCCCCAACAGGTCATGTTTTCAGGTTTTCCCACAGCTGATAGGGCTGTGGTAGTTACTAAGGCAGTGAAAGTGATCAAATCACCTGTGCAAAATAATGGCAAGCCTGAAAACATGACCTGTTTGGGGTATTAGAGGACTGGAGTTGCTCTAGAACAGTTCTACATGAGTGCTAAGACCAGAAATATTAAGGATCCTGCCCAACATTTGTAGGTTGAACCCTCACACGGATATTATACCGTGTATATCATTATAATATACATATAGACGATGAATACAGGACACAGAGAACTTGGGGTCATCTAAGGACACTAAGGACAGTGGCAGTTGACTTCTTTCAGGCAATCTCTCTCTGATTGAAACTTTAGCTGAAGCTGTAAGGAGGAAGGGGGGCGTGGTCACTGCTATGTAGAGGAGGGGCCAATGTTCTGGAAGGGGTAGGGTCTCTTTGCTCACTCATTCATTTGTGTGTGCTAATTCCAACTTGAGCTATTGAGCTTTATAATGGCCGGCCTTGTAGAACAGGATGTTAGTAGACAACAGAAACTGTGTTAAGGAAGAGAGTGCTCCACCTACTGCCCGAATGAAAGAATGCTTAATATTTATTCTAACCAGTCCAAAAAAAATGGATAAATCTTTATTCATAGTATTGCCCATAATAGACCACAAAAGGAAATATGTGGAATTCCGCTATACATGCCTCTAAGATGGATCGGAGACAGATTTCTGATAGGGAGCAATAGGCAGAGAAATGTGTGATCCTCGTCCCCTGACTCAGCCGATCGGCAATCTGTGATGTTCATCTCCAGACTCGGGCAATGCACAATCTATGATCCTCCTCCCTTGACTCATGCAGGGAACAATCTGTGATCCTTGTCCTCTAACTCGGTCAATGAGCAACCTGTAATCCTCATCCCCTGACCCAGGCCATGAGCAATCCCTGATCCTCATCCTCTGACTTGCACAATGAGCAATATGTGATCCTTGTCCTCTGACTCAGGCCACGAGCAATCTGTGATCCTTGTCCTCTGACTCAGGCCATGAGCAATCTGTGATCCTTGTCCTCTGACTCAGGCCATGAGCAATCTGTGATCCTTGTCCTCTGACTCAGGCCATGGGCAATCTGTGATCCTTTGGTGGAAGGGGGGGTTTGGGGTTGGGACTTTAAATGAGGCACATATGCCATGTGCCTCCATCCCTACAAAATGTTTGAGAAAAGAAAGGAAGGTAGGACTTTAAATGAGAAGGATGACTTTGTGGAGGCAAATTGAATTTAAAAAATATACATTTTATTACTGGGAATGACATGTTAAATATGGTAAAATGAAAACCACATATACAGTAATAACTCCGTCCACACGTAACATACAGGTGTGGGATAGGTAAGGGAGTTGACATGCATATAATATTTCTAAAGTAATTGATTGTAATCTTATATAGGATAAATTCATATATATACACAAATGTCATATACACAGCACTAGCAGCGGGAGTAAAAATAATAAATAGTAGGACCGTAATAAATAAATACATAGGTATCGAAATTGATAAACTGCTGCAGGTAAAAGTCAATGTGTCCATTACAGGCACAGGTCAGCATCGCTTGTGCCCGACGCGTTTCGTGTAGAGACACTCTTCAGGGGCAGATGCTTAAGTATGTCTGCAGAGTATAAAAAGTATAAAATATGGCATTAGTCTAGTTTTAGATGGTCATATGGAGGAAAGGCAATTTAGCCCGTCCAAGATACTCACAAAAAGGGATCCAATGGGGTAAAATGCTGTGACCATGCGACTGAGGTCCCCAAGTAGTCCTCCCCGGGAGCTGAGGTGACTGCAGTCGCGCGCAAACGTGGCACATCAAACAAACCTCCCGATGACCCATGACACAAATAGCCAGTGCGGATGTGAGGGAAGCAAGGTGGCCCAAAGTGGCAATCTGAAGAAATATGATGAATGATAATGTGTGAAAATGGAAGTGAAAATTGAAAGAGGAATGTGGCAGATGTGTATGCTAGGGGAGTGGTGTGTGTGCATGTGTGTGTGCGTGCGTGTGTGTGTGCATGTTAAGTTGAATCAGTGTGTGAGCTAAATGGCCATAACTGTAACGATATGTGAAGGGTGAGGAAGGATTGAGTGGTAAGTGAAAAAGCAAACAAGCAACAAAACGAAACAACAAGGCAAACAAAAAAGCTATGTGTGTACAGATGGAAAGTAAAAATGAATCAGTGGAAGAGCAGTGTCAGCGAGACACGTATAGAAGAAGCATGATATGAATGTGTGAACCTAATGAAAAACTTACTTGTGTGAAGATGGCGTAGGGACGGATGCAAGGTGCTGTGCAGCCGTGTGATGTCTAAGATGTGTGGCAGCAATTGTGTCAGGGGGGGCTGTCTAAATAGGCCCCGCACATGCGCACGCTGGTTGCCACCAGCGTCACGTAGACGCAGCGTGGATGGAGGAGACTCCGGTATGTGACTTCCATCTTTGCAGCGGCGATGGGGAAAATAGACTCCCGCGGAGGGCGGGGATTACCGCCACCACCGGAGTCTCCTCCATCCACGCTGCGTCTACGTGACGCTGGTGGCAACCAGCGTGCGCATGTGCGGGGCCTATTTAGACAGCCCCCCCTGACACAATTGCTGCCACACATCTTAGACATCACACGGCTGCACAGCACCTTGCATCCGTCCCTACGCCATCTTCACACAAGTAAGTTTTTCATTAGGTTCACACATTCATATCATGCTTCTTCTATACGTGTCTCGCTGACACTGCTCTTCCACTGATTCATTTTTACTTTCCATCTGTACACACATAGCTTTTTTGTTTGCCTTGTTGTTTCGTTTTGTTGCTTGTTTGCTTTTTCACTTACCACTCAATCCTTCCTCACCCTTCACATATCGTTACAGTTATGGCCATTTAGCTCACACACTGATTCAACTTAACATGCACACACACACGCACGCACACACACATGCACACACACCACTCCCCTAGCATACACATCTGCCACATTCCTCTTTCAATTTTCACTTCCATTTTCACACATTATCATTCATCATATTTCTTCAGATTGCCACTTTGGGCCACCTTGCTTCCCTCACATCCGCACTGGCTATTTGTGTCATGGGTCATCGGGAGGTTTGTTTGATGTGCCACGTTTGCGCGCGACTGCAGTCACCTCAGCTCCCGGGGAGGACTACTTGGGGACCTCAGTCGCATGGTCACAGCATTTTACCCCATTGGATCCCTTTTTGTGAGTATCTTGGACGGGCTAAATTGCCTTTCCTCCATATGACCATCTAAAACTAGACTAATGCCATATTTTATACTTTTTATACTCTGCAGACATACTTAAGCATCTGCCCCTGAAGAGTGTCTCTACACGAAACGCGTCGGGCACAAGCGATGCTGACCTGTGCCTGTAATGGACACATTGACTTTTACCTGCAGCAGTTTATCAATTTCGATACCTATGTATTTATTTATTACGGTCCTACTATTTATTATTTTTACTCCCGCTGCTAGTGCTGTGTATATGACATTTGTGTATATATATGAATTTATCCTATATAAGATTACAATCAATTACTTTAGAAATATTATATGCATGTCAACTCCCTTACCTATCCCACACCTGTATGTTACGTGTGGACGGAGTTATTACTGTATATGTGGTTTTCATTTTACCATATTTAACATGTCATTCCCAGTAATAAAATGTATATTTTTTAAATTCAATTTGCCTCCACAAAGTCATCCTTCTCATTTAAAGTCCTACCTTCCTTTCTTTTCTCAAACAATCTGTGATCCTTGTCCTCTGACTCAGGCCATGAGCAATCTGTGATCCTTGTCCTCTGACTCAGGCCATGAGCAATCTGTGATCCTTGTCCTCTGACTCAGGCTATAGGCAATCTGTGATCCTTGTCCTCTGACTCAGGCTATAGGCAATCTGTGATCCTTGTCCTCTGACTCAGGCCATGGGCAATCTGTGATCCTTGTCCTCTGACTCAGGCCATGAGCAATCTGTGATCCTTGTCCTCTGACTCAGGCTATGGACAATCTGTGATCCTTGTCCTCTGACTCAGGCTATAGGCAATCTGCGATCCTTGTCCTCTGACTCAGGCCATGGACAATCTGTGATCCTTGTCCTCTGACTCAGGCCATGGACAATCTGTGATCCTTGTCCTCTGACTCAGGCCATGGACAATCTGTGATCCTTGTCCTCTGACTTAGGCTATGAGCAATCTGTGATCCTTGTCCTCTGACTCAGGCTATAGGCAATCTGTGATCCTTGTCCTCTGACTCAGGCTACGAGCAATCTGTGATCCTTGTCCTCTGACTCAGGCTATAGGCAATCGGTGATCCTTGTCCTCTGACTCAGGCTATGAGCAATCTGTGATCCTTGTCCTCTGACTCAGGCTATGGGCAATCTGTGATCCTTGTCCTCTGACTCAGGCCATGGACAATCTGTAATCCTTGTCCTCTGACTCAGGCCATGGGCAATCTGTGATCCTTGTCCTCTGACTCAGGCCATGGACAATCTGTGATCCTTGTCCTCTGACTCAGGCTATAGGCAATCTGTGATCCTTGTCCTCTGACTCAGGCCACGAGCAATCTGTGATCCTTGTCCTCTGACTCAGGCTATGGGCAATCTGTGATCCTTGTCCTCTGACTCAGGCCATGGACAATCTGTGATCCTTGTCCTCTGACTCAGGCTATAGGCAATCTGTGATCCTTGTGCTCTGACTCAGGCCATGGACAATCTGTGATCCTTGTCCTCTGACTCAGGCCATGGACAATCTGTGATCATTGTCCTCTGACTCAGGCTATGGGCAATCTGTGATCCTTGTCCTCTGACTCAGGCTATAGGCAATCTGTGACCCTTGTCCTCTGACTCAGGCCATGGGCAATCTGTGATCCTTGTCCTCTGACTCAGGCTTTGAGCAATCTGTGATCCTTGTCCTCTGACTCAGGCCATGAGCAATCTGTGATCATTGTCCTCTGACTCAGGCTATGGGCAATCTGTGATCCTTGTCCTCTGACTCAGGCTATAGGCAATCTGCGATCCTTGTTATCTGACTCAGGCCATGGACAATCTGTGATCCTTGTCCTCTTACTTAGGCTATGAGCAATCTGTGATCCTTGTCCTCTGACTCAGGCCATGGGCAATCTGTGATCCTTGTCCTCTGACTCAGGCTATGAGCAATCTGTGATCCTTGTCCTCTGACTCAGGCCATGAGCAATCTGTGATCATTGTCCTCTGACTCAGGCTATGGGCAATCTGTGATCCTTGTCCCTTGACTCAGGCCATGGACAATCTGTGATCCTTGTCCTCTGACTCAGGCCATGAGCAATCTGTGATCCTTGTCCTCTGACTCAGGCCATGAGCAATCTGTGATCCTTGTCCTCTGACTCAGGCCACGAGCAATCTGTGATCCTTGTCCTCTGACTCAGGCTATAGGCAATCTGTGATCCTTGTCCTCTGACTCAGGCTATGAGCAATCTGTGATCCTTGTCCTCTGACTCAGGCCATGGACAATCTGTGATCCTTGTCCTCTGACTCAGGCTATAGGCAATCTGTGATCCTTGTCCTCTGACTCAGGCCATGGACAATCTGTGATCCTTGTCCTCTGACTCAGGCCATGGACAATCTGTGATCATTGTCCTCTGACTCAGGCTATAGGCAATCTGTGATCCTTGTCCTCTGACTCAGGCTATAGGCAATCTGTGATCCTTGTCCTCTGACTCAGGCCATGGACAATCTGTGATCATTGTCCTCTGACTCAGGCTATGGGCAATCTGTGATCCTTGTCCTCTGACTCAGGCTATAGGCAATCTGTGATCCTTGTCCTCTGACTCAGGCCACGAGCAATCTGTGATCCTTGTCCTCTGACTCAGGCCATGGACAATCTGTGATCCTTGTCCTCTGACTCAGGCCATGGACAATCTGTGATCCTTGTCCTCTGACTCAGGCTATGGGCAATCTGTGATCCTTGTCCTCTGACTCAGGCCACGAGCAATCTGTGATCCTTGTCCTCTGACTCAGGCCATGAGCAATCTGTGATCCTTGTCCTCTGACTCAGGCCATGGACAATCTGTGATCATTGTCCTCTGACTCAGGCTATAGGCAATCTGTGATCCTTGTCCTCTGACTCAGGCTATAGGCAATCTGTGATCCTTGTCCTCTGACTCAGGCCATGGACAATCTGTGATCCTTGTCCTCTGACTCAGGCCATGGACAATCTGTGACCCTTGTCCTCTGACTCAGGCCATGGACAATCTGTGATCCTTGTCCTCTGACTCAGGCTATAGGCAATCTGCGATCCTTGTCCTCTGACTCAGGCCATGGACAATCTGTGATCCTTGTCCTCTGACTCAGGCTATAGGCAATCTGTGATCCTTGTCCTCTGACTCAGGCCATGAACAATCTGTGATCCTTGTCCTCTGACTCAGGCCATGGACAATCTGTGATCCTTGTCCTCTGACTCAGGCCATGAACAATCTGTGATCCTTGTCCTCTGACTCATAAACACCACATCCTACCTGAGTATTGTTGCTGACCATGTCCATCCCTTTATGGCTACAGTGTCCCCATCTTCTGATGGCTCCTTCCAGCAGGATAATGCACCATGTCACAAAGCTCCAATCATCTCACCACTGGACAATGAGGTCTCTGTCCTCCAATGGCCTCCACACTCACCACATCTCATTCAATAGAGAACCTTTGGGATGTGGTGGAACGGGAGATTGGCACCATGGATGTGCAGCCGACAAATCTGCAGCAACTGCGTGATGCTATCATGTCACTTTGGAGCAAAATCTCTGAGGAACGTTTCCAACACCTTGTAGAATCTATGCCACCAAGAATGGAGGCAAAAGGGGGTCCAACCCAGTACTAGCAAGGGGGACCTAATAAAGTGTCCGGTGGGTGTAAAGCCTGGGAGACAGGCATTGTACTAATAGCCTATATTTTCATACTCTTAGTTCCACATTCCTGTTGTCTGCATATGATGGTGCAGTCCAATAGGAAACAGAGTTAGTCGGAGTACTCCCCAAGCTGTGCTCTCTTGCTCAGCAATTCAAATCTTTTGTGATTAGGGGTGTGGCTATTGCTCAGCTCTGCCAGTAAAATCAGCCTTTTCACTGGGAGAAAAAAGGTATTTTTAGGAATATGTTTAGGAATATCAATATGGGACTTCATTTGAACTTGATTGTCAGCTCCTTCTAGTGGCCAAAACGCAGTGCGGTTTTCCAAAATAGTTAATTGATAAAATATACAACATTTTTGGCCACTGGATGGAGCAATCTAGGGATTGGTTTATTACAGAATTTACAGCCAGAATTCGTGCAGTATGCACAAAAGTGTTTGACATTCGTCCAACGAATGTTTTATAAGTAGACCCCTATGTATTCGTGGATGCCTGACCATCACATCTAGCTTCTCTAACATCCCATTCTAAAACAACTACCATCAATATGGAGTTGTCCATATTTTTTGCAGCTGTAAAAGCCTTCACTCTTCTGGGTGTCTTTATGGAGACACTGGATGAGAAGTCCTGGCTCATTCCAATTCATCCAAGAGGTGTTCAATAGGTTTAAGGTCAGGACCCTGGGCAGGATACTCCAGTTCCTCCACACCAAACTGGTCAAACTATGTCTCTATGGAGACACTGGATGAGAAGACCTGGCTCATTCCAAGTCATCCCAAAAGTGATCAGTAGGGTTGAGGTCGGGGCTTTGCACAGGTCACTTGAGTTTCAACCACACCAAGCTGGTCAAAACATGTCTTTATGTAGACACTGGATGAGAAGACCTGGCTCATTCAAATTCATTCCAAAGTTGGTTTGATGTCAGGACCCTGGGCACGACACTCCAGTTCCTCCACACCAAACTGGTCAAACTATGTCTCTATGGAGACACCGAATGAAAAGACCTGGCTCATTCCAATTTATCCCAAAAGTGATCAGTAGGGTTGAGGTCGGGGCTTTGCACAGGACACTTGAGTTTCTTCCACACCAAACTGGTCAAACCATGTCTTTATGTAGACACTGGATGAGAAGACCTGGCTCATTCGAAATCATCCCAAAGGTGGTTTGATGCCAGGACCCTGGGCACGACACTCCAGTTCCTCCACACCAAACTGGTCAAACCATGTCTTTATGTAGACACTGGATGAGAAGACCTGGCTCATTCGAAATCATCCCAAAGGTGGTTTGATGCCAGGACCCTGGGCACGACACTCCAGTTCCTCCACACCAAACTGGTCAAACCATGTCTTTATGTAGACACTGGATGAGAAGACCTGGCTCATTCGAAATCATCCCAAAGGTGGTTTGATGCCAGGACCCTGGGCACGACACTCCAGTTCCTCCACACCAAACTGGTCAAACCATGTCTTTATGTAGACACTGGATGAGAAGACCTGGCTCATTCGAAATCATCCCAAAGGTGGTTTGATGTCAGGACCCTGGGCACGACACTCCAGTTCCTCTACACCAAACTGGTCAAACTATGTCTCTATGGAGACCCTGGATGAGAAGACCTGGCTCATTCTAATTTATCCCAAAAGTGATCAGTAGGGTTGAGGTCGGGGCTTTGCACAGGTCACTTGAGTTTCTTCCACACCAAACTGGTCAAAACCATGTCTTTATGTAGACACTGGATGAGAAGACCTGGCTCATTCCAATTCATTCCAAAGTTGGTTTGATGTCAGGACCCTGGGCACAACACTCCAGTTCCTCCACACCAAACTGGTCAAACTATGTCTCTATGGAGAAGCTGGATGAGAAGACCTGGCTCATTCCAATGTATCCCAAAAGTGATCAGTAGGGTGGAGGTCAGGGCTTTGCGCAGGTCACTAGAGTTTCCACACCAAACTGGTCAAACCATGTCTTTATGGAGCCGGGTTTGTACATCGGGGGGGGGGGGGGGGGGGGGGGGCGCACAGTCACACTGGAACAGAAAAGGGTTTTTTACCAAACTGTTTTACAAGGTTGTCTACAATGTCTTTGTGTGTTGTAGCATTAACAGTACTCTTCACTGGGAAGACCTGAACCCTAACACTTTGAGGGGTTCACATTGGTTTGGCCATGGAGGTAGGTGTAAAGGTCAAGTTTTGGTTATAACATGTAAAGCCCCATACACACGGATTTTCGCATGGATTCTGTCCGATCGGACAATGTTGTTGAAAAATCAGACCGTGTGTATGCACCATCGGACAGTGTACGTCAGATTGTCCGACGGACAAAGTCCTATCTCCTGCTGGATAGATTTTTTGACAACAAGGTCCGATCACACCAAATCCGATCGTGTGTATGGTAGTCCGACGGACAAAGTGCTACGCATGCTCAGATCACATTACAAGACCAAAGCTATTGGCTACTAGCCCCTATGTAGTCCCGTCGTAGGCAACAAACGTCACCACGTTCAGAATGATCGGATTTTCCGACAACTTTGTCCGACCGTGTGTATGCAACACCAACATCGGACAAAGTATGACAGACATGATCCGACGGACCTGGTCCTCGGATAATCCGCGCGTGTGTATGGGGCTTAAGGGTTCGCTAAATAAGTAACCAAGACACGTCCTCAGTGATATAATAGTGATATTCAGCATTTCAGGAAGATTTCTCTCTCTCTGTGATAATTGTGATAAATGCCATCTTGTTGGCCGCCATGTCTGGGAATGGGCCAGGTTATCGCAATTGTTTTCGTCACACTAAATTTTCCCATCTGCCGTCTGGGTTGTGTTTTGGGATGTTTCCTCCTTCCTCTGAATTACAGCAGTGTAGATTTATGTGACTCCTGGCGTTCTGCTCAGCGCCAGTTTTACCCAAGATGCCGATGTGCCCATAACATGCCCGCCATGAGCTGCCCCACACTGTGCCGTGGCCTGACAGATGGCTCCTCTCTTCTTCTCTTGCTTTAATGGAAGTTAGCTAACGAAGCAAAACTCGGTGACAAAGAGAGCAGCTGCCGTTCTTGGAGGTTCTCGCCTGCCCCTCACATTCTCAGAGAGTGTTAATGAGTCAGATGCACAGTGACTCCACCTTTATCAATAAGACATTTTTCCAAGGACATCTGCGTCTCCCTGTGGTTAGAGGACTCAGTGTCCAAATACGAAGATATTTCCTTCATGAAATGGCCCTGATAACAGGTTTGGACATCTTCAGGCTTATTTCTAAAGATTGGTGAAATGATCAGAGTAATGGCGAAAACTGTCACAGTTTCGAGAAAAGTCCCTTCTCCTTGCCATAAGGCAAAAGTGATAACTAAGTGGCTTGGGGAACAAAACATAAACATTTTGGGTCCTTGGCCAGGAAACTCCCCAAACCTTAATCCCATTGAGATCTTGTGGTCAATCCTCAAGAGGCTGGTGAACAACCCCCCCACACACACACACAAATTTTGACAAACTCCAAGCATTGACTATGCAAGAATGGGCGGCCATCACTCAGGATGTGACCCAGAAGTTGATTGACAGCATGCCAGGGAGAATTGCAGAGGTCTTGAAAAAGAAGGGTCAACACTGCAAATACTGACTCTTTGCATAAACTTCATGTAATTGTCAATAAAAGCCTTTGACACGTATGAAATGCTTGTAATTATACTTCAGTATACCATAGTAACATCCGACAAAAAGATCTAAAAACACTGAAGCAGCAGACTTAGTTACCAAGTAACTATAGACCTGTTTAACTTCTATAGTCGGGAAGATACTGGAGAGTTTAATAAAAGACCACATAGACGAGCTCTTGCTGGAAAAAAATATTTTTACCGCTTCAGCCCCGGAAAAATTTCACCCCCTTCCTGACCAGAGCACTTTTTGCGATTCGGCACTGCGTTGCTTTAACTGATAATTGTGCGGTTGTGCGACATTAAAACAAAATTGACGTCCTTTTTTCCCCACAAATAGAGATTTCTTTTGGTGGTATTTGATCACCTCTGCAGTTTTTTTATTTTTTTGCGCTATAAACAAAAAAAAGCAACAATTTTGAAAAAAAAAAGCAATATTTTTTACTTTTTACTATAATAAATATCCCCCCAAAAATATATAAAAAAAAACTAATTTTTTCCTCAGTTTAGGCTGATATATATTCTACATATTTTTGGCAAAAAAAAATCGCAATAAGCGTATATTGATTGGTTTGCACAAAAGTTATAGTGTCTACAAAATAGGGGACACTTTTGACAATATTTTGGGACCATTGTCATTTATACAGAGATCAGTGCAATAAAAATGCACTGATTACTGTGTAAATGACACTGGCAGGGAAGGGTTTAAACACTAGGGGGTGATGAAGAGGTTAAGTGTGTCCTAGGGAGTGATTCTAACGGTGGGGGGGATGGGCTTCCACTGACATGACAGCGATCACGGCTCCCGTTGACATGGAGCAGTGATCTCTGTCTTGTCACTAGGCAGAACGGGGAAATGCCTTGTTTACATAGGCATCCCCCCGTTCTGCGGGCTCCGTGACACGATCGCGGGACACCGGCGGACATCGAGTCCGCGGGTCTCGTGGGCACGGTCACGCTGTACGCGGCGGGCGTGCGCGCCAGCTAGCCCCGCCACTTAAAGGGGACGTACAGGTACCCACATTTGTCCACCAACACCATTGTGCCAACGTATATCGGCGTGCAGGGGTCGGCAAGTGGTTAAGCAACATGGATTCATGAAAGACAGAAGTTGTCAAGAAAACCTGATTTCTTTTTATGAAGAGGTAAGTAAAACCTTGGACAGAGGGGTGGCGGTGGACGTGGTATACTTGGACAGAGGGGTGGCACCAAGCTGGTCAAAACATGTCTTTATGTAGACACTGGATGAGAAGTCCTGGCTCATTCCAATTCATCCCAAAGGTGTTCAATAGATTTGAGGTCAGGGCTCTGGGCAGGACACTCCAGTTCCTCTACACCAAACTGCTCTACACCAAACTGCTCTACACCAAACTGCTCTACACCAAACTGGTCAAACTATGTCTCTATGGAGACGCTGAATGAGAAGACCTGGCTCATTCCAATTTATCCCAAAAGTGATCAGTAGGGTTGAGGTCGGGGCTTTGCACAGGACACTTGAGTTTCTTCCACACCAAACTGGTCAAACCATGTCTTTATGTAGACACTGGATGAGAAGACCTGGCTCATTCGAAATCATCCCAAAGGTGGTTTGATGCCAGGACCCTGGGCACGACACTCCAGTTCCTCCACACCAAACTGGTCAAACTATGTCTCTATGGAGACGCTGGATGAGAAGACCTGGCTCATTCCAATGTATCCCAAAAGTGATCAGTAGGGTTGAGGTCAGGGCTTTGCGCAGGTCACTTGAGTTTCTTCCACACCAAACTGGTCAAACCATGTCTTTATGTAGACACTGGATGAGAAGACCTGGCTCATTCAAATTCATTCCAAAGTTGGTATGATGTCAGGACCTTGGGCACGACACTCCAGTTCCTCCACACCAAACTGGTCAAACTATGTCTCTATGGAGACGCCGAATGAAAAGACCTGGCTCATTCCAATTTATCCCAAAAGTGATCAGTAGGGTTGAGGTCGGGGCTTTGCACAGGACACTTGAGTTTCTTCCACACCAAACTGGTCAAACCATGTCTTTATGTAGACACTGGATGAGAAGACCTGGCTCATTCAAATTCATTCCAAAGTTGGTATGATGTCAGGACCCTGGGCACGTCACTCCAGTTCCTCCACACCAAACTGGTCAAGCTATGTCTCTATGGAGACGCCGAATGAAAAGACCCGGCTCATTCCAATTTATCCCAAAAGTGATCAGTAGGGTTGAGGTCGGGGCTTTGCGCAGGACACTTGAGTTTCTTCCACACCAAACTGGTCAAACCATGTCTTTATGGAGCTGGGTTTGTACATCGGGGGGGGGGCACAGTCACGCTGGAACAGAAAAGGGTTTTTTACCAAACTGTTATCACAAGGTTGGAAGAGCACAATTGTCTACAATGTCTTTGTGTGTTGTAGCATTAACAGTACTCTTCACTGGGAAGACATGAACCCTAACACTTTGAGGAGTTCACATTGGTTTGGCCATGGAGGTAGGTGTAAAGGTCAAGTTTTGGTTATAACATGTAAGGGTTCGCTAAATAAGTAACCCAGACACGTCCTCAGTGATATAATAGTGATATTCAGCATTTCAGGAAGAATTCTCTCTCTCTCTGATAATTGTGATAAATGCCATCTTGTTGGCCGCCATGTCTGGGAAAGGGCCAGGTTATCACAATTGTTTTCGTCACACTAAATTTTCCCATCTGCCGTCTGGGTTGTGTTTTGGGATGTTTCCTCCTTCCTCTGAATTACAGCAGTGTAGATTTATGTGACTCCTGGCGTTCTGCTCAGCGCCAGTTTTACCCAAGATGCCGATGTGCCCATAACATGCCCGCCATGAGCTGCCCCACACTGTGCCGTGCCCTGACAGATGGCTCCTCTCTTCTTCTCTTGCTTTAATGGAAGTTAGCTAACGAAGCAAAACTCGGTGACAAAGAGAGCAGCTGCCGTTCTTGGAGGTTCTCGCCTGCCCCTCACATTCTCAGAGAGTGTTAATGAGTCAGATGCACAGCGACTCCACCTTTATCAATAAGACATTTTTCCAAGGACATCTGCGTCTTCCTGTGGTTAGAGGACTCAGTGTCCAAATAGGAAGATATTTCCCTCATGAAATAGCCCTGATAACAGGTTTGGACATCTTCAGGCTTATTTATAAAGATTGGTGAAATGATCAGAGTAATGGAGAAAACGGTCACAGTTTCGAGAAAAGTCCCTTCCCCTTGCCATAAGGCAAAAGTGATAACTAAGTGGCTTGGGGAACAAAACATAAACATTTTGGGTCCTTGGTCAGGAAACTCCCCAAACCTTAATCCCATTGAGATCTTGTGGTCAATCCTCAAGAGGCTGGTGAACAACCCCCCCACACACACACACAAATTTTGACAAACTCCAAGCATTGACTATGCAAGAATGGGCGGCCATCACTCAGGATGTGACCCAGAAGTTGATTGACAGCATGCCAGGGAGAATTGCAGAGGTCTTGAAAAAGAAGGGTCAACACTGCAAATACTGACTCTTTGCATAAACTTCATGTAATTGTCAATAAAGGCCATTGACACGTATGAAATGCTTGTAATTATACTTCAGTATACCATAGTAACATCCGACAAAAAGATCTAAAAACTCTGAAGCAGCAGACTTAGTTACCAAGTAACTATAGACCTGTTTAACTTCTATAGTTGGGAAGATACTGGAGAGTTTAATTAAAGACCACATAGACGAGCTCTTGCTGGAAAAAAATATTTTTACCGCTTCAGCCCCGGAAAGATTTCACCCCCTTCCTGACCAGAGCACTTTTTGCGATTCGGCACTGCGTTGCTTTAACTGATAATTGTGCGGTCGTGCGACATTAAACCAAAACAAAATTGACGTCCTTTTTTCCCCACAAATAGAGATTTCTTTTGGTGGCATTTGATCACCTCTGCAGTTTTTTTTATTTTTTGCGCTATAAATAAAAAAAAAGCAACAATTTTGAAAAAAAAAAGCAATATTTTTTACTTTTTACTATAATAAATATCCCCCAAAAATATATAAAAAAAACAAATTTTTTCCTCAGTTTAGGCTGATATATATTCTACATATTTTTGGTAAAAAAAAATCGCAATAAGCGTATATTGATTGGTTTGCACAAAATAGGGGATAGTTTTATGGCATTTTTATTATTATTATTTTTTTATTAGTAATAGAGGCGATCTGTGTTTTTTATCGTGACTGTGACATTATGGCGGACACATTGGACACTTTTGACAATATTTTGGGACTATTGTCATTTATACAGAGATCAGTGCAATAAAAATGCACTGATTAATTGGAAGGCCGGGTACCGGCCTGAAGTTATGGGAGGAGCCCGGAGGGTATTTAAGCAGCCCAAAGGCCGCCGGTCTTTGTCGGTTTCCTGTGCGAGATATCTGATACGTCAGACATCTAGGACCGACTCGTTCGAGACAATCGCTGTTGGTGCCGGTTCGTGAGCTCCGTTTCGTCTGTCCGTCTCCTTTTGTTGCAGTCCCGCGTTCCGTGTTCGTAAGTCGTGTTGTCCCTTCGTGTCGCACTCGTGTCGCCGAGTCGCAGTTCCGTACAAAGAGTCTGGTTCGGCTGTCGCAGGTAGGGCTTCGGCTCCCATGTTTTACCTTCTCATGCACTGCTTATCATGTCACTAAACTGTGGTCTACGTAGCTCACGAACATCGCACCGCTTGCCTCGATAAACATCATACAGCCACACGCACGTTTTTGGTTAAACACGGTCGGGAGCCACCTAGTGGCACGCACGTTCAGGGCCGCCCGCCCGACCGCGTCCGGCACTCAAGGGTTCCCCTTACGCGGTCGGAGTACGCAGGCTTTGAAGCGTTCAAACGTAGCTCGCTCACGGGTGCCGTTCGCACTCACACACAGCGATCATGTCATGTCAGATCGGTTAAATCAGTTGCCGGGTCACTGGTTACGTTCCGAGTCTGTTGGCATGTTAAGCGCTCGAATTACTTCGACCGTGTCGAAACATTTCATTATATTAGCACGGCAATCATTTCGTCATTTCAAACATGGCTAACGTATCAGGCCACTCGGTCATGCTAAGTCATTTCGCATCAGTTAAACAGGGCGTTCATGCCATCATTTCGATCCTGGTCGCACTCAGTTTCAAGTCATGTCGCACTTAGGCACGGATTTGTCTCGGGGTACCCAGGTTACGGCCGCATTACCATACATGTTTCAGAGATTGGCCCACAGCCCGTACGGATGCGGGCTCGAGTCCAGTCTTTGGCATGATTTCGGTCATTGGCCACGTATCGGTCTGAGTCCGGTCGCATCCGGGATGCATCGATTCGCGCTGATTCGCCTAGCCGCTCGGCCTCCTTTCTATACATGCTCCAGAGATTAGATTCGGCTACAAATTGCTCGGTTTGTCGAAATCTAGTCTTTGTCATGGTTTCATGTCGGTCACCATACCTCTGGGTAGGTCCGGTCGCATCCATAGATGCTCCGATCGGGGCAATCCAGACGCACGACTACCCGGCCTCATTTCGATACATGCGCCAAGGGCGGAATCGCATCACAGGTT
The DNA here is from genome assembly GCA_028564925.1 of Lithobates sylvaticus. Classification (NCBI taxonomy): domain Eukaryota; kingdom Metazoa; phylum Chordata; class Amphibia; order Anura; family Ranidae; genus Lithobates; species Lithobates sylvaticus. The sequence continues at coordinate 18,561,590 of CM053030.1, read as the reverse complement.
GCGTTCATTCTTGATTCTTGCCCCTGTCATGGTATGTCATTTCTGTCACCTTACCACGCCCGGCATGAATGCAGTCACTTCCCCGCACTAATTCGTGTCGACGTGCCCTAGGCCGGCCTCATTTCGATACATGCACCAAGGGCGGAATCGCATCACAGGTTGCGTTCATCCTTGATTCTTGCCCCTGTCATGGTATGTCATTTCTGTCACCTTACCACGCCCGGCATGAATGTAGTCACTTCCCCCGCACTAATTCGTGTCGGCGTGCCCTAGGCCGGCCGCATTTCAATACATGCGCCAGGGACGGAATCGCAAAAAAAAAAAAAAAAAACTTTTGATTCTTGTCCTTGTCATGTCATGTCATTTCTATGTCACCTTACCACGCCCCGGCGTCAATTGGTCACTTCCCTGTACGAATTCGCGCCGGCGTGCCCTAGGCCGGCCGCATTTCAATATATAAAAAAAAAAAAAAGAAGACGCAGGGGCGTGGGGGGGCTCCTGCTTTTTCATGGCAGGTGCGTTTACCATAGGCTACACGTCCAAACTCATTTCTTGTCACCTCTTTATAGGCCCAGCCTGCAGACACGTGACCAGTCAACTAAGTAACGGGTCTTGGCAGCCGCCATGTCGTCAGTCGGCAGCGATGACCTCACCACCCCGCTATCTCCGGCGTCAGCCTCCGAGGCTGGCAGTGTCCAGTCTCTTAGGGCATGGACAATTCCCAGGCTGTCCGCCGAGCTGAGGCGCAAAGGGATACCCTTCTCGTCCACGGCCAGGAAGGCGGAGCTATTCAGGCTCCTCTTCCCACCACCGGCCGCAGCAGGCTCCAGCAGCCAGCAGGCGTCCCTGGAATCTATTTCAGCCGCCGTCGCTCAGCTACACACCCTCGTGTCTTCCCTGTCTTCCTCGGTCATTGAGGTCCGGGACAGGGTGTCACGTCTAGAGGCCAGCCCGGCCGCCACGGTTCCGGACCCTGCGGCGGTCCCAGCCATCAGTGCACCGGCCGCAGGTAGTGAGCTTGCCACGACTACCATTCATCCTTCCCACCTAGTGCCACCCAGCGTAAGGAAGGACATTTTAGAGGGCAGAGACGTTAACCTGGCCTCACTCATGATCTCGGTCCATGACTTGGCCGAGAACAAAGCCTACACCTGGGGGGATGTCTCGGTGGTTTTGAAGGCAAAGGATCCGAGGCTCAACAGAAAGCTCACGGTGCCCGAGTTCACGCTCGCTTTCGGCATGTTCAGGGACGTGCTGTGCTCAGCCTCCCCGGGCAGGCGGGAGGAACTGGACCCCTACCTCCATTTAATCGTAGACCTGGGCCACAAATACGGTGGCTCAGCATTCTACGATTATCATCGGTCCTTCTCGACCAAAGTTGTTCTGCCGCCACTTTGCGGGTCTACGGTCCCCGCTATGTGCTGTCTGTCAGTCAGCATCCCACACCACGGTCTGGTGTGCCAACATAGCCTCTGTCCACCCGATAGCTAGCACGGCCTCTACCAGCACGAGTCAGGCTCAGCAGGCCCCGGCGCAAGGGCAGAAGGTGGACAAGTTGGGACGTCCGGTACGGATGGTTGGGGGAGCCGCCATTTGCAACAACTTCAATTACGGCTCCTGCAATTTCAGCCAGTGCCGGCTCTTGCACGTTTGCACCCTATGCCAGAGGGTGCACCCCAGGGTCCTGTGTGAGGTCAAGCAGAAGAAACCGTGACTAAGCCGGGTCAATGTTCTTTGGCTCGATGTTTACTTGACCTCACACCCCACTCCGTCACTCGCCAGCTACCTCATCCGAGGTTTCACCGATGGGTTTCATACCGGGCTCATCACCCCGCCCCACACCACCCACGAATGTCCGAACCTGCGCTCAGCAGCAACAGATGAGCCAGCTATCGACGTCCTTCTTCAGACGGAGTTGGATCGGGACTTTATGATAGGCCCGTTCAGTCAGTCTCCCTTTAGTATCTGGAGGGTTAGCCCTATCGGGCTTGTACAGGGAAAATTTTCAAATAAAAAACGTCTGGTGTATGATCTGTCAGCGCCTCATTCTTCCGTCGTTCCCAGTCTCAACTCGCTCATTCCCTCCGAGGAATTCTCACTGAAGTACGCTTCGGTAGATATGGCTATCCAGGCCATTCTCAGGGCTGGGGTGGGTGCTTGGCTCTCGAAGGCGGACATATCTGACGCCTTCAAGTTGCTGCCCATACATCCTTCCCTGTGGTGCTGGCACGGCATCAAGTGGAGGGAGCGATATTATTTCGCAACCAAGTTGACCTTCGGGTCTAAGAGTAGTCCTTGGTTATTTGATAAGTTCGCGGAGACCCTGGCGTGGATCCTTCTCCACGAGGCACAGTGCCACGAGGTCATCCATTATTTGGATTACTTCCTTCTGATAGAACCACCCGGGGCTCCACCAGGGGAGATTGGAAAGTTGAGGACGGTCTTCGACAATCTGAACGTCCCCATAGCGGAACACAAGGTTGACGGCCCGGCGCACAAGATCACGTTCTTGGGCATCGACCTTGACACGCTTGCCATGCAGGCCAGCCTTCCCGCAGATAAGTTGGACCGTATCAGGACGGTTCTGCGAGAGTTCACCCGGGTGGGGGGATGTACTCAGAAGCAACTTCAGTCTCTCCTCGGGATGTTGAATTTTGCTGTGAGGATCATCCCCCAGGGCCGCTCCTTCGTGTCCCGGTTGCTGGTCTTCCTGTCCTACACTCAGGACCCAGACCAGGTCATCAGGCTGGATTCAGCACCCAGGGCAGATCTGGCCATGTGGGAACACTTTCTTGATAATTGGAACGGTGTGTCCCTGTTCATCCCAGTAGTGTCCACGCAGTCACCTCAGGTGGTGACCGATGCGGCGGCATCCACAGGATGCGCCGCCATTTTTGGCCATTTGTGGTTCGCCGCCCCTTGGCCTCCTCAGGCACTAGCCACACCGGGCTTCACTACCACGTCAGCCCTCTTTGAACTGTTCCCCATCGTAGCAGCCGCTCACCTATGGGGTCACCATTGGTCTGGACAGACGGTGGCTTTTACGACAGACAACCAAGCCACAGCCGAGATCATCAGCAAGGGCAGGTTTAAATCCAGGCCCGTCATGTCCTTCCTCCGCAGACTGGTCCAGCTATCCCTACAACATCAATTCAATGTTTACTGTTCATTCATTCCAGGGAAGTTTAACTCAGCAGCGGACGCACTCTCCCGTTTTAACTTTATTTCTTTCTTTGAACAGATGCCAGGAGCCTACCATCTCTCAGCCACTATCCCGGATTGGTCACAACTGACCTTGGACTAGCCCCACATTTACAGTCAGCTACTAACATCATCAACGCTTCGCTCGCCCCCAAACACCCGTCGGGCCTACCGGACGGCCTGGAGGGCATTTAATAAGTTCCTGCCCCAACGCCCCCGTGAATCTTCCAGCGTCAAGCAGGTTCTGGCGTTTATCGCATATTGCCATTCTCACCTAGCGCTGTCACGATACGCCAGTACGTGGCCGGGGTGCAGCACTACTTGTCACTTCAAGACCCCGCGAGGCCTTCGGTGTGTTCTCCTGCCACACAGTGAGGGCTCTACTGCGTGGAGTTCAGAAGCACCAGCCGCCAGTCAGCCCGAAGCGGCTGCCTATCACGGGGGAGATCTTTAAGGGCATGTCTGACATCCTGGATAGGTCCCCTTTTGGTCTCCTCCTCAGCACCGTCCTGCAGGCTGCGATACACATGGCGTTTTATGGGTTTCTACGGCCCAGCGAGTTCACTCGTAGCCACCCAGCTGGTCCAGTCTTGCATAAAAGTAATCTCGGCCGCCATCAAGATCACTATGTTCTTCACTTGGCAACGTCTAAAACTCAGCAGCGAGGTTCGGGAGTAGATATTCACCGGTAAAGGACGCACAACAACTGGTGCCCAGTTGCCGTGTTAAACCGCTTGACGGCACTGCTATCCGACCGCCCAGGTTCCAGTCCGCTTTTACCCTTTCCAGTTAAACCCCTCAACTCGTCGCAGTTCGTGGGACATGTCCGGGTCCTTCTCGGCAATCTTCAGTTGGACCCCAGCCAGTACTCCGGACATTCATTCCGGATCGGGGCGGCCACGACGGCCTCAAGACAGGGGGTGCCGGACCATGTGATCAAGAAACTAGGTCAGTGGAAGTCGGCCTGCTTCTCTCGCTACATACCTAACCCACAGTTGGAGATGGCTCAGGCCTTTGCCCGACTTACTCAGTGACATTACCTTTAATAAATAATTATCCCCTACCTGAAAGTTTTTGCCCCCTTATTTTGGCGTACCATACGGTAGACCAAGGCACACTTTCAGGTCTATTTCATGTTGGTAAGTTTTGTGTTGTTCCTATGTGTTATCGTTACTCATGTCGTCCGTAGGGCTCTAGACCATAAATTGGAAGGCCGGGTACCGGCCTGAAGTTATGGGAGGAACCCGGAGGGTATTTAAGCAGCCCAAAGGCCGCCGGTCTTTGTCGGTTTCCTGTGCGAGATACCCACCCACCCTCCCCTTTTAAAAAGCCTCTTTCAAGTATTCTTACCCCAGACTGAATACTCATTTCACATTATTCCATAACTACTTCTTATCATTCCTTATCTAGGGTATGCCCTCTTATTTTGGTGTACCATACGGTAGACCAAGGCACGCTTTCAGGTCTATTTCATGTTGGTAAGTTTTGTGTTGTTCCTATGTGTTATCGTTACTCATGTCGTCCGTAGGGCTCTAGACCATAACTGTGTAAATGACACTGGCAGGGAAGGGGTTAAACACTAGGGGGTGATGAAGGGGTTAAGTGTGTCCTAGGGAGTGATTCTAACTGTGGGGGGGATGGGCTTCCACTGACATGACAGTGATCACGGCTCCCGTTGACATGGAGCAGTGATCTCTGTCTTGTCACTAGGCAGAACGGGGAAATGCCTTGTTTACATAGGCATCTCCCCGTTCTGCGGGCTCCGTGACACGATCGCGGGACACCGGCGGACATCGAGTCCGCGGGTCCCGTGGGCACGGTCACGCTGTACGCGGCGGGCGTGCGCGCCAGCTAGCCCCGCCACTTAAAGGGGACGTACAGGTACCCACATTTGTCCACCAACACCATTGTGCCAACGTATATCGGCGTGCAGGGGTCGGCAACAGACAGCATGGATTCATGAAAGACAGAAGTTGTCAAGAAAACCTGATTTCTTTTTATGAAGAGGTAAGTAAAACCTTGGACAGAGGGGTGGCGGTGGACGTGGTATACTTGGACAGAGGGGTGGCGGTGGACGTGGTATACTTGGACAGAGGGGTGGCGGTGGATGTGGTATACTTGGATTTTGCAAAAGCGTTTGACACAGTTCCCCACACACGGCTCATGTGTAAGGTAAGGTCTACAGGTTTGGAAATATCGGTTTGTAAATGGATAGAAAACTGGCTAAAAGACAGAATTCAGAGAGTCATGGTTAATGATTCTTACTCTGAATGGTCTAAGGTTATCAGTGGTGTACCCCAAGGTTCAGTATTGGGACCAGTGCCGATCCTGACCTCCCTGGGGCCCTAAGCAAAATTCTGCTAAGGGGCCCTCTACTTGACCCGTGATGCCGTGAGCTATGTAAACTATTTGCCATTGCCACACAGTCACACCTGACACTTCAGTGCTCCCAAAACAATCCTCCCTCCTTTAAACAAAACAGTCAAAGAATAAGTACAACAATATAGAACAGAATGAGGTCCCCAGAGATCCCCCCTTACATCAGGGTCCTCAGAAAGCCCCCCTTACATCAGGGTCCTCAGAAAGCCCCCCTTACATCAGGGTCCTCAGAGAGCCCCCCTTACATCAGGGTCCTCAGAAAGCCCCCCTTACATCAGGGTCCTCAGAGCCCCCCTTACATCAGTGTCCTCAGAGTCTCCCCCTACATCAGGGTCCCCAGAGAGCCTCCCCCTACATTAGGGTCCCCAGAGAGCCCCCCTCTTACATTAGTGTCCCCAGAAAGCCCCCCTCTTACATTTGGGCCCCCAAACAGCTGACTCCCCCCCTTGCAGAGGTTCCCCTGTACCTGGCTGGTGGAGGTGGGAGGCGGCGATCGGCAGCTATATGGTGTCCACAGGCAGGGGGATCTCCCTGGGGCTAGTAGTTCTATCTCCGAATGTATACAGCGGAGAGGGGAGGGGCCTCTGACCCGGGCATCAGCAACCGTGTTCAAGCAGAGTGAAAGTGAAACTGATACCTGCCTGGGTCAGAGGCCCCTCCCTTCTCCTCTCCACTGTATACACTGAGAGTACTACAAACCCCAGGGAGATCCCGCCGCCCACTCAGGCACCATAGAGCTGCCGATCGCCGCCTTCCACCTCCTCCCACCTCTCCTCACTGCACTCTAAATGGCCAGCCAGAGATGCAGGGGGGGATGCTGGGTCTTGGGGGAGGGCCCCCCCCACAGTGGCGGGGCCCTAAGCGGCTTGCATAGTGTGCCTATAGGGCCGATCGGCTCTGATTGGGACCCTTACTTTTTTAATACCTTTATAAATGATATTGGGTCTGGGATCAAAAGTAACATTTCTGTCTTTGCAGATGACACCAAGATATGCAGTGGAATAACGTCCTTACAGGAGGTCTCCAATTTACAAGCCGACCTCAATGTCTGTCTAATTGGGCGACTATGTGGCAGATGAGGTTTAATGTTGATAAATGTAAAGTTATGCACTTGGGGGCTAAGAATCAGGGCCGTCTTATCAAGCGGGCACTGTCCAGGGGCCCCAACCGCAAATAGGGGCCCCATCATTGCCAGGTCCGTCCAATGATCTAGGATTGTCCTGGGTCCTGGGCACCTTCATTCCTGAAACTGACAGAGCCAGCAAACCCAGGCGTAGCGCTGGCTCCACGTCCACCTCCACCTGAGCCTTACTGGCCACTGGTTGCTAGAGCCACCTAGGGTTTAGCAACCAGTGACATCACAACCGCGACTCCTGCACACCATTCAAAGGGGAGGAGGACCACGCCTCGCCCAGTGCTCTTCAATACAAGGGGTGAAGGTGGGCGGAACCTTCACACCATTCAAAGTGGAGGAGGACCGCTGGATATCATTGACCCTATCAGGCTATGGGTGGTAAGTGACACGCTGCCTATAGCAGGAGGCTAGGGGTGGCAAGTGACACGCTGCATCTGGTGGCAAGTGACGTGCTGCATCTGGCGGTAGGCTATGGGTGGCAAGTGTCACGCTGCATCTGGTGGCAAGTGACACGCTGCATCTGGCGGTAGGCTATGGCTGGCAAGTGACGCGCTGCATCTGGCGGTAGGCTATGGCTGGCAAGTGACACGCGGCATCTGGTGGCAAGCTATGGGTGGCAAGTGACACTGCGCGTCCTCACTGGTCCCTGCTGTCTTCTGGGACCTATGTGTCTCCCAGAAGACAGCGGGGGGGGGGGGGGCGGAGGAGGGGCTGGACATGGCATAGTTCATCGCCAAGCCTACGGTGATCTATGCCCGGAAGTGGGAGCAAATACCTGGATTATACATTTTAGAGGTTTCCCTTCAATAAATGGTATATAAAAAATACACTAAAACTGGATCTAACCTGCAAAAAGAAAAGAAGAAAAAAAAATTCTCCACAGTCTGTTTTTTTTTTTTATTAAATAATTCTGAATTGTGAATAAAGTTTATTATCTTTGACCGTGCGGTGGTTAGATGAATGAAGTTAATTTGCCCCCCCCCCCCCTGGTCTCGGCGGATAAGGCGGCCTTGTTCCCGTATAGAGCAGGTGTGTCTCCGTCTGTGCTCCTTTCCTCCGTCCTCTATCATCAGACTCCTGCCAGGCTCTAATCCGCAGACCTATTGACCGTTTAATCCGGCAGACAAAACAGTCCCCATCTTGACGGCTCTCCAGTCCCAGCAGGATCTGATTGAGACGTCCTGGCACAGACCGACAGGCGCATGTGGGGTCTTCCACAGGAAGAAGGTCCTGCCCCAACACCACAATGTTTATTACTTTCACCTGTGGACTGATGTGAACCCAATAATCTAAAAAAAAATAAAAAATTATCTACACTTTTTATTGTAAAAAAATTATAAGTATTTTTTTACAATTGAATTTTTTAGCTAATTTATTATTTTATAGCTGTTGAACTTCATCCTTATAAAGTGGACCTGCATGCTGGCCTTTGCTGTGTATGGTCTCATGTCTATGTTGCATGATGGCATGTTGACTTTAGCCTCGTACACCCAATCGGATTTTCCGACGGGAAATGTGTGATGTCATGCTGTTGGCAGAAAATCCGACCGTGTGTACGCTCCATCGGACAACTGTTGTCAAATTTTCTGTGGACAAATGTTGGCTAGCACGTTTTAAAATTTTCCGCGGACAAATATCTGTTGTCGGATTTTCCGAGCGTGCGTACACAAGTCCGTCGGAGCAAAAGTCCAAAGTACAAACACGCGTGCTCGGAAGCAAGGACGAGCCGGAAGCGGTCGTTCTTGTAAACTAGCGTTCGTAATGGAGAATTAACATTCGTGACGCGGCAAATTATGAAATCTGGAAATGCAGCGCACAATTCTCTTCTTCTATAATGGGATAATAATGAAGCTGCTTTGCTGGTGATAATGATGGAGTTTTGCAAACGCATTTTCAAAGGCTTTTTTTTCTAGTGATATCAAGAATAATATTATTATGCTTTTTTATTTTTTTATTTGGGCAAGTTACCACACACCATTATCCCGGAGTTTTAAGATCAAAGATACAAATGTTGGTGTCCCTTGTCAATTTTACATTGTATTTTTTTTTTAATGTAACTGCCGACTCCCAAACTGTCATTTGAAGTAAAACACAAAGCCAAGTATTATTCTACACAATTTTATTATTGTGCATTAAAAAAAGAAAACAAATAAAATTAGACATGCTATCTGCCAATAGAACTTAAAGTTGTTGTAAACCCTTACAGACCACTTTGATCTACATGTAAGCCTAGATGAAGACTTACCTGTAGGTCCAAGAAATATCTCCTAAACCTACACTGTTTAGGAGATATTTGCCAAAAGACAGGCACTGATGTCTACGGCGCATGCCGTTCAGAAACGAACTGAAAAGCACAAAATGATAAGCGCAAACTGAAAAGTGCGAAATAAAAAGCGCAAACTGAAAAGGGCTAAATCAAAAGCGCGAAAAGAAAAGCGCAAATCAACACTCACCAAACTTCTACTAACACAAAATTAGCAGAAGGAGCCCAAAGGGTGGCGCTAAAGAGCGGAAAAACCACGTAGTACATCACTACGTTCGTGATTGTTGGCCAACAATTGTGTGCCATGTGTATGCAAGACAAGTTTGGGCCAACGCCCTTCGGACAAAAGTCCACGGTTTTGTTGGCCAACAATCCGATCGTGTGTGAACGAGTCATTAGAATGTGTTAGAAAAAACACACATTAGGGTTGAGCAAAATTAAAGGCATTGAAGGTTTTGCGTGTTTTTTTAAAGGCAGAAATGGACTTTCAATGGCTCTTGGGTGTTATGGAAGCTCCATTCCTTTTTCCTGGACCTTTTCTTGGGACCCCTTGTTAGTTGTGGACATTAGATTAGATGTTGTGGGACAGAGGAACCCTAACATTAGTTCTAAATCTAACCCCTAGTTCTAACGGTAACCCTAGCCCTTTGTTTAAATTGGCTAGTCTGGACAGGCTTTTGTGTCGGAACTGCTTCTCCCCCCCCGTACAAGTCTATGGAAATGGAAAAAGGATCCTGAAGCTGGTTGGTGTAGCTCAGAAGCAGGTCAACTGCGGGTCAATGAATGATCTTAAAAACATCACAAAAATTTGCCCATTGACCAAATGACGGAGCAATCACATGTACACAAACCGGCGTCGCGTCATGACGCCGGTTCTTCCCTCCCCTCTCTGTACCGATCGGTACAGTGAGAGGGGAGAAGCGGAGAGGGGGAGAGATGGGACCAGCGCTGTGGGCTGGATGTGTAGTGCCCACAGCGCTGGTCAGTGCCTGCAATACTCTGCCACCACTGTGCAATACTCTGCAACCACTGTGCAATGCTTTGCAACCACTGTGCAATGCTCTGCCACCACTGTGCAATGCTCTGCCACCACTGTGCAATGCTCTGCCACCACTGCAATGCTCTGCAACCACTGTGCAATGCTCTGCAACCACTGTGCATTGCTCTGCCACCACTGTGCAATGCTCTGCCACCACTGTGCAATGCTCTGCCACCACTGTGCAATACTCTGCCACCACTGTGCAATACTCTACCAATACTGTGCAATACTCTGCAACCACTGTGCAATACTCTACCAATACTGTGCAACACTGCAATACTCTGCCAATACTCGCCAATACTCTGCAATAATTTTTAATAGAAACAAAGAATTTTTATTTATTTTTTTTACCGAATTTTCAGTATTTTTTGATTTATAGCGCAAAAAATAAAAGACCCAGCGGTGATTAAATACCACCAAAAGAAAGCTCTATTTGTGTGAAAAAAAGGACACAAAATTCATTTGGGTTCAGTGTTGCATAACTGAGTAATTGTCATTCAAAGTGTGAGAGCACCGAAAGCTGAAAATTGGTCTGGTTAGGAAGGGGGTTTAACTGCCCAGTGGTCAAGTGGTTAATAGAAGTCAATGCAAGCCGCCCCGAAGTCGCCCCCAAGTAGTACAGGAACCTTTTTCTAAGTCGGAGCGACTTGAGTCGCTCCAATTAGAACGGCTCCATTGCACTGAATGGAGAAAAATATTTAGGAGAAACCTCTATAAAGAGTCAGAACTGGAAACCCATGCCACATCCCATATATAGAAATTTGCAAAAAAGGAAGAATCCCTGGGGGCATTTTCCTTTTTTGCCATTGCACTGAATGGAGCGTAACTTGTCAGGCGGCTAAGTCGCCTGACAGGTCGCCCCTGTGTGACCCGAGCCTAAACAAAGTCATGTAATTGCCATGTCAGCACTAATGTGGCAATCACGTTATTTTGTTTTTTTTTTTTAACAAAAACTGTTTTTATTTTCAAATTAAGGGAAACAGTACAGAGAAATAAAACGGTACAATCGGTATTCTTCATGTGCAACATAGTGATTCGTACATACAGGGTACACAACTAACTATAGGTTATAGCTTAAACACAGGCAACATGCATATACATACATAGGATCTTCGAAAAGGGGAGGGGAAATGGGGCAGGAATGATTCCAAGCACAGATCCGGGGAAGGGGAGAAGGGGGGGGGGGGAGAGAAACATGCCTGTGCTAAAATTCCGCTTATTTCACTCTTCCCATATCACACCGTATATTAAAGGTGTATAGTTGACTGTCGTGCACCCACCGTCTCCACAACCGTCCCTATGAGGTCGTCCTCCACTATCCCGTCCCGGGCCCCCAGCAATCCAACACCAATGCGTCTGTACCGTACCCGTCTCGTCCAGGTAGGGTCTACGTCACACCCCCCATCTAGTCCAGCGTCAGCCTCTCTTCCTGCACCCAGGGGTTCCAGATCTTATTAAATTTGTTGGGGCAATTTCGGCCCATATATGTCAGTTTATACAAGGGAAGGGCCTTGTTAATAAGGGCCCTCCAAAATTGTGTCGTGGGCGGGGCAGCTCCCTTCCAGTGCAGCAGTATTGTTTTCCTTGCATAGAATGCAGCGTAGAATACAAAGAGTTTCTTGGCCTGGGGTCCCTCCAGCGTATCTACTACTCCCAACAGCAGCGGAATTGGGTCACAGGGCATTCTAAGTTTACTAACCAGGTTTATTTTGTCAACCACCCCCCTCCAAAACGTCTGGACAATGCTGCATGACCACACCACGTGGAAGAAGGAGCCTTCCTCCAATCCACATTTATTACACAGTGGGCTATATGTAGGGTATATCTTAGCCAGCCGCTGTGGCGAGAAGTAAGCTCTATGAATGAATTTTAATTGAATAAACCTATCCCTGGCAGAGATTGTCAGGGGGAGGTATTGCTGAATGCCCTCTTCCCAATCGTCGTCAGCCAGCGAGGGTATGTCGCCCTGCCAGACTGAGAACAGCTGGGACACCTTGGAGGTGTCCAGTCCCGCCAAGGCTGTGTATAGTGTAGAAAGGGTCCCCTTCCCACCCTCCTCCTGTAGTATGGTTTCAATTCCCGTAGTGCCCAAAACCGGCGGCTCTGGAAACTGGGAGCCGTAGGCATGGCGAATTTGCAGGTACCGGAAAAACATGTTGTTTGGGAGCCCTTTACATTGTTTCAGTGTATCAAAGGAGAGCAGCCCCGTTGCGTGAGAGATATCTGCTAGTGTTGTTATCCCATGTCGCGCCCACAGGACTGGGTCGGGTATAGACTGGAAATGGGGCAGCCTAGGGTTTCCCCATAGCGGGGTGCGGGGTGACCAGCCTTTGTACTTCAGAACCTTATCCCTGACAATTTCCCAAACCTTAAGGGTAGTCTTCATTGAGTAGGTAGCATCCGGGTTGGACCTGGGCCCCCGATGTATTAGATTTCTCAATTCTGAGAATGACCCGAGTAACGCCGCCTCCAATGTCGAGGCAGGGTTAGCCGGCTCCTCTGACAGCCACCACCGAAGAGTTACCAAGACCGCCGCCCAGTAGTATTTTTGAAAACATGGGAGGGCCAGGCCCCCTAACGAGAGTGGCAGGTGAAGGGTAGTCTTGGCTATTCGGGGGGTGCTGCCATTCCATATAAAGGTCGTGAGCTGTGAATCCAGCTTCTTAAAGAACGCATTCGGTATATGCATTGGAGATTGCCTAAATATGTACAAGAATTTGGGCAGAAGTGTCATTTTAATCAAATTTATTCTCCCAACCGGAGTCAGGGGTAGTGTCTTCCATGCCGTGCATCTCTGCACTAGGGATGACATGGCCGGCGTCAGGTTGAGGGGAATAAACTGTGATTTGTCCCTATGGATCTCTATCCCTAGGTATCTAAATTGCGAGACTCTTTTGAGGGGAGTGTTGTCTAAGAGGGAGGCCTTCCCTGGATGGAGTGCAAAAATGACCGACTTATTCCAGTTAATGCAGACGCCAGAGTACTTGCCAAATTCGTTGATAATTGCAAGGGCAGTATCTAGGGAACCCGAATCATTTCTCAGGTAAAGCAGGGTATCGTCTGCGTATAGTGATATTTTTTCCCGTGTGGATCCGATTGGGATACCCTTTACCAATGGGGATGACCTCACCAAGATAGCCATGGGCTCGATGGCTAGGGCGAACAGGGCAGGGGACAATGGGCACCCCTGTCTAGTGCCCCTGTACAGCGGAAATGGTGACGATAGGATTGAGCCCGTACGAACCCTGGCGCGTGGCGCCCTATATAGGGCCTGCACCCAAGAGATAAATTTTGGGCCAAACCCGAATCGACGCAGGACCTCCCACAGATATTCCCACTCCACCGAGTCGAAAGCTTTCTCCGCATCAAGGGAGGCCACTGCGTCGAATTCGGAGAGTTGTCTCGTGGCACCCATGACTGTGTATAATCTGCGGAGATTTATGTCCGTACCTTTGCCGGGCATAAACCCCGATTGATCTTCGTGGACCAACGTTAGAATAATCTCATTAAGCCTTTTTGCAAGTATTTTTGTTAAGATCTTGGCGTCTGCATTAAGAAGGGAAATAGGTCGATATGAAGTGCACAGTTCCTGATCCTTTCCAGGCTTAGGAATAACCACTATGATGGCTTCTGCCATAGACTCCGGAAGGGTGTCCGAGTCCAGGGAGCATAGCATCATTTCGTGTAGCCTTGTAGTAAGCTGGTCCCCATATTGTCTATAAAATTCTGGGGGAAGTCCATCTGCCCCGGGGGTCTTTCCTGCCTGTAGTTCGCCCAGCGCCATTTTAACTTCTTCTATAGTTATCTTTTTATCGAGATCCTCCCTGGCTTCTGGGGTCAATACGGGGAAGGTGATCCGCTCCAGGAAGGAAACAAGTTCCTCCCTAGAGTATTCCACCCTGGAGGCATACAAGGAAGCATAGTACTTAGCAAAGCAGGCATTGATGGCCAGTGGATCGGTTACCACTGATCCATCCTCCTGTCTAATGCGGGCGATGGACGTCGTGGGTTGTTGCTCTCTTGCTAACCAGGCTAGCATACGTCCAGTTTTTTCCCCCTGCTCAAATATGCGCTGGGTCTGCGATACCTGGTGTTTTTTTGCTCCCGCCACTCTTAGCATCGTTAGTTCCCGATACGCAGACCGCATGTCCAGTAAGGTAATGGGGTTTTGGGTCGAGACATATTGGGATTCTAGACCCTGGGCCTTTGCCTCTGCCTCCTCAATGGATTGTTTTGCGTTTTGTCTGACCTGTGCGATAGCTGTCTGATAGCAGCCCCGGGTATAAGCCTTGAACGCGTCCCACCTGCCCTGAGGCATAGCGGGTTGTGCATTGGCCAGCCAATAGTCGGAGATACATTGGTCGATGTCCGCCTCAACAGTCTCCTCTGAGATCCAGTACCTGGATAGTCTCCAGATCTTGTCTGACCGGGGAAGCTGTGTTTGCAGCGTAACATACATGGGGGCATGGTCCGATATACCTCTTGGCAGCATGGAGATCTCCCGTATCCGTGATAGCAATCCTCCACTTACATACACTAGGTCTATTCTGGACATTGAACGGTACGAGGCCGATTGGCATGTAAACGCTCTATCTGTTGGGAATCGCCACCGCCACACGTCAGTCAGTCCGTATACCTTCGCCCACTTGTCCAGTTGAGAGTCAGTACCTGTCCCTGGTGTCAACCTGTCCATTGATGGGTTGGGAGCCATGTTAAAGTCTCCCGCAAGGAGAATATTGTCCGTGGGGTATGAGGCCAGAATGGGAGTGAGATGTCTAAGGAGTGACATAGTAGCCGGGGGAGGGATATACACCCCTAGAATCAACATTTCTATCTGTTCAATCATTGCATGTAGTAATACATATCTACCCTCCGGGTCAACTTTAACATCTAGCAGGTGGAATGAGAGGGCTTTATGTATCAGTATACTAATCCCTCTGGCGTACCCAGAATATGTGGAGTGAAAGTAGTGCCCCACCCATGGCTTTTTAAGACTGAGGACCCTACTCCCCACAAGGTGTGTTTCTTGAAGTATACATACATGTGGGTTGTATTTCTTTAAGTATGTCATTACCAATGACCTCTTGATTTTGTCATTTAACCCCCGGACATTCCAGGAGACAATTTTTATGGGGGCCATATTGATACCGTCAGAGGGCAAATTTCAGGGGTGGTATTGCTGAGCCAGCCCAAGGCGGGACAGACATCAGAAGAGTAATATCTGGACGGGGGTTGCCTGTGTGTCTCCCGGTCCTCAGCTATTCCAAGGGCCAGGAGAGACCACCAGTCCACACCGCTGCACAAAACAGTTGCATCCTGAAGGGAACAGTACCGTACATTCTCAATAGCGAAAATAAAAACAAAAAACAAACTAAACTCAAACCCCCCCCCCACCCCCACCCCACACATCCGCCAATAAACTCGGAGTGTCTGATCCCATAACCAAACCCATCAAACTGTAGGAAAGTCTCCTATGGGGGCGAACAGAGAAGCCGCCGGCCTTCCTGTGCGCGGGCGAGCTGACAAGTCCTGCAGGTTCGGGGGCCTCCGCCCCCCGCCTATCACACATGTGTTGACTTAATAAGATGTCGTTCAGGTCCCATACATCACCGGTAGGGCGACATATTAGCAGGAGAGCGATTCGGGCATCCGCAACAAAGAAAAAATGAAAATATGAAAAAAGGGGAAAAAAAAGGAAGGGTAAAACGTCAACCAATTAAGTGTGTAAGATCCTTGTTTTTCTTCTCCTGGAATCCTCCAGGGGCACATCCTTTGAGCTGACCACCAAGTGTAGACATGGTCCATCTACTTTCCTCCCCCCCCCCCCCCCCCCCCCCCCCCCTCCCCCACCCGCATCGAGGGCCCCTGAACACAGTCCTCCCTTCACCACAAGAATCCCTGCATCTCAGCCCAGTGGGGGATCAGTTCCTGTAGAGCTGCAATCCAGACAGTTCTGTGCTGCAATAACTTGCTTCTAGCGTGTCTTGAGCATATGATCCCCCCACTGCATGTATGTTAGATAGTACACGTGGGAAGGAGAAAATAAGACAGCAGGCGTAGCTATGCGGGGTTTTTTCCCTTGAGCAAAAAGGGGGGGAGCACATAACCGGAGAGGGGTGTCAGGGAGGGAGCCTGGTTAAAGTTAAAGTATTTGATTGTACATACGGTTATCTGGGTCTAGGTAGACCTTCCAGCCATTGTAGAGCATCTTCCGGGGAGGTGAAGTAACGGGTAGATTCCCCATCTACCACACGGAGCTTCGCCGGGAATAGCATGCTGTATTTGATGCCCTTAGTGCGTAGCTGTGCTTTGACTGGGTCAAATGTGCGCCGGAGCCTCTGTGTGTCAACGGAGTAGTCCGGAAAGAGCATGATTTTGGAGTTTTCAAACTTTAGTTCCTCCATCTTGCGGGCTTCACGTAGGGACAGATCCCGGTCCCGAAAGTTTAGGAGCCGGAAGATAAATGTACGTGGAGGAGTACCCGGGGGGCCTCTCACAGGCGGCATTCTGTGTGCCCTCTCCACGGCGAAGTATGGCGAGAACCGGGCCTGCGGTAGGAGCGTGCGGAGCAGCTGTTCCGTGAAGGCAGTGGGGTCCTGGCCCTCGGCCCCCTCCGGGAGGCCGACCACCCGCAAGTTGTTTCTTCTGCTCTGGTTCTCGCTGTCTTCTGCCCTCGACTCCAGTGCCTTGACCCTGACTTGCAGTGTGTGTATGGCCGCACGCTGATCCCGGATGGCGTCCTCTGCATCCCCTACTCTCCGCTCCGCCTCACCCATCCTCCCTCTGATCTTCTCGAGGTCCCTTCTTACCAGGCCAACATCCAGCTGTAGGGTGTCGATTTTTGCCGTTAGGGTGGACTGGCATCCCGAGATCGCCTTCATCAAAGCCTGGAAGCGATCCTCCTCAGCCGTCTCCGGCGCCGGATCCTCCATGTTGGCCTGGGACGCCACGTGTGCTCGGCCCGCGGCGTGCTGTGTTTGCGACCTTAGAGACGGTCTGGTGGTCGCTCCTCTTTTCCCTCTCGAGCCTTTTTTCATGCCCTGTTACCGCAGGGCTTCTGTGTGTGGAAGCGGGTGTAGGTAGGACCCGAAATCCGGATAATATAGGCAGGTAGGACCGGAGCTCCCCTCACACACGTCCTATCAGGCCGCCAGCTTAACCACGCCCCACGTTATTTTGTTTTTAGACAATGCTGGTAATAATGGTGGGCTTAGAGGTAAGGTTAGCTTTAGGGCTTGTGGTAGGATTAGCGTTAGGGCTGGAGTTGGTCTTGGTTATCAAGACAGTCGCCGATCACCATGTCCGTGAGTGGGCATTGCAATTACATGGCTAATGGAACTGAGAAAAAAAAATAGATTTTTTTAGGTGGCAGAACACAATCGCAGTATGATTTAAAAAAATACACTTTTATCACAATAGTCAAAAAGTTAAAACTGTATACAACAGTGTTATGCAATTAGCGGACCTCCAACTGTTGAAAAACTACAAGTCCCATCATGCCTCTGGGTGTCATGCTTGTGGCTGTCTCAGAAGGCTTCTAGGATTCTAAGATTGCTTAGGGTATTTATGGTCTAGAGCCCTACGGACGACATGAGTAAAGATGACATATATCAAACAACACAAAACTCACCAACATGAAATAGACCAGGAAGTGTAAAGTAGTGGTGGAATCTTTCAAAAGAACAAAATTACACACACCTACATGTAAAACACCATAATCCATCAAATCATAATACAAATAAAAAAGGATCTGAAAGTGTGCCTTGGTCTACGGTATGGTACACCAAAATAAGGGGGCATACCTTAGATAAAGAATGATAAGAAGTAGTTATGGAATAATGTGGAATGAGTATTCAGTCTGAGGTAAGAATACTTGGAAGAGGCTTTTAAAAGGGGAGGGTGGGTGGGTATCACGCACAGGAAACCGACAAAGACCGGCGGCCTTTGGGCTGCTTAAATACCCTCCGGGCTCCTCCCATAACTTCAGGCCGGTACCCGGCCTTCCAATTTATGGTCTAGAGCCCTACGGACGACATGAGTAAAGATGACATATAGGAACAACACAAAACTCACCAACATGAAATAGACCTGAAAGTGTGCCTTGGTCTACCGTATGGTACACCAAAATAAGGGGGCAAAAACCTTCAGGTAGGGGATAATTATTTATTAAAGGTAATGTCACTGATTAAGACGAGCAAAGGCCTGAGCCATCTCTAACTGAGGGTCAGGAATGTAGCGAGAGAAGCAGGCCGATTTCCGCCGACCCAGTTCCTTGATCACATGGTCCGGAACCCCCTGTCTTGAGGCCGTCGTGGCCGCCCCAATCCGGAATGAATGCCCGGAGTACTGGCTGGGGTCCAACTGAAGATTGCCGAGAAGGACCCGGACATGTTCCACGAACTGCGATGAGTTGAGGGGTTATACCGGAAAGGGTAGAAGCGGACTGGACCCTGGGCGGTCGGATAGCAGTGCCGTTAAGCGGTTTAACACGGCAACTGGGCACCAGTTGTTGTGAGACCTGTACAGGTGAACATCTACTCCGGAACCTCGCTGCTGAGTTTTGGATGTCGCCAAGTGAAGGACATAGTGATCCTGGTGGCGGCAGAGACTACTTCTATGCAAGGCTGGACCGGCTGGGTGGCTGCGAGTGAACTCGCTGGCCGTAGAACCCGTAAAACGCCATGTGTATCGCAGCCTGCAGGACGGTGCTGAGGAGGAGACCGAAAGGGGACCTATCCAGGATGTCAGACATTCCCTTGAAGATCTCCCCCGTGGTAGGCAGCCGCTTCGGGCTGACTGGCGGCTGGTGTTTCTGCACTCCCCGTAGTAGAGCCCTCACTGCGTGGCAGGAGAACACCGAAGGCCTCGCGGGGTCTTGAAGCGACAAGTAGAGCGGCACCCCGGCCACGTACTGGCGTATCGTGCTGTGTGACAGTGCTAGGTGAGAATGAGAATAAGCGCTGAGTTAAATTTCCCTGGAATGAATGAGCAGAAAACATTGAACTGATGCTGTAGGGACAGCTGGACCAGTCTGCGGAGGAAGGACATGACGGGCCTGGATTTAGGCCTGCCCTTGCTGATGATCTTGGCTGTGGCTTGATTGTCTGTCGTGAAAGCCACAGTCTGTCCAGACCAATGGTGACCCCATAGGTGAGCGGCTGCTACGATGGGGAAGAGCCCAAAGAGGGCTGACGTGGCAGTGAAGCCTGGCGTGGCTAGTAATTGAGGAGGCCAAGGGGCGGCGAACCACAAATGGCCAAAAATGGCGGCGCATCCTGTGGATGTCGCCGCATCGGTCACCACCTGAGGTGACTGCGTGGACACGACTGGGATGAACAGGGACACACCGTTCCAATTACCAAGAAAGTGTTCCCCCATGGCCAGATCTGCCCTGGCTGCCCAAGGGCTACTCTTAGACCCGAAGGTCAAATTGGTCGCGAAACAATATCGCTCCCTCCACTTGATGAGGGGACGAGCGAGTTGAGACTGGGAGCGACGGAAGAATGAGGCGCTGACAGATCATACACCAGACGTTTTTATTTGAAAAAATATTCCCTGTACAAGCCCGATAGGGCTAACCCTCCAGATGTTAAAGGGGGACTGACTGAACGGGCCTATCAAGAAGTCCCGATCCAACTCCGTCTGCAGAAGGACGTCAACCGCTGGCACATCTGTTGCTGCTGAGCGTAGGTTCGGACATTCGTCGGTGGAGTGGGGCAGGGTGATGAGCCCGGTATGAAACCCATCGGTGAAACCCCGGATGAGGTAGCTGGCGAGTGACGGAGTGGGGTGTGAGGTCAAGTAAACACCGAGCCAAAGGGCATTGACCCGGCTTAATCGTGGTTCTTCTGTTTGACCTCACATAGAATCCTGGGGTGCGCCCTCTGGCATAGGGTGCAAACGTGCAAGAGCCGGCACTGGCTGAAGTTGCAGGAGCCGTAATTGAAATTGTTGCAAATGGCGGCTCCCCCAATCAACCGCACCGGACGTCCCAACTTGTCCAGCTTTTGCCCTTGCGCCGGGGCCTGCTGAGCCTGGCTCGTGCTGGTAGAGGCCGTGCTAGCTATCGGATGGACAGAGGCTATGTTGGCACACCAGACCGTGGTGTGGGACGCTGACTGACAGACAGCACATAGCGGGGAGCGAAGACCCGCGAAGTGGCGGCAGAACAACTCCGTGTCCACTACGCTCCAGTCCGTTGGCAAATGGAACTGTGCGAATCTGGTTGCGGCTTTGGCCGAGAAGGACCGATGATAGTCGTAGAACGCTGAGCCACCGTATTTGTGGCCCAGGTCTACGATCAAATGGAGGTAGAGGTCCAGCTCTTCCCGTCTGCCGGGGGAGGCTGAGCACAGCACGTCTCTAAACATGCCGAAAGCGAGCGTGAATTCGGGCACCGTGAGCTTCCTGTTGAGCCTCGGATCCTTCGCTTTCAACACCACCGAGACATCCCCCCAGGTGTAGGCCTTGTTCTCGGCCAAGTCATGGACCGAGATCAAGAGTGAGGCCAGATTAACGTCTTTGCCCTCTAGAATGTCCTTCCTTACGCTGGGTGGCACCAGGTGGGAAGGGTGAACGGTAGGCGTGGCAAGCTCACTACCTGCGGCCGGTGCACTGATGGCTGGGACCACCGCGGGGTCCGGAACCGTGGCAGCCGGGCTGGCCTCTAGACGAGACACCCTGTCCTGGACCTCCACGATTGAGGAAGACAGGGAAGATACGAGGGTGTGTAGCTGGGCAACGGCGGCTGAAATCGATTCCAGAGACGCCTGCTGGCTGCTGGGGCTTGCTGCGGCCGGTGGTGGGAAGAGAAGCCTGAATAACTCCGCCTTCCTGGCCGTGGACGAGAAGGGTATCCCTCTGCGTCTCAGCTCGGCGGACAGCCTGGGAATTGTCCACGCCCTAAGAGACTGGACACTGCCAGCCTCGGAGGCTGACGCCGGAGATAGCGGGGTGGTGAGGTCATCGCTGCCAACTGACGACATGGCGGCTGCCAAGACCTGTTACTTGGTAGACTGGTCACGTGTCTGCAGGCTGGGCCTAAAAGGTGACAAGAAATGAGTTTGGACGTGTCACCTATGATACACGTACCTGCCACAAGAAAGCAGGAGCCCCCCGTGCCCCTGTGTTTTTTTTTTTTTTTTTTTACCTGCTGGAACCCTGATCAAGTTGGCGCAGGTGGACCTACTGAATCCGACTGACCTGAGAGAGTGTGAGAAAAAGTACCTATTTAAGAGCCTAAAACTGCTGCCGTCCAGAGCGACGGAACCCAACGTAGATGATAACAACAGGCGATAGTGACTTGAGTCGACTGCCGAGATCGCAATGGGACCAAATGGCAGATGACAACACGAACGACTGACTTGACACGTTGCCTTAACTGACTGAACTTCTCGTGACAGGGCCCGGCCCGTTCGTACCGTATGGGGGTGACTGTGGGCCGGACTCTGGAGCCCGTACCGAATGAGGCCACCATGAAACTAGGCCGACTGCCTAGGTACGCTGAGGCCGAACTGTGACATCCAGCTGCCACCGGGTCCGATTCCAAGCTCCCCCCCTTTTTTTTTTTTTTTTTTTTGTAGAAATGCGGCCGGCCTAGGGCACGCCGGCGCGAATTCGTGCAAGCGGGTGACCAATTAACGCCGGGCGTGGTAAGGTGACACAGAAATGCTATAACATGACAAGGGCAAGAATAAAATTTTTTTTTTTTTTTTTTTCTTTTTTTTCTTTTTTCTTTTTTTCTTTTTTTTTTTTTTTTGCGTTTTTTTTTTTTTTGCGACTCCGCCCCTGGCGCATGTATTGAAATGAGGCCGAGCCTAGGGCACGCCGACACGAATTAAGTGCGAAGAAGTGACTTCATTCACGCCGGGCGTGGTAAGGTGACAGAAATGAGATACCATGACAGGGGCAGGAATCAGGAATGTACGCAAACCAGTGATGCGATTCCGCCCTTGGCGCATGTATTGAAATGAGGCCGTGCCTAGGGCACGCCGACACGAATTAAGTGCGAAGAAGTGACTTCATTCACGCCGGGCGTGGTAAGGTGACAGAAATGAGATACCATGACAGGGGCAGGAATCAGGAATGTACGCAAACCAGTGATGCGATTCCGCCCTTGGCGCATGTATTGAAATGAGGCCGTGCCCAGGGCACGCCGACACAAATTTAGTGCGAAGAAGTGACTACATTCATGCCGGGCGTGGTAAGGTGACAGAAATGAGATACCATGACAGGGGCAAGAATCAGGAATGTACGCAACCAGTGATGTGATTCCGCCCTTGGCGCATGTATTGAAATGAGGCCGGGCCTGGGGCACGCCGACACGAATTAGTGCGGGGAAGTGACTGCATTCATGCCGGACGTGGTAAGGTGACAGAAATGATATACCATGACAGGGGCAAGAATCAGGAATGTACGCAACCAGTGATGCGATTCCGCCCTTGGCGCATGTATTGAAATGAGGCCGGCCTGGGGCACGCCGACCCGAATCAGTGCAAGGGAAGTGACTGCATACAAGCCGGGCGTGGTAAGGTGACAGAAATGATATACCATGACAGGGGCAAGAATCAAGATCGTACGTAACCAGTGATGTGATTCTGCCCTTGGCGCATGTATCGAAATGAGGCCGGGTAGTCGTGCATCTGGGTCACCCCGATCGGAGCATGCATGGATGCGACCGGACCAAGATGGAAGCGATGGCATGAACACCCTGTTGCAACTGATGCGAAATGATTTAGCATGACCGAATGGCCTGATACGTTGGCCACGTTTGAAATGATGAAATGATTGTCATGCTAACACGTGAAATGTTTCGACACGGTCGAAGTGATTTGTACAATTAGTATGCCAACAGTGCTTCGGAATGTGAATAGCGATTCGGCACGCTCGCTGGCGCCACCGATTCGAATAATGGCAGGACATGAACGATACGTGTGAGTGCGAACGGCACCCGTGCATGAGTCACGTTTGAACGATTCGAAGACTGCGTAGCACGACCGCGAAAGGGGAACCCTTGAGTGCCGGATGCGGCATCGGTCGGAATGTAGTGGCGGGCGGCCCTGAATGTGCGTGCCGCTAGATGGCTCCCGATCGTGTACAACCAAAAACGTGCGAGTAAGTGTTTAGTTTTTTCGAGACAAGCAGCGCGTGGTTCGTGAGCTACGCAGACCACAGTTTAGTGACATGATAAGCAGTGCATGAGAACGTAAAACATGGGAGCCGAAGCCCTACCTGCGACAGCCGAACCAGACTCTTTGTACGAAACTGCGACTCGGCGACACGAGTGCGACACGAAGGGACAACACGACTTACGAACACGGACGCGGGACTGCAACAAGAGGAGACGGACAGACGAAAAACGGAGCTCACGAACCGGCACCAACAGCGCTTGTCTCGAACGAGTCGGTCCTAGATGTCTGACGTATCAGATATCACGCACAGGAAACCGACAAAGACCGGCGGCCTTTGGGCTGCTTAAATACCCTCCGGGCTCCTCCCATAACTTCAGGCCGGTACCCGGCCTTCCAATATAGTGTGAAATGCGAGACTTCGGTCTCCAGATGGTCTGGTGGGCTTTTGTATTTGTATTACGATTATGGTGTTTTACATGTATATATCATTTTTTCTTTTGTGAATTCCAGTTTGTTATTCGCTCTCCCGTACACCTCCCTAAGAAGCGGGGTTCACCACGAAATGCGGGGTTCACCACGAAATGCGGTGATGCGTTTTACCCATGTTGAAGATACCCCAAGCTACCTTAGAATCCATCTGACTCGTTACAACTTGATAATACCTAGTATTTGGGGTCTATATACCCGTGGGTATTTAACTATGGGAAACGTTGTGAAATACCGTATTTATCGGCGTATAACACGCACCCCAAGTTTAGGAGGGCATTTAAAGGAAAAAAAGTTTTAGGAGGGGAGTTTAGGGGGAAAAAAAACGTACATTTAAGCGTCATTTGCAGCTTGCCCAGCGTCATTTGCAGCCTGCCCAGCGTCATTTGCAGCTTGCCCAGCGCCATTTGCAGCTTGCCCAGCGTCATTTGCAGCTTGCCCAGCGCCATTTGCAGCTTGCCCAGCGCCATTTGCAGTTTGCCCAGCGTCATTTGCAGCTTGCCCAGCCCCATTTGCAGCTTGCCCAGCGTCATTTGCAGCTTGCCCAGCGCCATTTGCAGCCTGTCCAGCGTCATTTGCAGCTTGCCCAGCGTCATTTGCAGCTTTCCCAGTGTCATTTGCAGCTTGCCCAGCATCATTTGCAGCTTGCCCAGCATCATTTGCAGCTTGCCCAGTGCCATTTGCAGCTTGCCCAGCATCATTTGCAGCTTGCCCAGTGCCATTTGCAGCTTGCCCAGTGTCATTTGCAGCTTGCCCAGTGTCATTTGCAGCTTGCCCAGCGTCATTTGTAGCTTGCCCAGCATCATTTGCAGCTTGCCCAGCGCCATTTGCAGCTTGCCCAGCGCCATTTGCAGCTTGCCCAGCGCCATTTGCAGCTTGCCCAGCATCATTTGCAGCTTGCCCAGCGTCGTTTGCAGCCTTGCCCACGTTCAAATTTCCCGCCGCTGAGACCGACCGAGCGCCGCCGAAAAATACTGAGCGCCGCCGAAAAATACTGAGCGCCGCCGAAAAAGACAGAGCGCAGACAAAAAAGACCGCCCTACTGGGCGTGACTGTGAACGGAGCCGAGCCGAGTACACAGTACAGTCGGCTCGGTCTTTTTCGGCAGCGTTCGCTCCAGAAACAGCAGGGAGGCGGGACTGCGAGCGGAGCCGAGCAGTCGGCTCGGTCTTTTTCGGCGGCACTCGGTATTTTTCGGCGGCGCTCGCTATTTTTCCGCGGCGCTCGATATTTTATATAACACGCACCCACGACTTTCCCTTGATTTTAAGGGGGAAAAAGTGCGTGTTATACGCCGATAAATACGGTAGTAGACATTGTATACAGTTTTTTTTTGTTCTTACCGTTTTGATTATTGTAATAAAATTGTATATTTTTTATTTATATTGTAATTGTGTTCTGGGCACCTAAAAAGTCCATCTTTTTTCTCCGTTCTATTATCTATGTTATTAGGGTGTGGTGCCCCTAGCAACCATTTCAATACATGCTTTATTGTGCTGACATGCCTTTGCTTTTGTTAAAGCAGAACTACACTGTATCTGAGCACCACAAACCAAAAGCGCTATTTAATTCACTTGTAATATTAAAAGCAAACTCCCCCATCCATCCGTGTCTCCATGCTTTATTATGCTAAGAAATCACCCTCCTAGCATTTCTGGTCGTGGTCATCTTAAGTAAGGGCAGATGATTCATGTAGAATTTCCTTCCTGGAATCCATCTGCCCTTAGCTCAGGCATGCAGGTGTTTTCCGTCAGATTAGGCGACCCGTCAGATTTCGTAACGGAAGTGACGTTCCATCACAGCCATCTTGGTACACCCCGCACTGGGCCACACTAATGCCCCGTACACACGGTCGGAAATTCCGATGGACAATGTCCGATCGGACCATGTTGTCGGAAAATCCACACGTTTTTCCGTCGGAATTTCAGACGGAAAAAATGTGAGATCCTGCTCTCAAATTTTTCGACAACAAAATCCGATCAGACTTTTTCCGCTCGTGTGTAGAGAATTCCGACGGACAAAGTGCCACGCATGCTCAGATCAAATTACGAGACCAAAGCTATTGGCTACTAGCCTCTACGTAGTTTTGTCGTACGCAACGAACGTGACCACGTTCAGAATGATCGGATTTTCCGACAACTTTGTCCGACCGTGTGTATGCAACACCAGTGTCGGACAAAATCTGTCGGAAAAAAAATCGGATTTTGTGGTCGGAATTTTCGACCGTGTGTACGGGGGTTAGCCTACACTCGTTCATCTTTTTACACCCACCGGAATCTCGCATTTCAAACTTATTTTTGGCACTAAACTGAGCTTATATAGTGAAATACAGTATTTAGAAGTCCGTGACACTGTTTGGAATTATTCAAAGCAGCGGCAAGCCTGCTGATCTCACGCATTTTCTAATCTGACTGAAGGCCGCTGCTTTCAAAATTCAACATCAAAACTGTGTCACGGACTTCTAAATACTGTATTTCAATATATAAGCTCAGTTTAGTACTTAACCACTTCAGCCCCGGACCAATTGGCAGCCAAAGGACCAGGCCCCTTTTTGCGATTCGGCACTGCGTCGCTTTAACTGACAATTGCGCGGTCGTGCAACGTGGCTCCCAAACAAAATTGGCGTCCTTTTTTTCCCACAAATAGAGCTTTCTTTTGGTGGTATTTGATCGCCCCTGCGGTTTTTATTTTTTGCGCTATAAACAAAAATAGAGCGACAATTTTGAAAAAAATGCAATATTTTTTACTTTTTGCTATAATAAATATCCCCAAAAAATATATAAAAAAACATTTTTTTTCCTCAGTTTAGGCCGATACGTATTCTTCTACATATTTTTGGTAAAAAAATTGCAATTAGCGATTATTGATTAGTTTGCGCAAAAGTTATAGCGTTTACAAAATAGGGGATAGTTTTATAGCATTTTTATTAATATTTTTTTTTTATTAGTAATGGCGGCGATCAGCGATTTTTATTGTGACTGCGACATTATGGCGGACATATCGGACATTTTTTACACATTTTTGGGACATTTGTCATTTATACAGCAATCAATGCTATTTAAATAGCACTGATTCCTATGTAAATGACAGTTGTAGTGAAGGGGTTAACCACTAGGGGGCGGGGAGGAGTCAGTGTGACGTGTTGTGTTTTTTTTACATTAGGGGGGCGTGGCTGTACGTCTGACGTCATTGATCGGCGTTCCCGATGACAGGGAACCGCCGATCACTGACAGTCAGTGTAGGAAGCGTGGGGAGAGGTTTGTTTACACAAAGTCAGCTCCGTAACCCGATCGCGGGATACCAGCGGCGATCGGGTCCGCTGGTCCCGCGGCCGTGGTCACGGAGCTCCCGACCGGGTCGCACGCGCCGCCCGGGCAGGCAAATTAAAGGGGACGTATATATACGTGCTTTTGCCTGCCCGCGCCATTCTGTTGACGTATATGTACAGGAGGCGGTCGGGAAGCGGTTAAAAATAAGTGTGAAATGCAAGACTTCGGTGGGTGTAAAAAAATGTCTGCTTTGTGTTCTCAGACTGTAGGCTTACTGTGGCTGCGTGCGGGGTGTACCAAGATGGCCGTGACGGAACGTCACTTCCGTTACATGTTTTGACGGGTCGCCTTATCTGACGGAACACAGGCAGGAGGGTGTGCTTAGCTAAGAAAGACCCTCCTCCCCTCCTGAATAATCCTGGGATGTTTAAAATCATTTGCCTAGGCAAGAAACCAGGAAGTAACTGAAGAAATGTAAAAATAAGTTTAAAACGAATAAATATGATATTCCTTTCGATCTAATCACTAATGCTGGCAGCATATGGATTAAAAATAGTCAATGTTAAGTTCCACCTTAAAGCGGAAGTAAACCCATCGATTTAACAGTTTAAAAAAAAAAGGCATGCCGTGAATGCTAACTGCACATTGGCTGTGCTCTCAACCAAACAGTCAAACCATCCAATGGCTGGTGTCATAACGGATCACATGTGCAGCACCGTGGCAGTTGAAGATTAAACAGAGGCAAAGATGGCAGCTTCCTTGGCTGAAAACGATAGGGGGGTTTACTTCCACTTTAAGTAAATTTCACTTAATAGGTCCACATGGTGGATTTGCAGGGACATTTTTTAATAAAATTTCTCCTGAATTGGTAATTTGACTGCAAAATCGATTTTATGTGAAATCAGGATATTCATTCCTAATTAAGTATATAGAGCAATGGTCTCAAACTGGCGGCCCTCCAGCTGTTGTGAAACTACAAGTCCCATCATGCCTCTGCTTGTGGGAGTCATGCTTGTAACTGTCAGCCTTGCAATGCCTCATGGGACTTGTAGTTTTGCAACAGCTGGAGGGCCGCCAGCTTGAGACCCCTGATATAGAGAAACCCCCCTTTCTGATGGGGTAGATGTATCTGTTTTCTTAGACACTAATGTACTTTACTCGTTATTTTCCAGGTTTGGGCCGTCCTTCCTGATGTCTGACCCCTTCTTGTGTCTCTCTTGCCCTGTGCCATGGGTAATTCTGTCAGCAGGCCCAGCTGCCTTGGGGAGAGGGGCAAGAAATCCGAGCGCTTTCTCAAAGAATGTTGTATGAAAAAGGAGTCTGTGGTAGACTTCCAGAGTGTGAGGAACAATGTGGAGCCCAGCATCGCTCCACCGGACAAGAAACCCAATGAGACGGTCTTTGAGAAGGAACTGAACGTCGCTCTGACCTCCAGCAGAAGCTGCGAGCCTCTGCCCAAGCAGAACAATGCAGATGCCAATGTACCCAAGACAGCCATCATGGTTGGAACTCCTCGGTCCACGCCGGATCATGTGGGGAATGTGTGGACTCCTCAGAGAGGGACCCTGCAGAGGTCCTCTGGGGGAAGCTGGTCCTGGAAACCACTTGCCAGCACGGAGGTGACGGAAGTCACTGAAGTCACAGAGACTGTTGTCACTGAGATAGTGGAGGTGGTTCAGTACCCGTCAGGAGAGAAGGGCGGGGAGCCCATCATCACTAGGACAGTAAAAGTGCTGACAGACTATGGCGGGGAGCTCGCTGAGGTTAATATCGTTAATATCCATTTTTAAGCCATGGGCCATACTCTATGGTTTAGTAACTTGCCTTTCCAACGACCTTACCATTAGTAACAACTCAATACTTGGACGTTGTCGGCAAACAAGAATATTGCCTTATCCTACTTTTATCCAAACTCTTGTTTGCAGTGAAGTTGATAGGATTTGTACATCATCCTCAATAACTTTTAAGCCCCATACACACGGTCGGATTATCCGAGGACCAGGTCTGTCGGATCATGTCCGTCATACTTTGTCCGATGTTGGTGTTGCATACACACGGTCGGACAAAGTTGTCGGAAAATCCGATCATTCTGAACGTGGTGACGTTTGTTGCCTACGACGGGACTACGTAGAGGCTAGTAGCCAATAGCTTTGGTCTTGTAATGTGATCTGAGCATGCGTAGCACTTTGTCCGTCGGACAACCGTACACACGATCGGATTTGGTGTGATCGGACCGTGTTGTCGGCAAATCTATCCAGCAGGAGATAGGACTTTGTCCGTCGGACAATCCGACGTACACTGTCCGATGGTGCATACACACGGTCGGATTTTTCGACAACATTGTCCGATCGGACAGAATCCATGTGAAAATCCGACCGTGTGTATGGGGCTTTAGAAAAGTATAGGTTAGCACAGCTTGTTCCTTGTCCAGATATACAGACTGGTAATATCCTAGTCTAAGGTTTAGAGAGTTCAATGACTATGAATAGCTATTCTGTAGACTTGGCACCACGGCTTAAGGCAGGGATCTCCAAACTTTTCAAGCAAAGGGCAAGTTTACTGTCGTTCAGACAGAGGGGGCAGACTTTGGCTGGTGGGGGTAGAAAATGTCTCTGACCCAGCTCAGTGAAAAAAAACATGGCCTCCGGATTGGTGGTCAGTAGGAGAAGGAATAACGTCCTATCAATGGTACTAGTGGGAGGAATAGTACCCCATCATTGGTACCAGTGGAAGGAATATTGCCCCATTGTTGGTGTCAGTGGAAGAAATAGTGCCCCATTGTTGGTGTCAGTGGGAGGAATTATGCCCCACTGTTTGTGTCAGTGAGAGGAATAGTACCCCATCCTTGATATTAGTGGGAGGAATAATGCCCAATCAATGGTGTCAGTGGCAGGAGTATACCCAGGGGCGGACTGACAACTCATGGGGCCCCCGGGCAATAGGAGATTATGGGGCCCCCAGGCAATCAGAGATTATGGGGCCACACAGTATAAACACGCACAGTATACAATCACACAGTATACACAGACATGTTTCTATTGGCTGAGAAGGTACTGGAGAGGTGGGGCAGCTATAATCTCTGGATTTTTAGACCAAAAGGATCTCTGTAAGGGACATTTCAGAGACAGATGTAAAAAAACACAGATTTTTACATACTGTCCCTGGTTTTACTGAGGCTGGCAACCCTGATGGGGCCCCCTTGTGGCCCAGGGCCCTCGGGCAGTGCCCGAGTGGCCGAATGGTCATTCCGCCCCTGAGTATACCCCACTGTTGATGTCAGTGGGAGAAATAGTGCCTCATATCATGGGGATGAATAGTGCCCCTGGATAAAGGCTGGCAAAAGGCTGCATCCGGCCCTCGAGCCACAGTTTGGAGATCACTGGCTTAAGGAGATGGTGGATCAATAATGGAGAGAAGAGTGTCTATACTTTCTTTGGGGTTTAGATAAAGTTTAATTTGAGGCTGTACCAGATTAAAACACAGTGATGGCAATGCAAGTCAACTTCTATATTTCTTTATTCATGATCTACATAGAATAAATACTGCAAGGTACTGCTACTATTGTCTCCAGGTGACAGGATTACCTAGAGCTCCTTCACCTTCACTTTCTTATTGGCCAAACCTGCAAGATTCCCCTTTGTTGCTGGTCGGAATGCTGCAGAATCTTGAGTTAGAGTTGGACTGAGTCCATTAGGTGAAACAGCAGTTAAACTTGTTTCGTCCAAAGACGAGAGACGTTGCAATTAAAGTGTATCTAAACCCAATTGCAGTTTACCTGTCCTTAGATGTGGCATGTGCATTAGGTTTCTTTTTTTCTTTATTTTTACCTGGTGATCCTGCAATTACCGTACTTCCTGTGTCTGGGTGGCTACGCTCACTCCACTTTATCTTTAGAGGGAGTGATGGTTGTCTCCCAGGTTGGACTTCAAACAAAGGTCTTCCTCTCTTCATTTCGATTACATAAAGGGGGGGGTGGAGGGGCTAGCAGTTTACAGAAGGGAGATAACATTGTTTGCGCTTTCGGTTCAGCTCACAGGAAGTGAAGAGGACACAGCATTTCTGGCAGGATCAACAGGTATTATCTGTATTTGCTAAAGGTGTACACAGCTGAAAAAAAAGAAAAAGCAGTCACCACAGTACTAGTGACCTGCAATATATTACAAGTTTTTTTTTTTTTTTTCGGGTTTAGATACACTAGATTTACACCAAACCTATCCTGATTCCTAACACTTGATTAACCCCAAAAATGACATCAGATGTACAAAAATGTAACTTTCCTTTATAAAGATCTTATAGAGCTTTCTTGTTTTCAAAAAACAAAAACCATTGAGCCCCTAGATGTAAGTACAAGTACCCGACTCTTACTGGCTAGACAGATTGATTGCAACATTCTGCCCTTTTTATACCAGCTAGATGTTTGTATTGTTCATACATTGGGCTACAGCCCAGTACTGTATTTCTCCTTTTTTCTGCACACCTCCATGGTTTGTCCATAGAACTGCTGTATATCTGAGAAATGTGGACCAAGAAAGGTCCTTGATTTCTCTGTAATAAGCATTTCTCAGTGTCTGATGTTCTAAGAATCAACCTCTGATGGGTTTCCATACACTGCAAGAAAAAGGCATTGAGATTAGTAGAAGGTAGATGGGTGTTCATTATTCTTCTACCTGTCTTTCGTGTATGCACCCAGTAGGGTGGTAAGCAGATGAGCATGATTCAACCTGCACAGGATAAAGTAGGGAACACAACACTGCAGAACTTAGAGGTCAACATTTACCCAAACCCGACCTCTCCGAGTTCAGTGGATTCTGGAGAATTCACTGGTGGGGAGAAGGTCCGCACATGGAGGAACATTGTCCCTTTCTTCCTTCTGGATTTATTGTATGTTGTGGAGAATGCAACAGGACTCCAAAGACCTTAAGGTGGGCTTGAACATTCCAAGAACAGAGTCCTCACCAAACAACTAGGTGGTGGGAAGAGACCCAGGAAATCTGATCACTGGAGTGAGCTGGTGACTCAACCCACCAGTCCCCTCCTTTAACTAAAATGTTAGCTTTCAATGGACTATTAAAAAAGTGGATGGGTTTAAGCAAGTTGATTGGGGATAAGGCTTGACAGCTTCCATGTTTTAGTTTCCTACGCATGGCCTCCAGGCTGTGATCCTTCACGTACAATTAATATCAAAGTGGTTTTGCAGTGTATTATGTCAACAGCTTCCACCCTTCAACATCTAGTATACAATATCATCCACAATATTCTCCTTATTCCAGAACCTCTAATATATCCTCCACCCTGCACAATGATCTGATAATCCCAAAACCTCTAATATATCCTTCAAAATAATATTTTTTTCCAAGAACTTCTAAAATATCCTCCACCCTCTGCAATAATCTGCTTTGCACAATATTCTCCTAATCCCAGAACCTCTAATATATCCTCCACAATAATATCCTTATCCATGAACATCTAATATAAAATCCACAACAATATCCGTATCCATGAACCTCCAATATATCCTCCATCCTCAAAAATAATCTTCTAATCCCAGAACTTCTAAAAATCTTCCAGCCACCACAATTATCTCCTAATCGATATCTTCCATTTTATACCTTCCAGAAAAATCTCCTGATCCCAGAATTATTAATATATCTTCCATCCTCCATAATAATCTCCTAACCCCAAAACCTGTAATATATCCTCCAGCCTACACCTTCCACAATAATCTCCTAATTCTAGAACCTCTAATATATCTTCCACCCTACAGTTCCTACAATAATCTCCTAATCCTAGAAACACTATTATACATATATATATCATACCACACCTTCCACAATAATCACCTAGTCCTAGATCCTCTAATATATCTTCCACGATAATCTCCTAATCCTAGAACCTCTATTATACCTTCCACCCTACAGTTCCTGCAATAATCTCCTAATCCTAGAACCGCTAATATATATATTTCATACCACACCTTCCACAATAATCACCTAGTCCTAGAACCAGAACCTCTAATATATCTTCCACAATATTCTCCTTATCCAAAACCTCTAATATATCTTCCACCCTACACTTCCTACAATAATCTCCTAATCCTAGAACCTCTAATATGTCTTCCAACCCACACCTTCCACAATAATCGCCTAATCCTAGAACCTCTAATGTATCTTCAACCCTACACCTTCCACAATATTCTCCTAATCCCAGATCCTCTAATGTATCTTCCACCCTACACATTCCATAATAATCACTCATTTCCAGAACCTCTAATATATCTTCCACCGTACACATTCTATACTAATCTCTTATTTTCAGAACCTCTAATATATCTACCAACCTAAGCATTCCATAATAATCTCTTATTTCCAGAATCTCTAATATATCTTCCACCGTACACATTCCATAATAATCTCTTATTTCCAGAACCTCTAATATATCTTCCAACCTAAAATTCCATATTAATCTCTTATTTCCAGAACATCTAATATATCTTCCACCGTACACATTCCATACTAATCTCTTATTTTCAGAACCTCTAATATATCTTCCAACCTAAACATTCCATAATAATCTCTTATTTCCAGAATCTCTAATATATCTTCCACCGTACACATTCCATAATAATCTCTTATTTCCAGAACCTCTAATATATCTTCCACAGTAATATCCTAATCCTACAACCTCTAATATATCTTCCACCCTACAGTTCCTGCAATAATCTCCTAATCCTAGAACCGCTAATATATATATTTCATACCACACCTTCCACAATAATCACCTAGTCCTAGAACCAGAACCTCTAATATATCTTCCACAATATTCTCCTTATCCAAAACCTCTAATATATCTTCCACCCTACACTTCCTACAATAATCTCCTAATCCTAGAACTTCTAATATGTCTTCCAACCCACACCTTCCACAATAATCGCCTAATCCTAGAACCTCTAATGTATCTTCAGCCCTACACCTTCCACAATATTCTCCTAATCCCAGATCCTCTAATATATCTTCCACCCTACACTTCCTACAATAATCTCCTAATCCTAGAACCTCTAATATGTCTTCCCATCCACACCTTCCACAATAATCGCCTAATCCTAGAACCTCTAATGTATCTTCAACCCTACACCTTCCACAATATTCTCCTAATCCCAGATCCTCTAATGTATCTTCCACCCTACACTTCCTACAATAATCTCCTAATCCTAGAACCTCTAATATGTCTTCCCATCCACACCTTCCACAATAATCGCCTAATCCTAGAACCTCTAATGTATCTTCCACCCTACACATTCCATAATAATCTCTTATTTCCAGAATCTCTAATATATCTTCCAACCTAAAATTCCATATTAATCTCTTATTTCCAGAACATCTAATATATCTTCCACTGTACACATTCCACAATATTCTCCTATTTCCAGAACATCTAATATATCTTCCACTGTACACATTCCATAATAATCTCTTATTTCCAGAACCTCTAATATATCTTCCACTGTACACATTCCACAATATTCTCCTATTTCCAGAACCTCTAATATATCTTCCTCCGTACACATTCCATAATAATCCCTTATTTCCAAAACCTCTAATATATCTTCCACTGTACACATTCCACAATATTCTCCTATTTCCAGAACCTCTAATATATCTTCCTTCGTACACATTCCATAATAATCTCTTATTTCCAGAACCTCTAATATATCTTCCTCCGTACACATTCCATAATAATCCCTTATTTCCAAAACCTCTAATATATCTTCCACCCTACAGTTCCTACAATAATCTCCTAATCCTAGAAACTTCGAATATATCTTCCACCCTTCACAATCATTTCCTAATCACATAACCTCCAATATACCCTCTGCCTTACACAATAATCCCCTAATCCCAGATGTATGACCATTGTACCGTTTCTCTCTTAGGTACCCAACAGCCAGGCGGCTCAGACGGATGTGTACAACCGGGTGGGACAATGGGACAACTTCAGCAAGATGGTATGCAGTGAACCGTGCAATGATACGAAGCATCGATGACATGCATCAGACAGAGGCCTGCTCACCCTCCCCATATTTCCACTCCTGTGGAGATAATCCAATAAAATGTATTCTACAGATAAGAGTTTCCCCATTTATAAAGACTCTTTTTTGGTAATCACTCCACCCTAAACCCAACCTGTTATTTTCACAGCAGGAAAGCTGGGGAGGGAACCTTGTTCTCATGGTGGTGTTTTGTTATTTCCAGTCTTGGCTTTGTTCCCCCAAGATCTATATAATTTCTGGGGAAAAGTTAGCAGCAAAATAAGATAAGTGAGAGAAGACACAACGTTGTCTATTGATAAAACATTCAGTGCATGACTAGTTCCATCTAGTGGCCAAAATGGGGTATATATTTCTGAAATACCTTAACGAGAAATCCATGCTGCACTTTGTCCACTAGATGGAGCTGACGATACAGGAATTAATCTCTTACAAAAATTACGGTGATATTTCACTCAGTTTGTACGAACACTTCTGACATTCTTGCAACAAATGTTTTATAAATAGACCTCAAAGTAATTATTTTGTATTCAAAATCAAATTAATAAATTTTGTATTTTGGGGACCCTTATAAGCCTCCTAACAATACCATAAAGAACCTCTGCTTCATGGCTGGCTGCATTTTCTCCTACACACCCCTAGGGAGGCGCTGTTCCTGATAAAGATCTGATTCAGTCTGCTTTGCATTATTTTCTAGGGCTGTGGAAGCAGTGTATACAGCTCTCTCTATATATAGCATATTATGTAAATGGAGTCAGGTGTTCATTATTGGAATAAGGAGACCCTCTTCAAATGAATGAGAATGATATTCCCTGAGCTACCCTTGCATATATTACCTCCTAACGCCATGATGACCTCTGTGTTTGTTTCCCAGCATGCACTTGCTCTGCCTGAGCTCCCGGAGACCCTGGACACCATACATGGCTGGGTGATGGAGATGGAAGAGCTGACAGATGCCCAAAAACCTCCATCGTCCGAGGCCAAGGTGGTGAAGGCCCAGCTACAGGAGCAGAAGGTAAGAGAATTCATCCGGAGGACAATGGTGTGGTGCCCAACCTATGGCCCAAGAGCCACATCTGACCACTTAATACTGATTGTGAAAAGTCAGCAGTGAGAGCATTAATTTGCAAAGGGACTGTAATGACAGTGGTTTCTAGCAGTCTCATGTAACATGCCCAGCCTCTGACAGTCTACTACAACATGTCTTCAACCAAAGCTGTTGTATGTATGCAGTCTCTGACTGTCTCTTGTTGTATTTGAGCAGTCTCTTACCATCTCCTGTAGTATGTTTGCAGTCTCTGACCATCTTCTATAGTATCTCTGCAGTCTCTGACCATCTCATATAGTATGTCTGCAGTCTCTGACCCTCTCCTATAGTATCTCTGCAGTCCCTGACCATCTCTTGTAGTATGTCTGCAGTCCCTGACCATCTCTTGTAGTATGTCTGCAGTCTCTGACTGTCTCTTATTGTAGGTCAGCAGTCTCTGACCATCTCCTATAGAATATCTGCAGTCTCTGACCGTCTCTTGTATGTCAGCAGTTTCTGACCGTCTCCTATAGTATGTCTGCAGTCTCTGACCGTCTCTTGTTACATAGTTACATAGTTAGGTTGAAAAAAGACACAGGTCCATCTAGTTCAACCATAAAAAAATGTATAAATAAAATAGAAAATATCATACAATCCCATATACACAATCCTATACCCACAGTTGATCCAGAGGAAGGTGAAAAAAAAACCAGCAAAGCATGATCCAATCTGCTGCAGCAGGGGGAAAAAAATTCCTTCCTGATCCCCCGAGAGGCAATCAGATTTTCCCCGGATCAACTTTACATATAAATGTCAGTACCCAGTTATATTCTGTACATTTAGGAAAGTATCCAGGCCTTTCTTAAAGCAATCTACTGAGCTGGCCAGAACCACCTCTGGAGGGAGTCTATTCCATATTTTCACAGCTCTTACTGTAAAGAAACCTTTCCGTATTTGGAGATGAAATCTCTTTTCCTCTAGACGTAAAGAGTGCCCCCTTGTCCTCTTTGTTGACTGTAAAGTGAATAACTCAACACCAAGTTCACTATATGGACCCCTTATATATTTGTACATGTTGATCATATCCCCCCTTAATCTCCTCTTCTCAAGAGTGAATAAATTCAGTTCCTCTAATCTCTCCTCATAGCTGAGCTCCTCCATGCCTCTTATCAGTTTGGTTGCCCTTCTCTGCACTTTCTCCAGTTCCCCGATATCCTTTATGAGAACCCGTGCCCAAAACTGAACTGCATATTCCAGATGAGGTCTTACTAATGATTTGTACAGATGATATCTCTCTCTCTGGAGTCCATACCTCTCTTATACAGGAAAGGACTTTACTCGCTTTGGAAACCGCAGCTTGGCATTGCATGTTATTATTAAGCTTATGATCTACCAAAACCCCCAGATCCTTCTCCACTATGGATCCCCCAGTTGTACTCCCCCTAGCATGTATGATGCATATTCTTAGCCCCCAAGTGCATAACTTTACATTTATCAATATTAAACCTCATCTGCCACATAGTCGCCCAATTAGACAGAGCATTGAGGTCGGCTTGTAAATTGGAGACCTCCTGTAAGGACGTTATTCCACTGCATAGCTTGGTGTCATCTGCAAAGACAGAAATGTTACTTTTGATCCCAGACCCAATATCATTTATAAAGATATTAAAAAGTAAGGGTCCCAGCACTGAACCTTGGGGTACACCACTGATAACCTTAGACCATTCAGAGTAAGAATCATTAACCACTAATCTCTGAATTCTGTCTTTTAGACAGTTTTCTATCCATTTACAAACTGATATTTCCAAACCTGTAGACTTTACCTTACACATGAGCCGTGTGTGGGGAACTGTGTCAAATGCTGTTGTATGTCAGCAGTCTCTGACCATTTCCTGTAGTATGTCTGCAGTCTCTCACCATCTCCTGTAGTGCATCTGCAGTCTCTGACCATCTCCTGTGTCATGTCTGCAGTCTCTGACCATCTCCCGTGTCATGTCTGTAGTCTCTGACCATCACTTGTATCATGTCTGCAGTCTCTGACCATCTCCTGTAGTATGTCTGCAGTCTCTGACCATCTCCTGTAGTATGTCTGCAGTCTCTGACCATCTCCTGTAATATGTCTGCAGTCTTTGACCATCTCCTGTGTCATGTCTACCGTCTCTGACCATCACTTGTATCATGTAAGCAGTCTCTGACCATCTCTTGTATCATGTAAGCAGTCTCTGACCATCTCTTGTTGTATGTCTGCAGTCTCTGACCATCTCCTGTAGTATGTCTGCAGTCTCTGACCATCTCCTGTAGTATGTCTGCAGTCTCTGACTGCCTCCTGTAGTATGTCCACAGTCTCTGACTGTCTCCTGTAGTATGTCTGCATTCTCTGACCATCTTTTTTTTTCCTTTGCAGCTTCTGCAGCGCCTCTTGCAGGAGAGAAGGCC
Source organism: Lithobates sylvaticus (assembly GCA_028564925.1). Taxonomy (NCBI): domain Eukaryota; kingdom Metazoa; phylum Chordata; class Amphibia; order Anura; family Ranidae; genus Lithobates; species Lithobates sylvaticus. The sequence goes on along the minus strand of CM053030.1, from coordinate 18,523,181 downwards.
CCGGATAGAGCGAGTACTGCAGGGCAGGAGATCGCCGGCTCAGCCTCTTCCCATAGAGGGCGCCGAGCCGGCTGTGCAGAGAACGCCCCTCCTGGATCTACAGCATCGGTGGGACAACCTGATCCATAATGCTGAGGAGAGGTGGGTGAGGGGCTCATAGTAATACATCAGAGCCAAGACCTTCCCTACATAATTGTCAGTACCTGTACAGACCCTGCACAGTACTACTTCTCTTGTCCTGTATGTCGGGTGTAATTCTCGGTATCTGTTCTTATTCTGTATGTATGGACTCTGCACAGTACTACTTCTCTTGTGGTTATGGTTGTCCTCTGTCCTAACAGGCACCGCCAGTTAGAAAGGATCACCCCTGCTGCCCAAAACTTCCAGGAATCTCTGGACGCCTTCTATGACTGGCTGAGCGCTACCGAGAGGCGACTGGCTGAACTCTGGCGAACCAACAGGTCCATGAACCAAATAAAAGACGCCCACATAGAAGTCCAGGTACTTCCTGCTCCTCCAAAAACAAAATCCACAACTCAATAACATTACATATCATATACCACTACATACCTTATTGTAGACCCAGTGATGATGGCTGGTGGGAGGGGCCATCATCATGGCTTGTGGGAGAATGCTTGTAATCCAAAGCAGTCGCATATCAAAGCGAGTTTCCCCATAGAAGTCAATGGAAAGGAAGATAATTCGTTCTACATTGACTTCTATTGCATGCAATATCGCATGTGGCCATAGGTGGGGGGGGGCGCCGGAGAGCCTCGGAAATACTTGGGGACAGCTTGGCTGAACTCGGAAAGGCTCTGAAACACCCGGGAATGAAGTTTCCGAGTATTTCCGAGTGATTCTGAGTATTTCCGAACGGCTCCGAACCGTTCCGAGTGTCATCGGCGCCCCCGCACCTCTGGCCAAATGCGGTACTGCGCGTTTTACGAGACAACACTTGCAAACCGAGTCAGATTTAAAAAAAAAAAGTTGCTCGTCTTTCAAAACGCTCATTAACTGCGTTACTTGTAAACCAAGGTTACACTGTATATTGTAATGTGTGTATATATAATATATATATATACTGACATTTCTGGCATTGAATCCCCCCCCCCCCCCCCCACTGATAACTGTCATGCCATATTTACTAATCTTTTCCTCCTTCCAGGATCTGTGCAGGGAAATCCAGAGCAAGCCAGGGGATCTGGAGAAGGTTCTAGAGAAGGGTCAGGTGATCCTGGAACTGGTATCAGGTAAATGGACTTACTGGGCGGAAATGTAGACCAGTGATTGATTGACCAGTGGTTGATTGGCTGCTAGGAGGAATTTTGATTTGCTGCTAATAGGAATTTTGATTGGCTGCTAAGTTCACCCCCTGAGCCCCACTGACTTTTCCAGGCAGAAGATACATTCTGGAAGAAGTGAGGGGTTGATCTTGTGAACTTCAGTAGCATAGGTGTGCACAACCTATTGCATTAGGGTGTGCACCCCAAAGCCCAACACACATGTGTGCATGTGTGTATAGAAGGACGGTGTCAGTAGGGCAGAGATTGGTGTCAGTAGAGCAGTGGACGGTCTCATTAGGGCAGAGGACAGCATCAGTAGAGCAGTGGACGTTCTGATTAGGGTAGAGATTGGTGTCAGTAGAGCAATGGACGGTCTCATTAGGGCAGAGGACGGTGTCAGTAGAGCAATGGACGTTCTCATTAGGGCAGAGATTGGTGTCAGTAGAGCAGTGGACGGTCTCATTAGGATAGAGATTGGTGTCAGTAGAGCAATGGACGGTCTCATTAGGGCAGAGGACGGTGTCAGTAGAGCAATGGACGTTCTCATTAGGGCAGAGATTAGTGTCAGTAGAGCAGTGGACGGTCTCATTAGGGCAGAGGACGGTGTCAGTAGAGCAATGGACGTTCTCATTAGGGCAGAGATTGGTGTCAGTAGAGCAGTGGACGGTCTCATTAGGGCAGAGGACGGTGTCAGTAGAGCAATGGACGGTCTCATTAGGGCAGAGGACGGTGTCAGTAGAGCAGTGGACGGTCTCATTAGGGTAGAGATTGGTGTCAGTAGAGCAATGGACGTTCTCATTAGGGTAGAGATTGGTGTCAGTAGAGCAATGGACGGTCTCATTAGGGCAGAGGACGTTGTCAGTAGAGCAATGGACGGTCTCATTAGGGTAGAGATTGGTGTCAGTAGAGCAGTGGACGGTCTCATTAGGGTAGAGATTGGTGTCAGTAGAGCAGTGGACGTTCTCATTAGGGTAGAGATTGGTGTCAGTAGAGCAATGGACGGTCTCATTAGGGTAGAGATTGGTGTCAGTAGAGCAATGGACGTTCTCATTAGGGTAGAGATTGGTGTCAGTAGAGCAATGGACGGTCTCATTAGGGCAGAGGACGTTGTCAGTAGAGCAATGGACGGTCTCATTAGGGTAGAGATTGGTGTCAGTAGAGCAATGGACGGTCTCATTAGGGTAGAGATTGGTGTCAGTAGAGCAGTGGACGGTCTCATTAGGGTAGAGATTGGTGTCAGTAGAGCAGTGGACGGTCTCATTAGGGTAGAGATTGGTGTCAGTAGAGCAATGGACAGTCTCATTAGGGCAGAGGACGGTGTCAGTAGAGCAGTGGACGGTCTCATTAGGGTAGAGATTGGTGTCAGTAGAGCAGTGGACGGTCTCATTAGGGCAGAGGATGGTGTCAGTAGAGCAATGGACGGTCTCATTAGGGTAGAGATTGGTGTCAGTAGAGCAGTGGACGGTCTCATTAGGGTAGAGATTGGTGTCAGTAGAGCAATGGACGGTCTCATTAGGGCAGAGGACGTTGTCAGTAGAGCAATGGACGGTCTCATTAGGGTAGAGATTGGTGTCAGTAGAGCAGTGGACGGTCTCATTAGGGTAGAGATTGGTGTCAGTAGAGCAGTGGACGTTCTCATTAGGGTAGAGATTGGTGTCAGTAGAGCAATGGACGGTCTCATTAGGGTAGAGATTGGTGTCAGTAGAGCAATGGACGTTCTCATTAGGGTAGAGATTGGTGTCAGTAGAGCAATGGACGGTCTCATTAGGGCAGAGGACGTTGTCAGTAGAGCAATGGACGGTCTCATTAGGGTAGAGATTGGTGTCAGTAGAGCAATGGACGGTCTCATTAGGGTAGAGATTGGTGTCAGTAGAGCAGTGGACGGTCTCATTAGGGTAGAGATTGGTGTCAGTAGAGCAGTGGACGGTCTCATTAGGGTAGAGATTGGTGTCAGTAGAGCAATGGACAGTCTCATTAGGGCAGAGGACGGTGTCAGTAGAGCAGTGGACGGTCTCATTAGGGTAGAGATTGGTGTCAGTAGAGCAGTGGACGGTCTCATTAGGGCAGAGGATGGTGTCAGTAGAGCAATGGACGGTCTCATTAGGGTAGAGATTGGTGTCAGTAGAGCAGTGGACGGTCTCATTAGGGTAGAGATTGGTGTCAGTAGAGCAATGGACGGTCTCATTAGGGCAGAGGACGGTGTCAGTAGAGCAGTGGACGGTCTCATTAGGGCAGAGGACGGTGTCAGTAGAGCAGTGGACGGTCTCATTAGGGTAGAGATTGGCGTCAGTAGAGCAGTGGACAGTCTCATTAGGGTAGAGATTGGTGTCAGTAGAGCAATGGACGGTCTCATTAGGGTAGAGATTGGTGTCAGTAGAGCAATGGACGGTCTCATTAGGGCAGAGGACAGCGTCAGTAGAGCAGTGGACGGTCTCATTAGTGTAGAGATTGGTGTCAGTAGAGCAATGGACGGTCTCATTAGTGTAGAAATTGGTGTCAGTAGAGCAGTGGACGGTCTCATTAGGGCAGAGACAATTATTATAGAAGCCCCGTTAGGGGTCTTTGGTGAAATATCAGGGGTCCAAACAGGGGGAATCTGCGCCACGTGGGGTGAGTAGGTTGTGCCCAGGCACACCCGGCACACCCTGTGCGCACACCTATGCTCAGTAGAGTTTTGCCATGATAGAACTGACAGCATACACATAGTGTTATAAATAGAGGGACACTAATTAGAGCACCCCCTAACACAGAGCACCCCTATAACACATGGCATCCCTCTTACACAGAGCACCCCCCAACACAGAGCAGCCCCCTAAAACAGAGCACCCCTTTAACACAGAGTACTCCACAAACACAGAGCACACCAAGGGAATAGAGCTGGGCAGCAGAGCTAACAATCTCTGTGTGGTGAAGAGCAGAACTGTAAAGAAACAGTTTAGATTTGTACATGGAAAGCGCTGGTGTCCCAATGAAGAGGAATAAAAGGTTACTAAAAGGTAGACAAAATGGCAAAAAAAAAAGTAGCAAAATTGAGTAAAAAAATGACTACTTTGTGGAAGATTCTTTTTTCAGGTTTTGTCTGGTTTAGGTAATTCTAATGAAATAATAATAATTAACACCTTGACCTCCTGAAGGTTTTACCCCCTTCATGGCCATTTTTTGCTATTCAGCTACTTTAACTGGTAGTTGCGTAGTCATGCAACGCTGTACCCAAATGACATTTATATCACTTTTTTTCACATAAATAGAGCTTTCATTTGGTGATATTAGCATAGCTTCCAACTGTCCCTGATTTCAAGGGACTGTCTCTGATTTGTCCCTCTTTCCTCCTCATTTGTCCCTCATTTTCATCTGATATATATAGTTGTATATAAAACTCACTATGTATTTTTCACAAAGTGTTTCCCAGCGCTAAACCTTTCATCCAATTTCTAAATTGCTGCATTTATAAACTTTAAAAGTCAGTATAAAGGAATAGTAGTGGTAAAAAAAAAAAACGCTTGTGGGTTTAACCAATAATTTGTTTTCCGTATAATTCTCCTTTAAGGGGGCGTGGCAGGGGGGCGTGTCCTATGCCTACATACTTTTTCTAATAGGTGTCCCTCGTTCCCATCTTAAAAAGTTGGGAGGTATGTATTTGATTACCACTGGGGTTTTTTTTTTTTTTTACAATATAAAAGAAAAAAAGACCAAAAATTTAGAAAGAAATATATATTTTCTACTTTCTGTTATAAAACATATCCAAAAAAATTAAATTTCCTTGTAAATTTAGGCCAACATACATTCTTTTTTTTTTTTGCCACTTCAGCTCAGCATACCAAACGGACCTACGTCGGTTTACACCAATCAGTTTTGTCCAAATTGTTTTACATCACATCATTGTGGCGTATTTGTGGCTCAAGCAATTGTTAATATAGTTATGGCATAAAAAAAAAAACAAGGCAGAGCCAAAGAATACACACAAAATCATTTCTACCTCCCATCTCTACATGCTGCCTTAGTGTTCCCTGTTCCCTATAGCCACTCCTAGCCTAGTGGTCCCTTCCTTCCCTACCCCCCCCCCCTTCGATCTCATCGCTATTTCCATACTTATAGATTGTTTATATTAGTCCTTGTCCTGCTGTTATTTCTATGTCCTAATAGCTTCAGCATAGCTCCATGTTCTCTTAAAGCTTTTCCAGCTGTCCCAACACTCTCCCAACTCCTCGTTGTTATCATCCGAATTTCTTTTGAGGGTCTCCATGAGTCGAATACTTTCGACCGCGTCAACCCATTCCCACATGGATGGGGCCTCCGCTTCTCGCCATCTCTTTGCAATGAGTTTCTTTGCTGCATTTAGTAAGTGTGGTACTAATGAGTTTTCATAATGCTTTGCCTCCTCCCTTGTGGCATGCATCAGGACCACCCAAGGGTCGTTATGTATGGCCTTCAGCGTGATCTCCTTTATGTGTCCTAAAATCTTTGCCCAGTAGACTTTAATCTTATTACATTCCCACCATAGATGGGCCATAGTCCCTCTTTCTTTGCACCCTCTCCAGCAATCAGGAGAGGCGCCCTTTTGATACTGACTTACTTTATCGGGAGTGATATACCACCTCGCTAGACACTTGTAATTGGCCTCCGCCGTCCTGACATCTATTGCGGAGCTATGGGTCATCCTGATAATTTTCCCTATTGTACCTACATCTAAATGTGTACCAAGTTCCCTTTCCCATTTATGGATATATGGCGGGGTCTCTACCCCATCTGTCACCAACATCTTTTTATAGATCCTTGAGATCATTTTTTTTGTGTTAGGATCCATACAAATACTCTCAAGCCATGTGGTGTCCGCTTCCGACCTCATGGGCTGAGGTAAACTTTTGATAAAATGATGAAGCTGGAGATACCGCCATCTGTCCATCCTAAAAGTTTCCCCCTTACCTTGTAGTTCCTCAAATGATAATATTTTCCCATCGTGCATTACATCCTTTAATCGTGTTTCATCTTTTAATATCCACTTCCCACCCACCTCTATTTTCCCGGGTTGAAAAAATTCGTTATCTTTTAGTGCTATTAATAGTGAATTATAATTTCTGTTTACTTTCTTATACCATTTATCCCATATTTTTAGTGCGTTTAATGTAATAATGTGCGTGTTCTCGCCTAAAAATCTATGTGTCGGTGGGTTCCAAATAATTCTACCTAAATGTGCTAGACTAATCTCTTTTTCCAAGGTGACCCATCTTTTATCTGTCCCCTCCTTACCCCATTCCGGGATTCTAGACAACACGATCGCCTGATAGTAATTAATTATGTCAGGAACCGCGAGGCCTCCCTGTTTTTTTTCCTGTTTTAGTGTGTTTAGTGCTATCCGGTGTTTTTTGCTATTCCAAATAAAATTTATAATTATGGACTTTAGTTTTCTCAGGTAGGTCGGAGAGAGTGGTATAGGCCACATCTGAAATTTATAAGTAATTATCGGGAGTACCATCATTTTGACTGTGTTTATGCGCCCCATCCAAGAGAGGGGTCTATTAGTGTATTCTTTACATTTCTTTTTTACATCGTCGAGAAGCGGGAGATAATTAATATTATAGATTTCTTTAATCGATTTAGCTAAGTTTATTCCCAGGTACTTAATCTGTTTCCTCCAGGGAAAGTCAAAGCTCTCCTGTAGAGAGAGCTGATCGCGCCTTCCTATGTTTACGTTCAAAATAAAAGATTTCGCACGATTTATTTTGAAATTTGACATTTCCCCGTACTGTGTTAGTTCGGACAGTAAGTGCGGCATAGACGTCCGTGGATTACCTAAAAAAAACAGGATATCGTCCGCGAAGGCGGATAGTTTATGCATATCCCCTCCCGCCTCAATCCCTTCGACTTCTGGGTTAGCTCTAATTGTGGCCAGCAGGGGTTCCATCGTCAGGACGAACAGGAGGGGGGACAGTGGGCACCCCTGTCTTGTCCCGTTCTTCATCTCGAATAGAGGTGATGATATTCCATTAATTTTAACTTTCGCTTTCGGGTGGTCGTATAACACCTTGATACGTTGAATTATCTTTGGACCAAAGCCCATATGTTCAAGTGTATCTATCATGAACCCCCAGTCTACCCTGTCAAAAGCCTTTTCAGCATCCATTGACAGGAGTAGACCGGGGGTCCCCGCCTTCCGAATCCTCTGGAGGAGCAGGAGCGCCCGAACCCCATTGTCCCTACCCTCCCTACCCGCCACAAACCCCACTTGGTCAGGATGGACCAGTGTGCTCAGGTGGGCCTTAACCCTTTCTGCCAATATTTTTGCATAAATTTTAGTATCTGCATTCAGAAGTGAAATTGGTCTATAGCCCGAGCACACTGACCCATCCTTTCCATCCTTCGGGATCACTGTGATACTGGCAGTCAGAGATTCCTCACTCATTCTGTACTCCGCTCCCAAACCATTTAAATAGTTACGAAGTCTTGGGACGAGTATCTCTTGAAAAGTTTTGTAATAGAGCGCCGTAAAGCCATCCGGCCCAGGGCTCTTCCCCGCCGGGGTGCTCTTCAATGCCCGTCTTACCTCCTCACTAGAAAATGGTTCCTCAAGTATTTCCCTATCATCAGTGGTTAATTTTCTGAGTCCTGCCTTAGTTAAGTAATCCACCCTTTTTTTTCTTTTTTCCTTTTCCCTGTTGTGGGTTCCCTTCTGTGTCACCGTGTAAAGATCCTCATAATATTCTTTAAAGGAGGCTGCTATGTCCCTTGATGAGTATTTAATCTCTCCACTCTTATTTCGTATTTTTTCTATATAGTTAATCGTTTTTTTTTTCTGTAGAGTTCTAGCTAAGTGTTTGCTAGGTTTGTTGCCCCACATGTATCTTTCCTTCGTTATTCTATTGTAATATTTTTGTGTTTCTTGCTCCATGAGTTCCTTTACTTGTTCTCTTATTGCCACTGTTTTTAGGTATAATTTTCTGTCCTCCACAGGAGATGCTTTATGTTCCTGTTCGGCCTGATTTAATTCCGCTATTAGCTCTTTCAATTTCTTTGTTTTCTCTTTTTTTATCCAAGTTCCCTTTGCAATTAGGACCCCTCTAATGAATGCTTTGTGGGCATCCCATAACGACGCTCCACTTACTTCTCCATTGTCGTTCTGTTTAAAAAAGTGCTCTAATTCCTCTTTTACGTAATCTACGACCTCTTTGTTGCGTAATAGGGATTCGTTTAATCTCCAGGTTGGGGGTGAGCTCCCACCTTCCGAAATGTCTAAAGTCATAGAGACGGGGGCATGGTCAGACAGTGACAATACCTCAATTTTCGTGCTAATAATTCTGTCCAGGAGTCCGTGATCTATCAAGGCGTAGTCGAGGCGGGAGTACATCCCGTGCACGGGGGAAAAGAAGGAATAGTCTCTTATTTTAGGATGCTGAATCCTCCACACATCCACCAACTGATTTTGAAAAAGTTTTTGTTTAGTCAGTTTTAGCTGTTTCCTATCCATCCCCCCCGCACCGGACGACGAGTCCAGCCCCGGGTCCAGGCCAAAGTTTAGATCTCCCATCAATATTACGTACCCTTCCCTAAAGTCCCTTAATTTGTTGAGAATCTCGCATAGGTATTTCATAGGGTTGGTGTTCGGAGCATAAATATTAGCTAGAGTATATTTTCCCCCCCCTATAGTTCCTTTCAGGAAAAGATACCTTCCCAGTGGGTCAACCAATCGATCCTCCAATCCAAAAGAGATACCTCTAGAGAAGCCTATCGCCACCCCCCTAGCTCTACTAGTAATTGCGTCTCCGTAGTACCAAACTGGGAATGGATTAGACGATAGCCTTGCACTCGACTCATGGACGAGGTGAGTCTCCTGTAAGAAGACCACCCCTGCCCCATAATTTTTTAGTTCTTCCAAAACTTTATGCCTTTTTTTGAGAGTGTTGAGACCTTTTACATTGTATGTTATAAATTTAATTGCTGTCCTCATATTCAGCTGGGCCCTTCTTATGGTCTGTTAATTTCGGACATATAGCGATGAGATCCCCCATATTGATCCCCACCCTCCACCCCAAACCCCTTCCCTCCCCCTCTTGGTGCCCGTCCGGGCCAACATACATTCTGCTACATTTCTTTGGTAAAAAATAAATCCCAATAAGTTTATATTAACCAGTCTGTGCAAAAGTTTTAGTGTCTAAAAACTATGATATTTATACTGGAGTTTACGCAGCTATCGCGCTATACTGCAATGGTGGTGATCAGTGACTTATAGTGGGACTGTGAGGGCGACGGGCAATCTGGTGCTAACGGACACTATCTGGGAGGGTCACTAACTGACATCACTAGTGACATAGTTACACCAATACAGTGATCATGGTAGAGAGTATGGTTTGGAGATCGATTCCTTATTGTCTATTCGAATTAATGTACCAACATCCCTTTAAGTTAAATGTTAAGAAAGGCAGAGATATGGGATTTTATAGGTACGTTGTAAAAATATACTCATCTAGTTAAATATTCTGATACACAGATTCAATTATTAAAGCATATTTTATTGACAAAAATAGAAAAAATATTATAAAAACAAATAAACATGCACATATCTACAATCCTAGGAAAATACACCTATTCCCATAACAGACATAGACAATGCGAAATTAATTTGTGTGTGATCACATGCTCAGTAAACTTCTACATGTTTCGCCTGTAAAGGCTTCATCAGGAAGACTGACATGATCGTGAACGTTTAAAACATCAAGAGTAAAGATGTGTTCGTATATTGGATCTTGGATGTATAGGAAAAAGAACATAAGGAAAAGACAAAATTAGTTTAGCATACATAGAGAGGCAATATATAGCACTGTATCATATATCACAGTATATGGGAGCATTGAAACATGACAAAAAAAACAAAACACACCCCATAGACATCAACCTACCCACCCCAAATTATCCATATGATTATAAAACCCAAATCCTCCCCATCCCTTGAGAAAGCCCCCCCCCCCTTAATATATAAAGAGAAAGGGGGTTTGACCCATTCATCCCCCATATAATCAAGATGGGGCAGCACCTGAAAATATTGGAAAGGACCCTACCTCTCAAAACGGGTCCAAGGCAAATTATCAGGGAAATCTCATGGAGTTCTAACCCATAATAAAAAACACAGCTTCCATAGAGCGATCATCACCGGGACGATTGGCATCTCGTAGGGAGGGATAAATGGAGCTCAGTGGCATACAGGGACCCTCACGGTCTCATATATAATATAAATGCCTAAAGGTAAATAAAAAGAGAAACTATAATGCTGTATTAAAACATAATAAGGGGATAATCCGGAGCCAATGAATGGATAAATGGCTCCATCATACATATGTTGCTTACCACAAATAGATATTCTTGATGGTATGACTAGAGTATAAATTGGAAGCTCATGTGAATAAATCACAAAGCGAGTACCCGATATCTAGTGGTATCCAAAGCCTAAGCTGCTATTGGCATACCTATCCTGATGTTTAAACACAGCTTACCTTTATTAGCTTATCAATAACATGGGGAGCCCGTTCACAAGGAGGTCAGGACCATGATTCAAATGGAAAAGGGAATTCAGGAATAAATTCCTAGAGCATATCTCTCAATGACCTTGTCCTGGTATAAATCAGGAAAAAGAAAAAGGGAAAGAGAGGGGGCACAAAGTCAACCCCAACAAACTATATTTAGCGAAATTTGGGCAAGAAAGAAACTAGTCCATATCAAAAATAAAGGGTATATGAAATTCCCTAGATAAAGAGAAAATAGGATCCAAAGTTTACCTTATAATGAATTTGTCTGTCCCGCCGAGCTCCCACACACATCAATTGGTGTGTGTGTCTTTTATACCCTCCCCATGGTGCCAAAACCGCGGGCGTGTGACGTCACGCCGCTTTTTGGCGCCAAGCGGACAAAGGAAAGAGGCTTGCGCGCCGTGGACTGAAGAGCCGACGCCGGATGTAAGATAGCAGAAGAAGGACGTCATGCCACATGCTGTGCAGACATGTACAGTGATCAGTGATCAGTGATAATACTATACACTGTCACTGTACTAATGACATTGGCTGGGAAGGGGTTAACATCTAGGGGCAATCAAGGGGTTAACTGTGTGCCTAACAAGTGTGCAGTGTGTGCTGTTTTTACTTTATTATCTGGCTGTTTTTCTTTCTCCCTGCTTTGTAATGATAAAGAAACAGCCAGATCGCCCTTCCCTGTACACAGAGTTCTGTGTTTTTGAAAACTGTGTGCGATTGGCCACAGCTAAAATCATTCGCTGAAATCAGCTGCTAAACTTGTGTTGTGTCCAATCACAGCGCGGGTCGGCAGGGGGGGGGATGCGTGCATTCCCACCCCAACCCGAGAAGCAAGCCTGGTGACGTACAGGTACATTGTCGGGCCTGTAAATTAGAAGATAAGGTGGTAAAACCCAATGTGATGGGCAGTGGCACAGCTGTAGGCACAATCGCGAAAGAAGGCAATCCACTACTCTGTGTGCAAAAAAAAAACAGAAATCACAAAAAATCCCAGTAATGTGTCTAATATGTTTATTTCCCATAGTCTTCAGCTTCATCTAGTGGCCATAATGTGGTATTTTCCTGATTTGAAGTATTTCAGGAAAATATCACATTATGGCCACTAGAGGGAGCAAAGGCAAAAAAAACATATTAGACATATATAAACATATATAAAATCGGCTGCATTAGTTCACTCCAATGTCACAAGGGTTTAAATAAAACCATGTGGCCATGCTCATGCAAGTCCCTCAGGCCCTAGGTGCTTCATTGTGGGATATGGGAGAACCATACGTGTTTCCATCATATCCAGAAATGTGGGGTATTGGCTGGGTATTATAGGAACGTAGAAAAAATGATCCGGTTGTTGCTCTTAAAATTTCTTAATTTTATTGAATAGCCACAGTGGACAAACGCTGATTAAATCAGTTGACGTGTTTCAGCCTATAAGGCCTTAGTCATAACCAAATCAATGGGGGTTATGACTAAGGTCTTATAGGCTGAAACGCGTCAACTGATTTTTCTCTACATTACTCAGCCAGCGACCTGGGAGCTCTGCTATCTATGTGGTGTATGGGTAGTAGCTCTGACTTTTCTGTTTATATATTGTAGAGGAACGGTTGGTATGGAGCCACCATAAGACGCCTAACTATCTGCAGAAGGGGCTGGTCGTAGTTGGTCACATTCAACTGGACTTTTTCTGTAATGTTGGAGACGTTTTGTAGCATTTGAAAGCCACTTATTTCATTTGAATGAGTGTCAGGATCATACCCCAACATTTATATCCACACAATATAAAAACAATTCATAGCTCTAGCCATCTAAGTCAATGAAGTCTTGACCTGGTGATACCAAGGATGGGATGTCGTAACCAGAATGAGGGGATTCTACAGTTTTCACACCCAGGGCCATGGAAAAGGGGTACACCAGTCTTCCCATGGGGGGGGAGGGGGGTTGGGCCAGCAGGGGGGTCCAGGCAGCAGGGTGAATCGGATTTGGGTAGGGAGGGTGATCGGAGCGCGGGGGGGGGGGGGTAATTACTGGAACCGATCCCCTGTATGGCTCTTTTTGTAGCAGGTGAAAGCTTGCTTTTTCTCTTCGTCCTGCCGGCTTTTACCTGCTGCAGAGAGAGCCATACAGGGGGGATTGGTTCCAGTAATAGCACCCCTCCCAACCCGCCGCACTGCTTACCCTCCCTGTGCATTAGAGGGGTGCTCTGTGTTAATGGGGTGCTCTGTGTTAATGGGGTGCTCTGTGTTAGAGGGGTGCTGTGTTAGTGGGGTGCTCTGTGTTAGTGGGGTGCTCTGTGTTAGGGCGGTGCTCTGTGCTAGTGGGGTGCTTTGTGTTGGGGGGGGGGTGTTCTGTGTTAGAGGGGTACTCTGTGTTGGGGGTGCCCTGTATTAAAGGGGTGCTCTGTGTTAATGGGGTGCTCTGTGTTAGTGAGGTGCTCTGTGTTAGGGCAGTGCTCTGTGCTAGTGGGGTGCTTTGTGTTGGGGGATGCTCTGTGTTAGTGGGGTGCTTTGTGTTGGGGATGCTCTGTGTTAGTGGGGTGCGTTGTGTTGGGGGGTGTTCTGTGTTAGTGGGGTGCTTTGTGTTGGGGGATGCTCTGTGTTAGTGGGGTGCTTTGTGTTGGGGGTGTTCTGTGTTAGTGGGGTGCATTGTTTTGGGGGGTGTTCTGTGTTAGTGGGGTGCTTTGTGTTGGGGGATGCTCTGTGTTAGTGGGGTGCTCTGTGTTAGTGGGGTGCTTTGTTAATGGGGTGCTCTGTGTTAGAGGGGTGCTGTGTTAGTGGGGTGCTCTGTGTTAGGGCGGTGCTCTGTGCTAGTGGGGTGCTTTGTGTTGGGGGGGGGTGTTCTGTGTTAGAGGGGTACTCTGTGTTGGGGGTGCCCTGTATTAAAGGGGTGCTCTGTGTTAATGGGGTGCTCTGTGTTAGTGAGGTGCTCTGTGTTAGGGCAGTGCTCTGTGCTAGTGGGGTGCTTTGTGTTGGGGGATGCTCTGTGTTAGTGGGGTGCTTTGTGTTGGGGATGCTCTGTGTTAGTGGGGTGCGTTGTGTTGGGGGGTGTTCTGTGTTAGTGGGGTGCTTTGTGTTGGGGGATGCTCTGTGTTAGTGGGGTGCTTTGTGTTGGGGGTGTTCTGTGTTAGTGGGGTGCATTGTTTTGGGGGGTGTTCTGTGTTAGTGGGGTGCTTTGTGTTGGGGGATGCTCTGTGTTAGTGGGGTGCTTTGTGTTGGGGGGTGTTCTGTGTTAGTGGGGTGCTTTGTGTTAGTGGGGTGCTTTGTGTTGGGGGGTGCTCTGTGTTAGTGGGGTGCTTTGTGTTGGGGGGTGTTCTGTGTTAGTGGGGTGCTTTGTGTTGGGGTGTGTTCTGTGTTAGTGGGGTGCTTGTGTTGGTGTGCTCTGTGTTAGTGGGGTGCTTTATGTTGGGGGGTGTTCTGTGTTGGAGGGGTGCTTTGTGTTGGGGGATGCTCTGTGTTAGTGAGGTGCTCTGTGTTAGGGCAGTGCTCTGTGCTAGTGGGGTGCTTTGTGGTGGGGGTGTTCTGTGTTAGTGGGGTGCTTTGTGTTGGGGGATGCTCTGTGTTAGTGGGGTGCTTTGTGTTGGGGGTGTTCTGTGTTAGTGGGGTGCTTTGTGTTGGGGGGTGTTCTGTGTTAGTGGGGTGCTTTTTGTTGGGGGGTGCTCTGTGTTAGTGGGGTGCTTTGTGTTGGGAGGTGTTCTGTGTTAGAGGGGTGCTTTGTGTTGGGGGGTGTTCTGTGTTAGTGGGGTGCTTTGTTTTGGGGGGTGCTCTGTGTTAGTGGGATGATGTGTGTTGGGGAGTGCTCTGTGTTAGAGGGGTGCTTTGTGTTGGGGGTGTTCTGTGTTCGTGGGGGGCTTTGTGTTGTGGGGTGCTTTGTGTTGGGGGTGTTCTTTGTTAGTTGGGTGCTTTGTGTTGGGGGGTGCTCTGTGTTAGTGGGGTTCTTTATGTTGGGGTGTGTTCTGTGTTAGTGGGGTGCTTTGTGTTGGGAGGTGTTCTGTGTTAGAGGGGTGCTTTGTGTTGGGGGTGTTCTTTGTTAGTGGGGTGCTTTGTGTTGGGGGGTGCTCTGTGTTAGTGGGATGATGTGTGTTGGGGAGTGCTCTGTGTTAAAGGGGTGCTCTGTGTTGGGGGGTGTTCTGTGTTAGAGGAGTGCTTTGTGTTGGAGAGTGCTCTGTGTTAGAGGGGTGCTTTGTGTTGGGGGGTGCTCTGTGTTAGTGAGATGATGTGTGTTGGGGAGTGCTCTGTGTTGGGGAGTGCTCTGTGTTGGGGGGTGTTCTGTGTTCGTGGGGTGATCTGTGTTGGGGGGGGGGGGGTGCAATCTGCACTTTAGGAGTGTTCAGGTTGCTCTTGGTTGCACAGTGTGTGATATCATTGAGCGGGGTCTCTCATATCTTCCATGTAACATCTTTTAGGAGAAGAATCTCAGCTTTGCCAAGAAAAGATGGATGCTCTGCGGGTCCGGTATATTATCGTAGCTCAGAGCGCCGGTGATATGCTCCAGAGAACAGAACAAACACTGCAAGCCACAGAACGCCTGGACCCCTCCCAGGAGGATATTTCCCTGTGGCTTGGCCGTATGGAGAAGGTGGCATCTTCTGTGACTGGGGAAGGTGATGGCGAACGCAGCATGCTGAGTGCCAGCGACAGGGAAAAGGTGGGTGACCGTTAACCAGTAAAGTGAATCACCTTCCCGTTATGACTGTCCTGACTTTCTCCATCTTGGTTTTTAGCTGGATCAGGTTGTTCTGACCCAGTTGTCTCATCTTCGAGATGCTGAGCGACGTCTGGAGGAGCTGAGTCGAGTCACGCTGGATGTGGAGACCCTGCAGACGCAGATGAGGGATCATAAGGTGAGGATGGTGGGCATGCCTGGGATGCGTTGTTACAGGTTATAGGGGGGCCATCATCTTCTCTGTACACACTAGGTCTAAATCTGTGGCTTTTCCTCTTCCTCTGACAGCTGCTGGCGGTGGACGTTCTACAACACTGTGGCATCACTGAAAGGCTGCTGGGTATCTCTGACATTCTTTTGACCCTGTGCCCGAAGGCCACCCAGGAGCGGCTGCAGGTGAGGAGGGTGTAAATACCCAGAATTCTCCATTCTTCACCCCTTCATTCCATTTGTTCTTCTCCACTTAGTTGAAAATGATGGTGTAATTGGAAGGACCATATCTAAGGACAACTCCTATCCCCATCTTATCCCTACATTGTGGCACAGGCTGGCACAGCCATAAGCAATGTTCTAAAGCAGGGGCCTCCAAACTTTCTAAACAAAGGGCCAGTTTATTGTACTTCGGGATTTAGGGGGACCAGACTGTGGCCATCAGGATTACAAAATGTCCCAGCCTCAATGGGAATAAACAATCCTCTATCATTGGTGTCAGTGGAAGGAATTATGTCCCATCATTGGTGTCATTGGGCCCCATTGTTGGTGTCATTAGGAGGATCTGTGCCCCATGGTTGGTGTCATTGGGCCCCATTGTTGGTGTCATTAGGAGGATCTGTACCCCATGGTTGGTTTCATTGGGTCCCATTGTTGGTGTCATTAGGAGGATCTGTACCCCATGGTTGGTGTCATTGGGCCCCATTGTTGGTGTCATTAGGAGGATCTGTGCCCCATGGTTGGTGTCACTGGGCCCCATTGTTGGTGTCATTAGGAGGATCTGTGCTTCATCGTTGGTGTCATTAGGATAAATTGTGCCCTTGACTAGTGTTAGTGATTAAAATAGCACCCTAAGGCAAAGCAAGCACAGGGCCGCATCTAGCACCCGGGCTGCAGTTTGGTTTATAGACTGGATACATCCTAAATATAGAGCCATTTATCCGACTGTCCATCCAGAGCCTCTGGTTTATAGAACAGACACATTCTAAATATAGAGCCATTTATCCAACCAACTGTCCATTCAGAGCCTCTGGTTTCTAGACTGGATACATCCTTAATATAGAGCCATTTATCTGACTGTCCATCCAGAGCCTCTGGTTTATAGACCAGATACATCCTAAATATAGATCCATTTATCCGAATGTCCATCAAGAGCCTCTGGTTTATAGACCAGATACATCCTAAATATAGAGCCATTTATCCAACTGCCCATCCAGAGCCTCTGGTTTATAGACCAGATACATCCTAAATATAGATCCATTTATCCGAATGTCAATCAAGAGCCTCTGGTTTATAGACCAAATACATCCTAAATATAGAGCCATTTATCTGACTGTCCATCCAAAGCCTCTGGTTTATAGACCGGATACATCCTAAATGTAGAGCCATTTATCCAACTCTCTATCCAGAGCCTCTGGTTTATAGAACAGATACATCCTAAATATAGAGCCTTTTATCCAACTGTCCATTCAGAGCCTCTGGTTTATAGACTGGATACATGCTAAATATAGAACCATTTATCCGACTGTCCATCCAGAGCCTCTGGTTTATAGAACAGACACATTCTAAATATAGAGCCTTTTATCCAACTGTCCATCCAGAGCCTCTGGTTTATAGACCGGATACATCCTAAATATAGAGCCATTTATCCAACTGTCCATTCAGAGCCTCTGGTTTATAGACTGGATATATCCTAAATATAGATTTTTTTTTTGGATGAGAATAACACTTAATGGACCTTGTCTTGTTTGTTTCCCCACTCTGCAGGTATCTCTGGAGTCCCTAAAGGAGAAGTGTCCCCGTATAGCGGCCCAGGTGACCTCCTCGCCCGCTGCCCTGGAGCACACCCTTGCCATGCTCGCCCAGTTTTCTGAAGCCGAGGAGGAACTGCTGCCCTGGATAGAAGAGACAGAGTCCGATCTTCCCCATAGGTCTTCAAACTGCGGCCTTTCTGGAGATTTCAGGGAGCAGCAAGAGAGACTGCAGGTGAGTGCGAGACCCCTGAGGTATAGGATGGTGTACATGGGTGAAATATACAACCTGCCCCTTCTTGAGGATAACCCATACAATATACAAATCTGCCCCGTTCTCAGAGGATAAGCTGTACGATATGCAAACTTCCCCCTTAATGGAGAACCCATACAATATACAATCTTCCCCTTTCCTGGAAGGACAACCCATATAATATACATTCTGCCACTTTCTGGAAGAATAGCATGTACAACATTCTGCCCCTAAAGGGCATTTAATGCCACAACTTTTTTTTTATGGTGTTTGCTGTCTGTGTCTCTGCCCTCTTTGAGTTCTAGTAACCACTGCCAAATAGAGAGGTTGGTTTATAGACCAGATACATCCTAAATATAGAGCCATTTATCCAACTGTCTATCCAGAGCCTCTGGTTTATAGACCGGATACATCCTAAATATAGAGCCATTTATCCGACTGTCTATCCAGAGCCTCTGGTTTATAGACCGGATACATCCTAAATATAGAGCCATTTATCCAACTGTCTATCCAGAGCCTCTGGTTTATAGAACAGATACATCCTAAATATAGAGCCTTTTATCCAACTGTCCATTCAGAGCCTCTGGTTTATAGAACAGACACATTCTAAATATAGAGCCTTTTATCCAACTGTCCATCCAGAGCCTCTGGATTATAGGCCGGATACATCCTAAATATAGAGCCATTTATCCAACTGTCCATTCAGAGCCTCTGGTTTATAGACTGGATATATCCTAAATATAGAGCCATTAATCCAACTGTCTATCCAGAGCCTCTGGTTTATAGACCAGATACATCCTAAATATAGAGCCATTTATCCAACTGTCTATCCAGAGCCTCTGGTTTATAGACCGGATACATCCTAAATATAGAACCATTTATCTGACTGTCCATCCAGAGCCTCTGGTTTATAGAACAGACACATTCTAAATATAGAGCCTTTTATCCAACTGTCCATCCAGAGCCTCTGGATTATAGGCCGGATACATCCTAAATATAGAGCCATTTATCCAACTGTCTATCCAGAGCCTCTGGTTTATAGACCGGATACATCCTAAATATAGAGCCATTTATCTGACTGTCCATCCAGAGCCTCTGGTTTATAGACCAGATACATCCTAAATATAGAGCCATTTATCCAACTGCCCACCCAGAGCCTCTGGTTTATAGACCAGATACATCCTAAATATAGATCCATTTATCCGAATGTCCATCAAGAGCCTCTGGTTTATAGACCAAATACATCCTAAATATAGAGCCATTTATCTGACTGTCCATCCAAAGCCTCTGGTTTATAGACCGGATACATCCTAAATGTAGAGCCATTTATCCAACTGTCTATCCAGAGCCTCTGGTTTATAGAACAGATACATCCTAAATATAGAGCCTTTTATCCAACTGTCCATTCAGAGCCTCTGGTTTATAGACTGGATACATGCTAAATATAGAACCATTTATCCGACTGTCCATCCAGAGCCTCTGGTTTATAGAACAGACACATTCTAAATATAGAGCCTTTTATCCAACTGTCCATCCAGAGCCTCTGGTTTATAGACCGGATACATCCTAAATATAGAGCCATTTATCCAACTGTCCATTCAGAGCCTCTGGTTTATAGACTGGATATATCCTAAATATAGAGCCATTTATCCAACTGTCTATCCAGAGCCTCTGGTTTATAGACCGGATACATCCTAAATGTAGAGCCATTTATCCAACTGTCTATCCAGAGCCTCTGGTTTATAGAACAGATACATCCTAAATATAGAGCCTTTTATCCAACTGTCCATTCAGAGCCTCTGGTTTATAGACTGGATACATGCTAAATATAGAACCATTTATCCGACTGTCCATCCAGAGCCTCTGGTTTATAGAACAGACACATTCTAAATATAGAGCCATTTATCCAACTGTCCATTCAGAGCCTCTGGTTTATAGACCAGATACATCCTAAATATAGATCCATTTATCCGAATGTCCATCAAGAGCCTCTGGTTTATAGACCAAATACATCCTAAATATAGAGCCATTTATCCAACTGTCTATCCAGAGCCTCTGGTTTATAGACCGGATACATCCTAAATATAGAGCCATTTATCTGACTGTCCATCCAGAGCCTCTGGTTTATAGACCAGATACATCCTAAATATAGAGCCTTTTATCCAACTGTCCATTCAGAGCCTCTGGTTTATAGACTGGATACATGCTAAATATAGAACCATTTATCCGACTGTCCATCCAGAGCCTCTGGTTTATAGAACAGACACATTCTAAATATAGAGCCTTTTATCCAACTGTCCATCCAGAGCCTCTGGTTTATAGACCGGATACATCCTAAATATAGAGCCATTTATCCAACTGTCCATTCAGAGCCTCTGGTTTATAGACTGGATATATCCTAAATATAGAGCCATTTATCCAACTGTCTATCCAGAGCCTCTGGTTTATAGACCGGATACATCCTAAATATAGAGCCATTTATTTGACTGTCCATCCAGAGCCTCTGGTTTATAGACCAGATACATCCTAAATATAGAGCCATTTATCCAACTGCCCATCCAGAGCCTCTGGTTTATAGACCAGATACATCCTAAATATAGATCCATTTATCCGAATGTCCATCAAGAGCCTCTGGTTTATAGACCAGATACATCCTAAATATAGAGCCATTTATCCAACTGCCCATCCAGAGCCTCTGGATTATAGACCAGATACTTCCTATATGGAGCCATTTACTTCTGTTTGTTGGTTCCAGGCTCTGCGGGAGGTGGTCGCTGAACATAAGCCACTTGTCACCAAACTACACCGAGTCGCCTGTAAGCTGTCTGAGTTGTGTCCGGAGGAGAGTTCTGTATTCCAGCAGAGATTTGAGAGTGCAGAGAAGCGTTATTGTGCCATTCGGGAGGCCGTCCGCCAAGCAGCTGCCATCCTTGAAGATACCGTTCCCCGATACAGCCAGGTTAGTTGTCTGTGCAGTTTTCTTCATTTTCTGCAATAATCTCCCAACACCAACAAAAAAATTCAATTCTTTCTACAAGTGTCTGGTATGTCTAATTTGGGGCTTGTCTATCTCATGTGTGGTTCATGTATGTTCCTCTGTCCATAGAGTAACCAACCAAGCTTTGTACCCTTCCCTACAGATCAGCGAAAGGATAGATATGATGTCTGAGAGCTTAGAGCGGCTCAGGGACCGGATGCAGATCACTACGTCTGTACGCGGGGAACCCTCTCGCATTCGAGAACAGCTTCAAGAAAACTCTCAAGTTCAAGCTGAGCTGGAGAAACTGGGAGTCGCTCTGGAGAACATCACCAAACAGGGCACTGAGCTAGCTTCCAGCCTTCCAGATGATGCTAAAGAGTCACAAGGTATTTGTCTTCTAGATATGTGGTTCTCAACCACCAGTCCTTGGCCTCTCCTCTTCCGGGCCTCCAGCCAGCCGCAGATCCCCTAATGTCCCACAGAGCCTTCCAGTTCCCATATTGCTGCATCAGTACCACCTATCAGTGCTCATCATTGCCGCACACATCAGTGCCCATCAGTACCGTCCATCAGTGCCATATTGAAGTAATGGATTCTGGAGAGTCGCACTCCGATAAAAGCCTTTATTGTAATGAATAGTCAACGTTCATGTGACAACATAAGCAGGGAAAACAGCTAATGCGTTCCACAACATCATTGTTGCTTAGTCATAGCTATGAATAAGCAACAATGATGTTGTGAAACGCGTCAACTATTTGTCCTGCTTCTGTTGTCACATGAACGTTGAAACAGATGCTTGGAATAGACTTCCAGTGGAGGTATTGAGTTGGTCAACAATAAGTGAATTTAAACATGCTTGGGACCAGTGATGTAAGTAACTGAGTTAAAATAAACTGAGTTACCTAACGCAGTTACTTTAGAGGGTAACGAGTAATCTAACTGATTACTTTTCCCCTCATGGTAACTCAGTTCCCATTACTTTGGCTTAGTTACCCCAATTACATCTACCGTCACTAGATGGCAGTAGTGTAATTCCGGTGTCCTGCCGAAAAAGTTCCCCCGCCGGATAAGGACCCCCTGTACTGCGCAGGCGCAGGGCTTGCGCAGTACGAAGGACTACGGAGCTTCCGAAAATTGCCGAACCTAAACAGCTCTGAGTGAACTCTACACCGGGCAGGCGCAGTTAACATGTAATTGTACGAGGCGATGCCGCACGCTCCTGATGCTCGTGCTACTCTGCAAGGGGCGTCTATCGTGTAAGTAAAGGGGGGGTCTAGTATTACTGTAACCAAGGGGCGCATTTATTATTATTGTTATATATCGAGCTCTGCCCATTAATTTAACATTCGCCCTCTTCTGTAGCCATCCGCCCCTTACACCATATAATAATAATAGACCCCTTGCTTACACGCTATAACAGATCTGCCCCTCGGTTACAGTAATAATAGAGCAGCCCCTTGGTTACACGATATATAACAATAATAATAAATGCGCCCCTTGGTTACAGTAATACTAGACCCGCCCCTTAGTTACACGTATAGAATATTTAAAAAAAAAAGTCAGTTACTTTGCTGCGTAACTAATTACTTTTCCAATGAAGTAACTGAGTAACTAACGCAATTACTTTTTGGGAGAAGTAATTTGTAACTTAACTAATTACTTTTTTAAAGTAAGATGACCAACACTGCTTGGGACAAATACAGATCTTTACTCAAAGTTAAAAAATTCCCCTAAAAATAAAAAAAAGAGCAAACTCAACGGGCCTCTTGGTCTTTTCCCACCATCATTCTTCTATGTTTCCATGATAAAACCCCAAGAAACTGATGCTGAATAAATATACAGAAATGTTTTTGTACATTTCAAGTAAATCCTCTAAGCTCCTCAGATGTTGGACTTCAGGTCCTCCTTCTCCTTCTTCTGGCTGTTCTCCCTTCCTTCATCCCCTTTGGTGACTCTTCTAACATACCTGTCCTTCTATGCAGGCCTCCACCAGCGGACAGAGGTGTTATTGGCGGACTGGAAGCAGCTTTGCGGGCGTGCGGAGGAGCGCGATGCTTGGCTGTCTGGGCTGCTCACGTTGGCAGAAAGGTTTTGGGTCAGCCTCTCTGACCTGGCGGTCAATCTTGGAGACACCCAGCAGATGGTCCTGGACACAGAACAACCCACCCCTGACCCGGACTCTATCAGAACCCGGCTGGAAGCTATGCAGGTATAGAAGACGCTTGTGGCAACTATACAACTTCCTCCTAGGGAAAGATATAAAGGGCAATGTCAGGAAATATATCTAGGGATCAAGTAAAACAGATTATTATTATTTTTTTTTATATATATAAATAAAGAAATCACAAAGTGAAAAAGGGGAAGGAAAAGGTAAAAAAGAAAAAGAAAAAAAAATATCAAGAAAATATTGCCATTGAGAAAGTCCAAGATTTTTTTATCTTTTATTCAATACAGAGAGTGGCTTCTCACAGGAGTTATGGGTAGCCTCTTACACACATGACTTTGAATTGGGCAACTTGCTCCACTTAGTTCGGGTGGAGCTGCAGTGGGCACAGAGAGAGGGCGGGGCTGGAACCAGAGAACACAATGGATATGCTTTCACAGGTCCAGATACAGAAAATGAGGAAACAGGCATCAGAGAGGTTTGTTTTTTATGGCAGCCAGGTGGGGTGGGGGGTAAAAATAGAGCCGAGTGGAAGGTAAACTGGGATATCCCGGTTAGTTTAAATCCAACACTTTCTTTTTTTTTGTCTGGCGTGGTCCTTTAAGTTCAAAAGGACCAATGGGTATCATTTGTGCTGCAGTTAGTGTGTTCCTGGAAGTACATTATATGGAGAGCCTCAGCTGGGGTCTCGTCACTCCATCTAGCCTAGAGGTCTCCAAACTTTCTAAACAAATGGCCAGCTTACTGTCCTTCAGACTTTAAGGGGGCCAGACTGTGGCCAGTGGGAGTAAACATAGTTACATAGTTAGCTAGGCCGAAAAAAGACACAAGTCCATCCAGTTCAACCATAAAAAAGAATAATAAATAAAAATAAAATATATCGTACAATCCAATATACCCAATTCTATACCCACAGTTGATCCAGAGGAAGGCAAAAAAAAAAACCAAAAGAGCATGCTCCAATCTGCTACAGCAGGGGAAAAAGGTTCCTTCCTAAACCCCCTAGAGGCAATCGGATTTTCCCCGGATCAACTTTACCTATAAATGTCAGTACCCAGTTATATTATGTACATTTAGGAAATAATCCAGGCCTTTCTTAAAGCAATCTACTGAGTTAGCCAGAACCACCTCTGCAGGGAGTCTATTCCATATTTTCACAGCTCTTACTGTGAAGAAACCTTTCTGTATTTAGAGATGAAATCTAGACGTAGAGTGCCCCCTTGTCCTCTGTGTTGACTGTAAAGTGAATAACTCAACACCAAGTTCACTATATGGACCCCTTATATATTTGTACATGTTGATCATATCCCCCCCCCCTTATTTCTCCTCTTCTCAAGAGTGAATAAATTCAGTTCCTCTAATCTCTCCTCATAGCTGAGCTCCTCCATGCCTCTTATCAGTTTGGTTGCCCTTCTCTGCACTTTCTCCAGTTCCCTGATATCCTTTTTGAGAACTGGTGCCCAAAACTGAACTGTATATTCCAGATGAGGTCTTACTAATGATTTGTACAGCGGTAAAATTATATCTCTCTCTCTGGAGTCCACATTGCCCCATCTTTGGTATTAGGGGGAGGAATTGTCATTAGTGTTAGTGAGAAGGAGAGTGCCCCATTCTTGGTGTCAGTGGGAGGAGTAGTGCCCCATCGTTGGTGTCAATGAGAAGAATAAAGCCTCATCGTTGGTGTCAGTGGGAGGAATAGTGCCCCATTGTTGGTGTCAGTGGGTGGAATAGTGCCCCATCACTGGTGTCAGTGGGAGGAATAGTGCCCCATCATTGGTGTCAATGAGAAGAATAAAGCCTCTAGAATTGTATAAACAAGCTAAGGGGGGGGGGGGGGGTAGCTCATCCTATAGAATACATGTAAAAAGAGAGGGCAGGAGGAGGTGCCAACCTGATGGATTATCTCGGTACCTGAACATAATGTGACCTAAATACTCATAATATAATATTATGAGTATTTAGGTCACATTGTGTTCAGGTACCGAGATAATCCGCCAGGTTGGCACCTCCCCCTGCCCTCTCTTTTTACAAGAATAAAGCATCATCGTTGGTGTCAGTGGGAGGAATAGTGCCCGATTGTTGGTGTCAGTGGGTGGAATAGTGCCCCATCACTGGTGTCAGTGGGAGGAATAGTGCCCCATCATTGGTGTCGATGAGAAGAATAAAGCCTCATCGTTGGTTTCAGTGGGAGGAATAGTGCCCCATCACTGGTGTCAGTGGGAGGAATAGTGCCCCCGTCACTGATGTCAGTGGGAGGAATAGTGCCCCATCACTGATGTAAGTAAGAATAACAGTGCCACCTTGTTGCTGTCAGTGGAAGGAATAGCGCCCCATCATTGGTGTCAGTGGGATGAATAGTGCCCAGTCGTTGGTGTCAGTGGAATTAATAGTGCCCCATCACTGGTGTCAGTGAAAGGAATAATGCCCCATCATTTGTGTTGTTGTTGTCAGTGGCAGAAATAATACCTGAGGGCTGAACTAAGGCAAGCAAAGGGCCACAGTTTGGAGACGACTGATCTAGCTGATCCCAGCAGTTTAGAAGTTGTACAGCAGCTGAGGGCAGAGACCCATACAAACCATGTAGACAGTGAAATACTTCCAATGCTGATCTTACCTGGCCTGTGCACAATAAACTCACACAATGTTCATATAAAATAATAGTTGTTCTCCCTCCACCCTCAGGCTCTCCGAGAAGACATTGACAATCTGCAGAATGAACTGGATGTGCTGGGGTCCCTCGGGGTGGACCTGATGTCTTCTTGCGGGGACATGGACAAACCAGATGTGACCAAAAGCCTGGATGAGGCAAGTAGATTATCCATCTATAGATCTATAAGCAGGGGTCAAGTCCTGGGGAAAAAAGTGAGGGAACTCCCACCCAAGATCCACTCGCCCACCACCAAAAAAAAAAAAAAAAATGATACACTCATATGCACGAACGCTTCAAAAGTGGTATTTTTCATCCAAATTTCGTATTGTGTTTATGAAGCTTAACTGTTAGTACATAAAAAAAAAAACAATCCTCAATAAATACGGTAATTCTCTGAATAATCAGCATTCATTCAATTGTGCTTCTATGCAAATGTGAACATCATGTTCTGATCTTTATTGGGGAATGTTATTTTGTATATAGAGTGTTTATGTGGTGAGTTTACACTTTTCATTGAACAGACTTTGGATAACACAGGGTTAAACGGAAAGGTCATACATGAACTGCACATTATCTGGACAGAATGCTTGGGAAGATAGTGATGTGTTCCTGCTTAGGAGATGTATGTTAGCTCGGGGGGCTGCAAACTCTGCAGGGCTCCAACACACACTCGCTGCTATTCCAACCCTTCATATATTTCCACATAAACTTCCCTCCTGGCATTAAACTTTGCCAGGTATTGTGCTCAGCTTACCACCCCAAACTGATGTCCCTCCCTCAGCTCACCTCTCTCCCTGCATGTCCTGTGAGCAGAATAGCTGTGCTCCTCCTCTGGGTTCCCTCATCATATGGCACTGAAGATAGAGGAGGGGGGATTCAGCGGGACACACAGAGAAAGTATGCAGGAGACTGGGGGGGGGGGGGATGAGGAGACAGAAAATCAGGAGGGGCCGGCAGGGAGGAGCGCATCACGAGAGGTCTGACTAAACACAATCTCTTAGCAGCAGGGACCTGATCTACCTGTCAGCTAGCTGTGATTGACAGGTAGATCGAAGCGGAAGCTGTCATGGGGCCCCCTACTGGCAATTCCTGAATGGTCAGGTGTGCGGCACTTACTATTGCGAGCTGTGTCGGCAGCTGCTGGTGTAGCCCTGCCACACAGCTCGCATACTTCAAAGTCTTGCGGGACACGGCTGCTAACGGGAACTAAGTTCCTGTTGTGGAAAAAGTACAGGAACTCCGTTCCCATGCGTTCCTGCAGGACTTGAGCCCTGTCTATAAGTGAAGAAATAACTTACCATCAGCTTATAAATTGTGAGCCTAGGTCTGTACTATGACACGTCAGAGGATCTACAGCAAGCTGGGCTCTTTCGCACCTTCCAGGAGTATTTTCAGGTTCAGGGAATTGGGTGCGAATTGCTGCCTGTTGTTGGAATTGGGGCTTCTAAAATTACTGAATGCTGGAGATTGGGCGTTGCTTTCCGTGGTTGCAGTGATAGGTGTTTTCCAGGACTGGCTTTCACTGCATCCAAATCCTGCCGAAGGCCCAAATGTTTTCTTGACCTACAAGCAAACTTGTCCTTGCTGGCCATCTCACCAAACCCTAGTTGCAAATACAAACCTTCACTTTGCTCCCCCATTGCTTTAATCGGCTGACTGAAGATCTATAAATGTTTCTGTTGCAGTTTCCCACTCATTGGTTGTCCATCTATTCGCCAAAACCAACAGCAATCTCCCAACTGACCAGTACCAGGGGACGGGGAGCACGTGACTCTTTTACCGTTCTTCCACTGGTGTGTGGTGATTGGGCCACATGTGACTCATGCTTTTCCTCCCACTGCTGTGTGGTGATTGGGCTAAACACTGGTATGTGGTGGGAAGGGGCCTCAAGTGACTTGTGCCCTTTACTCTCAACAGTGTGTGATGTTTGGGCCACATGTGAATTGTGCCCCTTCCTCCCACCGGTGCATTGGATTGGGCTCCACTTTACTCATGCCCCTTCCACCCATTGTTGGGTGGTGATTGGGGCACACCTGGTGCACACCACTTTTTCCCATGGCTTGGTAGTTATTGGGCCACATTTAACATATGCCCTCTCTCCCACTTTTGTGTGATTATTGGGCCACACTTGACTTGCCCCCCTTCCTACCACTGGCGGGTGGTAATTGGGCTACATGTGACTTACGTCCATTCGTTCCATTGGTGGGTGGTGATTGGGCCACATGTGACTCGTGCCCCTTCCTCCCATTGGTGGGTAGTGATATGGCCACATGTGACTCTTGCCCCTTCCTCCCATTGGTGTGTGGTGATAGGGCCACATGTGACTCGTGCCCCTTCCTCCCAGTGGTGTATGATGATTGGGCAAAATGCAACTCATGCCCCATCCTGCCACCGGTGCATGGTGATTGGGCCACAGGTGACTTAAGCCCCTTCCTTTTACCGGTGCATCAGATTGGGCCATACATGGTCCAGTCCTCTTCTTCTCATTTGTGGGTGGTGATTGGGCCTCATGTAACTCATGCTGCTTCTTCCCATGAGTGCAAGGTGATTGGGCCACAGATGAAGCTCTTTCCACCCCACTGGTGCACAGTGATTGGGCAAAATGTGACTCATGCGCCATATTCCCACCGGTGCATGGTGATTGGGCCACAGGTAACTCAAGCCCATTTCTCCCATGGGTGTGCGGTAATTGGGCCACATGTGACTCATGCCCCTTCCTTCCACCGATGCATCAGTTTTGATTCACACATGATTCAGTCCTCTTTTTCTCATTTGTGGATAGTAATTGGGCCTTATGTAACTCATGCTGCTTCTTCCAATGGGTGCATGGTGATTGGGGGGTGAATCGATCTCTTCCCCCCACTGGTGCATTGTGATTGGGCATAATGTGACTTGATTGATGCCGTTTCTGAGCACAGATCATGGTGTTTGGACCATACATGACTCACACCTATTCCTTCTATGGCTGTGTGGTAATTGGGTCATTGTAACTTGAGCTATTTCTCCCACTGGTGCTTGGTGATTGAGCCACATGACTCACCCCACTTCTTACAATTGGGGCGTGCTGATTGGGCCACATGTGACTTGTGCCCTTTCCTCCCACTGGTGTGTAATGATTGGGTAAAATGGGACTCATGCCCCTTCCTCTCACCGATGCGTGGTGATTGGGCAGTGAGCCACATGTGATCGATGCCTATTGCTCCCAAGGGTGTGTGGTATTTGGGTCACATGTGACTCATGCCCCTTCCTCCCACCGGTGCATCAGATTGGACCACACTTGACTCAGTCCTTTTCTTCTCATTTGTGGGTGGTGATTGGGCCACATGTGACTAATGCGCTTTCCTCCCACTCTGGTGCAAGGTAATTGGGCAAAATGTGACTTGATTGGTGCCACTTCTGACCACCAGTTCATGGTGTTTGGGCCACACACGACTCACTCCTTTTCCTTATATGGCTGTGTGCGGTAATTGGGCCACGTTTGACTCAAGACTTTTCTCCTACTGGTTCTTGGTGATTGTGAAAAGTGAGAGCTCTCAGTCCTGGTTAGGCCCCAGGTAACCACTTGGACCATACACAGGGCTTTCCCTCTTTCCTTACTGGCAGCCAAACAGCAATAGTAAGATGAATTTGTGCTGTTGGATGGACCGCCATTAAAGTGCAGGGCTGGTGCAAGGATTTTTGACACCCTAGGCGAAACCTAATTTTGCCGCCCCCCCCCCCCACCCTTGGATCCACCCCTGACTCCACCCTCTTTACCCTGCCCATGTATACCCCACCTTTTTAATGAAGCGCCCATCAAATGCAGCTTTACCAGCCCCATCAAATACAGCCTACCAGTGCCCATCAAATGCAGCCTACCAGTGCCCATCAATGCAGCCTACCAGTGCCCATCAATGCAGCCTACCAGTGCCCATCAATGCAGCCTACCAGTGCCCATCAAATGTAGCCTACCAGTGCCCATCAAATGCAGCCTACAAGCACCCATCAATACAGCCTACCAGCGCCAAACAATGCAGCCTACCAGTGCCCATCAATGCAGCCTACCAGTGCCCATCAAATGTAGCCTACCAGTGCCCATCAAATGCAGCCTACCAGCACCCATCTATACAGCCTACCAGCGCCTATCAATGCAGCCTACCAGTGCCCATCAATGCAGCCTACCAGCGCCCATTAATGCAGCCTACCAGCGCCAAACAATGCAGCCTACCAGCGCCAAACAATGCAGCCTACCAGTGCCCATCAATGCAGCCTACCAGCACCCAACAATGCAGCCTACCAACGCCCAACAATGCAGCCTACCAGCGCCCATCAATGAATGTTTGCTTGCTTCCGTTCATTCGGGAGTCGGGACACAGGCACAGTCCTCCGCCGACGATGCGCCTCTCACACTATGTGCGAATGGAGCAGCGGCTGCCTGCTGATGCTGAAACTTAGTTGCTTGCTGCAGAGAGAAGAGAGTAGGAACACCAGTGGCCGGGCGCCCTAGACAGCAGTGCGCCCTAGGCAGCTGCCTAGTTTGCCTAGTGGTAGCACCGGCCCTGTTAAAGTGTAGCTGTTGTTTTGCTATGCATAGGTTCATGTGTGAATGGGCATGTAGTAATATCCACAAAGCCAACAGTTACGTCTGCAATAGCTAATGCCAGGGCTGGGCCGAGGAAGAAGAGACGGCCACCCTGGGTGCTTCAGCAGGAGAACCTGCAAATTATCTTGCTGGGAGGGATCGGGGAATTTGACCTTTTTGCCTTGGGTGCTTAAAATTAAATAAATAAATGTTACTACTTTTTTGGGATCATTTAGTGCCAAGATAACGTCTCTGGTCTTTGCAGCTGTACACGGCCTGGAACAGTCTGAACAAGCTCTGGAGTGAACGCAACACACATCTGGAGGAGCAGCTGAAGGTCACCCTCCGCTACCAGGAGACCATTCAGGTATGGAGCTCAGAGTAGACTGATAGGTGGATAAAATCCATTCGATACCCCTGGAGGGGACACCGATGTCAGGATGTCATTGGCTGGGCACATTATGAGACAAACACCATCAACAATCTAGGGTGATTATTTCCTTGTCTTATATCAGTGGCTTAGTGGGCAGCCTTGCAGCACTCAGGTGCTTGTTTCAGATCTCAGCCAGGACACTATATGCAGTGGAGTTTCCATGTTCCATCCATGCGTGGGTTTCCTCCGGGTACTCCGGTTTCCTCCCACACTCCAAAGGTATGCTGGTAGGTTAAATGGCTCCTGTCTATATTGGCCTTAGTATGGGTGTGTATGCATGTGAGATGGGAACCTTAGACTGTAAACTTCTTGAGGGCAGGGAATCATATGAATGTACAGTATGTAAAGCGCTGCATAAACTGTTGGCACTATAGAAATACCTGAAATAACTGATTACTGATCTCTATATTTTCCCCCGGGATATAATCATATCTTCCCTGCGCTCTTCTCTTTCCACAGAGGCTGCAGGATTGGCTGCTTGTAGCTGAGTCACGCCTATCTGAGGAGTTCCTTGTGGGTGGAGACTTGGACATGGTGAGGCGTCAGCTGTCTGACTTAAAGGTATGTTCAGGGCCGTCTTAATGAATTGGCACACCTGGGCACTGCCCAGGGGCCCCAGGTGCATGGGGGACAGGACAGGGGTAGACAATGCTGTGTTGGGGGGGGGGGGGTGCAGCAACAATTTGGCCACTTCTGTCCCTCTTCTTTGACAGGAGTAACTGCAGTGGAATGGGAAGGGATGGAAAAAAAGGGATGGTCAGTGGCGCTACCTGTAGCGCCACTGACCCCAACCATCCCTTTTTTTCCACTTATTTAGAGTTCTCCTGGAGGGAACTCATTAGGGAAGGCTGCAACCTTAATTCTTACCCTAAGCGCAGAATTTTAAAACTTTGTTTTAGGAGTAACTGCAGTGCCACTCCTGTTAGAATAAGCAGCGGCTAGCTTCTGCAGGAGAGGGGAATCGGCTTTCTCCTCCCACCTGCAGGGAGCGGTAGAGAGCCGGAACTGAGACTGAGCGCTCAACTCAATCTCAGCATAGCAGAGGAAGAAGGAGCTGCCTTCATTGCAGGTGGGAACAGCATTTGTGATCTGTGAATACAGGGGGGAAGGGGAACTAGAGCTCTGATGTAAGGGGAAACAGTGATGGGGAACCTGATGTATGGGGACAAGGGGGCACAGTGATGAGGACACCTGATGTATGGGGACACTCTGATGTGTATGGGCACAGTGATGAGGACAAGTGATGTAAGGGACACCACGATTGGGGAAACTGATGTATGGGGGCACCTGATGTAATGTATGGGTATACTGTGATAGAGATACCTAATGTATATGGGAACTATGATAGGGGAACCTGATGTATGGCGCACTGTGATGTGGACACCTGGTGCAGGCTGGTAGGGGCCCCAGTGCATTACTTTGCCCAGGGGCCCATGATGCTATTAAGATGGCACTGGATATGTTCCCGATTCCTTCCTGATATTTCGATTTGTGTGGCGTCCCACCAATCAGAAACAATTCTGATTGCAGCAGCCCTTCCACCTGCAGGGGCTTCCAGTTATTTATCAATCAGTGAATGTTTTTATCACTAAACCA
The DNA here is from genome assembly GCA_028564925.1 of Lithobates sylvaticus. Classification (NCBI taxonomy): domain Eukaryota; kingdom Metazoa; phylum Chordata; class Amphibia; order Anura; family Ranidae; genus Lithobates; species Lithobates sylvaticus. The sequence goes on along the minus strand of CM053030.1, from coordinate 18,491,132 downwards.
AATTAAAAATTAAAAATCAAATGAAAATCAAAATAATTAAGCTAGGACTGTGACGACAACAGAGGGCCACACAAGCTGAAATCATTGCGATTGTAGGCCTTTAACCCTTTTGGGGCTAGAGATACTTTTGCATTTTTTTGCTTACATTTTTTCTAAATCATGTTGGACCTGAAGATTACATAAAACTAGAGATGGGAAGGCCTGGAGAAAAACCCTAGAAAAAATGCTTGTCACTTCCAGTCCTATAGACCAGTGGTCTCCAAACTGCGGCCCTTGGTCATATGTCACCAACGAAGGGGCACAGTTCCTCCCAATAACACCGATCATGAGGCAAAATTCCTACCAATGACACCAACGATGGGACAAATTTCATCCCAATGACACCAACAATGAGGCCCAATGCCACCAATGGTGGGGCACAATTCTTCCCAATGACACCAACGTTGGGGCACAATTCTTCCCAATGACACCAACGATGGGGCCCAATGCCACCAATGATGGGGCATAGTTCCTCTCAATGATACCAACGATGGGGCCCAAATGCCACCAATGGTGGGGCACAATTCCTCCCAATGACACCAACAATGGGGTCCATTGACCCCAAGGATGGGTCAATTCCTCCCAATGACCCCAACAATGGGGCCCAATGTCACCAATGATGGGGCACAATTCCTCCCAATGACACCAACAATGAGGCTCAATGAGACCAAGGATGAGGCATAATTTCTACCAAAGACACCAACTACGGGGTGCAATTCTTCTCACTGACACAAAAGATGGGGCCTTGTTTACTTCTACTGATCCTGGGAAATGTTCTGCTCCTGATGGCCACAATCTGCCCCCCCTAAAACCTGAAGGACAGTAAACTGGCCCTTTACATATTTACATAGTAGGTGAGGTTGAATAAAGACACAAGTCCATCAAGTCCAACCCAACTCTTTGCTTAGAAAATTTGGAGATCCCTTTCTTAGACCATAGAGATGATCGGGGACCTTCTCTCAAGTGTTCTCGGCTATGATGCAAGCAGTGGGCTGGCTTTTGGGAAGGGTTATGCAAACATCCAAATGCCTGAAGCGGAAGCAGGGAGATCCATACACTGTAGGGCCTCGGGTGCAGATTCCTCTCCAGCAAGGAGAACAGTGAGCAGCACAGCAGGGATATCACCAGTGACTAGCACTCAGAGGCAGCAGTGCTTTAGATGATCTCATGCTGCAGATATACAGATATGAGGCTACACAATCTGAGTGCTTAGGCACTGAAGTGCACTACTTTTCAGAGGGAGTTTCAGATAAAATGTAGAAATTTCAGTATACTGTACTTGAAAGGTACAGATGGGTTCAAAAGTGCATTGCTGGGAATCTGATGACTGGTAGGCTAACGATAGATGGGGGGGAGAAAAGATCCACAGAATGTATGAAGTAGAACAAGGGAGATCTTTGCGCTACAGGTCAGGTACAGCTTCCACTCCAGCAAGGAGAACAGTGAGCACCACAATAACGACATTTTTAAGTTTAACCAAATCTGGTGAGACTAGAAGTCAGAGGCAGCAGTACTTTAGATGATCTCACACTGCAGATATACAGCGATGAGTCTACAGAACAGGAGTGCCTAGGCATAGGAAGTGCACTGCTGTTTTTCAGGAGGAGTTTTAGATTAAAGTTAGAACTTTTAGGATACTTGAAAGGTACAATTGGGTTCAAAAGTGTATTGCAGGTAGCTATGGAGGCTGCAGGGGACTTAGCTGGGGTCATAGTGAGTCTGCAGATATAGACCAGTACAGGTATGTAGAGCCAGACATGGGCAGTGCCCACCATTCACCCATCTAATGATAACTCATGATATGTTTCAAAACAGGAATTTAAGAGAGAGCTGTATCAGCATCGAGTGGAGCTAGAGAGCATCGGGCACCAGAACCTGGGCAAGTCCGATGGATCGCAGCTGAGCGACTACAGAGAGCGATGGGACCGGCTGGAGGAGGAGGCTGTGAACCGCCAGGTGCCGATTCTATTCATTAATTTAATAGAACCATTTTATCGAGGAAGCTAGGTACTGTGTTATGATATTCAGTCTGCTTTGTTCCTTCATCGCTGGGCAGACTGTAATGACCTATCAAGTAAGATACTAGAAGCCCCCCGGATAGTTTGCTGGGACTTGTAGATCACCAGTGACTAGATCCAGGTGTGGGAGATCTTATATTTCTAATAAATCTTGTCCCTGTCTTCACAGCACCAGTTGGAAGATGCCTTGCTGGGACTTGGCCAGTTCCAGAACCAGTTGGAGGAGCTCCTGAACTGGCTCTCCCACACCAAGGAGCAGCTTCAGGGGCCCCGCCAGCCCTGTACTGACCTGCAGACCTGTGAGATCGAGCTGGCCAAACACAAGGTGAGTGAAAGTGGGAATGTCCACATTCATCAATGTCCCCAACGTGTTGGAATAGAGAATTGTACATGATGCACACCTCCTCTATAGAGAGGCCTTCAGCACAGCTTTGACCATGTCTCCATGCATTGCGTTAAAACTGTATATACCTAATCATTTGTCCGGCAAGTGTATATGATGCAAGGACATAATTACAGCCCAGGGGTCTCCATACTATGGCCTGTGGGCCACATCTGGTCCGCTACAATTTTTTCTTTGGCCCTTAGAACCTGTCCAATTTCACAGCTGGCTGATAGCGGTCTGTGTTTTGTAATGGAGACTGGCCTATCCACCTCTAGCTAGCAAGTCATGACCCTCCCGCAGTCCGCCTGATGGGCACTACTGGATCTATGGGAGGGGGGGGCTCTGATGGGCACTGTGGAATCTAAGGGGGGATTGTGATGGACACTTCTTGATCTAAGGGGGCTGTGAAGGGCACTTCTGGATCTAAGAAGGGAACTGTTGGACACTCTTGGATCTAAGAAGGGATGTGTGACGATCAGTGTTGGTCATCTTACTTTAAAAAAGTAATTAGTTAAGTTACAAATTACTTCTCCCAAAAAGTAATTGCGTTAGTAACTCAGTTACTACATTGGAAAAGTAATTAGTTACGCAGCAAAGTAACTGACTTTTTTTTAAAATATTCTATTCGTGTAACTAAGGGGCAGGTCTAGTATTACTATAAACAAGGGGCGCATTTATTATTATTGTTATATATCGTGTAACCAAGGGGCTGCTCTATTATTACTCTAACCAAGGGGCAGATCTGTTATAGCGTGTAAGCAAGTGGCGGGTCTATTATTATTATATCGTGTAAGGGGGCGGGTGGCTACAGAAGAGGGCGAATGTTAAATTAATGGGCAGAGCTCGATATATAACAATAATAATAAACCCGCCCCTTGGTTACAGTAATACTAGACCCGCCCCTTACTTACACGATAGACGCCCCTTGCAGAGTAGCACGAGCATCAGGAGCGTGCGGCATCGCCTCGTACAATTACATGTTAACTGCGCCTGCGCGGTTAAGAGTTCACTCAGAGCTGTTTAGGTTGGCAATTTTCGGAAGCTCCGTAGTCCTTCGTACTGCGCAAGCCCTGCTCCTGCGCAGTACAGGGGGTCCTTATCCGGCGGGGGGACTTTTTCAGCAGGACACCGGAATTACACTACTGCCATCTAGTGGCGGTAGATGTAATTGGGGTAACTAAGCCAAAGTAATGGGAACTGAGTTACCATGAGGGGGAAAAGTAATCAGTTAGATTACTAGTTACCCTCTAAAGTAACTGAGTTAGGTAACTCAGTTTATTTTAACTAAGTTACTTACATCACTGGTGACGATCACCTCTGCATCTAAGGGGGGCTCTGATGGACACTCTTGGATCTAAGAAGGGATGTGTGACGATCACCTCTGGATCTAAGGGAGGTCTCTGATTAGCACTTCTGGATCTAAGGCAGGATTTGATGGGCACTTCTGGATCTAAGGGGGAGGGGGTGTTCTGATGGGGCACATCTGGATCAAAGGGGAACTCTAATGGGCACTTCTGAATCTAGTTGGGAACTGGGATGGGCACTTCTGGATCTAAGGGGGCTGTGAAGGGCACTTCTGGATCTAAGAAGGGAACTATAATGGGCAGTTTTGGATCTAAGGGAGGGCTCTGGTGGGCACTGCTGGATCTAAGGGGAAACCCAATGGGCACTTTTGGATCTAAGGGTGGAAGGGGGGTCTGATGGACACTCCCGGATTTAAGGGGGGGGGCGTGATAAGCACTACTGGATCTAAGAGGGAACTGTGTTGGGCAGTTCTGCATCTAATGGAATCTGATGGGCACATCTGCATTTAAGGGGAACTCTAATGGGCACTTCTGAATCTAGGAGGAACTGTGATTAGCACTTAGGGGGGCTCTGATGGGCACTTCTGGATTTAAGGGGGGGGGGGGGGCTATGATGGTCACTTCTGGATCTAAGGGGAAACTGTGATGGGCACTTCTGGATCTAAGGGGGGACTCTGACAAGCACTTCTAAATCTAAGGGGGGACTCTGACGGGCACTTCTGAATCTAAGGGGGGACTCTGGTAGGCTCTCCTGAATCTAAGGGGGGACTCTGACGGGCACTTCTGAATCTAAGGGGGGACTCTGGTATGCTCTCCTGAATATAAGGGGTAACTTACATATAAAAACTGTTTTATTTTGGCCTGCAAATATTTGTAAGATCCACAATGTGGCTCTCGTACTGAAAAGTGTGGAGACCCCAGCCACAGCTTACCAGGCACCCCTCTACTACTCACAGGTGGACATTTTCAGTGACAAAAAAAAAATCTGAAATCTTTACAAAGTTCCAAAGTCACCTGTATCTTATTTTGATCGATTACCATTAAAGCTGGTGTGTAATCTGCTATCATTTTGCCTCCTCTGATTCCCCCCACACCCCCTTTCCCTCATCAGCATGCACATTAAATGTTTAAATTAATTTATTACATACCTTATTTTAGAACCAGGGATGCCATCACTGGGTCTCTGTGCTTTTCTATGCAATGCAGACAGACCATAGCTGGTGGGAGGGGCCGGCAGGGTACTGTGCATAGCTTTCTGAAAACATCACAGTGCCGTGTCTTGGTACTCCTCCCAGCAGCCCGCAGTCCTGATACAAGCAGTTTGCATGCAGATCGACCCAGGAAACTCCCACATTTGACGCTGAACACCCGTAAGTGAAAGATCTGAAATCTGATGTAATGAAAGGGGTGGGCCCGTTACAGTCAGGCTGGGGAGGAAAGAGCTAGATGATGCTGGACGTCCTCCAGCCTGGAAATGAGGCGGGGGGGGGGGTCTATCTGACTTGCTGAAGCTTCTAATGCACATTGTGAGTAAGCCACTTCAGTCCAGGAGAGGAGCCGCTACAACTGTGCATGACTGAAGGGAAGGTTGTGAGCAGAGAAACCACTCAGAGCTGCTTTCTGAATTCCAAAAGGGTGAAAAATTATAAGTACTACATTAAAAAAAAAAAAATCAACCTATAATAACTACCCCCCCTCCCCCCCAACTATCCCCCCGCTCCCCTGTTTTTCTGCATATATCGGTATTACAGTGCAGTTCTTGTATGTCGCCCCCTGCAGGTCCTGCGGAATGATGTCCTGTCTCACACCCGCACAGTGGAGTCGGTGGACGAAGCCGGGCGGGCGATCTTGCTGACCTCTCTCGGGGACGGGGCGGAGGCCCTTCAGGCCAAGCTGAGCGAACTGACGCAGCGGTGGGAGTTTGTTCGGAGCGAGACGGAGAGGCGACAGCTGGAGCTGGAGAACGACCTCAGCAGGGTAAATAGATAAGCCGGCCAAAAGACCAAAAAAAAACAAAACACAAAGATTACATGCAAAGTAATTCCTTATGATTGGTTGCATTGTGATCTTTTTAGAGGAGCGTATTAAAGGGTGAGTTAAAAACGCCCACCAGTCTGTCTTCTTCAAGAATAGTAAGGCCCCTTTCACACCGGGGCGGTGAGCTGCGGTGACGGTAAAGCAGCGCTATATTTAGCGCTGCTTTACCGTCGTTTTTACCGCGGTTTTCGGCCGCTCGCGGTGCGGTTTTACCCCCCGCGAGCGGCCGAAAAAGGGTTAAACACCCCCCGCAGAGCGCCGCCGTAGCGGCGCTTTGCGGCGGTATTGCCGCGGTTTTACCGCGGTCTCCCATTCTTTTCAATGGGAAGGAGCGGTATAGGAGCGGTGAACACACGGCTCCTATCCCGCTCCAAAGATGCTGCTAGCAGGACTTTTTTTGTCATCCTGCTAGCGCACCGCTCCAGTGTGAAAGCCCCCCCCCGGCTTTCACACTGGAGTTAAAGGGGCCGGATTTTTTCATGCGGTAAACAGGCGCTATTTTTAGCGCTGCACCGCATGAAAAACGCCCCAGTGTGAAAGGGGCCTTAAGGTGACCCCAAAAAGTGTATCTAAACCCAAGAACGTAAATGTAACACATTGCAGCTTACCAGTCTGTAGATGTGGAGGCTGCATTTGTTTTCTTTTATTTATCTCTACCTAGTGATGCCCGCCTTTGTACTTTTAGTATGCTGCTGTCAATAAAAAATCCTGTGTGACAGAAGAGTCTGATGCAGGGGCGGACTGACAAATCATGGGGCCCCCCGGGCAATAGGAGATTATGGGCCCACACAGTATACACACACACAGTATACAATCACACAGTATACAATCACACAGTATACAATCACACAGTATACACACACACAGTATACAATCACACAGAATACACATACATGTACACACAGTATACACACACACAGTCAGTGTTGGTCATCTTACTTTAAAAAAGTAATTAGTTAAGTTACAAATTACTTCTCCCAAAAAGTAATTGCGTTAGTAACTCAGTTACTACATTGGAAAAGTAATTAGTTACTCAGCAAAGTAACTGACTTTTTTTTAAATATTCTATACGTGTAACTAAGGGGCGGGTCTAGTATTACTGTAACCAAGGGGCGCATTTTTATTATTGTTATATATCGTGTAACCAAGGGGCTGCTCTATTATTACTCTAACCAAGGGGCAGATCTGTTATAGCGTGTAAGCAAGGGCGGGTCTATTATTATTATTATATTGTGTAAGGGGCGGATGGCTAAAGAAGAGGGCGAATGTTTAATTAATGGGCAGAGCTCGATATATAACAATAATAATAATAAATGCGCCCCTTGGTTACAGTAATACTAGACCCGCCCCTTAGTTACACGATAGGCGCCCCTTGCAGAGTAGCACGAGCATCAGGAGCGTGCGGCATCGCCTCGTACAATTACATGTTAACTGCGCCTGCGCGGTGTAGAGTTCACTCAGAGCTGTTTAGGTTCGGCAATTTTCGGAAGCTCCGTAGTCCTTCGTACTGCGCAAGCCCTGCTCCTGCGCAGTACAGGGGGTCCTTATCCGGCGGGGGAACTTTTTTGGCAGGACACCGGAATTACACTACTGCCATCTAGTGGCGGTAGATGTAATTGGGGTAACTAAGCCAAAGTAATGGGAACTGAGTTACCATGAGGGGAAAAGTAATCAGTTAGATTACTAGTTACCCTCTAAAGTAACTGCGTTAGGTAACTCAGTTTATTTTAACTCAGTTACTTACATCACTGCACACAGTATACAATCACACAGAATACACATACATGTACACACAGTATACACAGACATGTTTCTATTGGCTGAGAAGGTACTGGAGAGGTGGGGCAGCTATAATCTCTGGATTTTTAGACCAAAAGGATGTCGGTAAGGGACATTTCAGAGACAGATGTAAAAAAAACACAGATTTTTACATACTGTCCCTGGATTTACTGAGGCTGGCAACCCTGATGGGGCCCCCTAGTGGCCCAGGGCCCTCGGGCAAGTGCCCCGGTGGCCGAATTGTCATTCCGCCCCTGGTCTGATGTCATCCAAGGTTCCCATCTATGCAAACAGGCTATACAAAAAGATGGCGACCACCCCAATCTATAACTATCCTTTGCAGTAAGATCCACATGGAAGGGCAATGCACAACAGAAACAGACAAAAATGTACTAGCACACTTACCAACCAGCCAACATGGGCAGCACAGTGGTGTAGTGGTTAGCACTTTCACCTAGCAGCAATAGGGTCGCTGGTTCAAATCCCAACCATGTCACCTTCTGCCTGGAGTTTGCGTGTTCTCCCTGTGCCTGCGTGGGTTTCCTCCCACACTCCAAACACATGCTGGTAGGTTTATTAGATCCTGTCGATAAAATTGGCCAAATATGTGTTTGTAAGCGTGTCGGGACCCCACAGGGCAAGCACCGCACTATACCACAGATGGACACCAGTGGCAAAAAGCGCCCAGAGGCGATTCAGTTCGCATTGGTAGCGCTATACAAGTCATTCATTCAGCCTGCAAAAAAAACAGACCATTCACGTTAAAAACCGAGGTTTTTAGTTGTGGACCCAGGGTCGGTGGCTCCATCCCACCCAATACTCTACAAAGTCTCTGGGCTCAAGGAGCCAACCCAGGATTTACTAATCATAGAAAAAATTGCAAAGCCAGTTTTGTTTGCACAGAACAAACATCCTCTTAACCCCTCAACTTCCATAGATGGGAATACAAACAGACCAACATTTCCCAGCACACTTACCAGCGTGTGCGTATCAATTGTAGAAAAGGGAAATAATGGCGCAAAGACTTAACCATACATTATAGCAACAATTAAGAATGGAATATAATAAAATAAATGTTAAAATTACAATAAATGCCCCGGCAATGAGGGATGGGGGATGATAAAAAGGAAGTTAGCAGCAGCTCCCTTGGGAGTAGAATCAAATACTCTGCAAAACAAGTGAAAAACAAATGAAGAAAGGACAAGGTGCGGAAATCTAAGTGCAGTAAGTATGAACAGTTTTAACCACTTGCCGACCGACGCACGACGATATACTTCGGCAGAATGGCATGTACAGGCAGGAGGGCGTATATATAAGTCCCTCCTTAATGCCTGCCCGTGCCATCGGGAGCGCGCTGGGAGCGGTGCACTCCCGCGCCGGTCGGGACCCCTGTGAGTCCGGTCGCGGTCCCCGCGGACTCGATCGCCGCGGGGACCCCCGCGATCGTCTCGCGGGAAGGCTGAACGGGGAGATGCTGAGATAAACAGCATCTCCCCGTTCTGCCTAGCAACTAGTGACGCCGATCTCTGCTCCCTGTGATTGGAGCAGAGATCAGCATTCACTAGCTGACAGCCACGGCCCCCCACAGTAAGAAACACACCCCTACACTGCCCCCTTGTGGTTAACCCCTTCACTGCCAGTGTCATTTATACAGGAATCAATGCATTTAAATAGCATTGATTGCTGTATAAATGACAATGGTCCCAAAAATGTGTTAAAAATTTCCGATGTGTCCGCCGTAATATCGCAGTCACAAAAAAAATCGCAGATCGCCGTCATTACTAATAAAAAAAAATTATTAATAAAAATGCTATAAAACTATCCCCTATCTTGTAAACGCTATAACTTCTGCGAAAACCGATCAATAATCGCTAATTGCGATTTTTTTTCCAAAAATATGTAGAAGAATACGTATCGGCCTAAACTGAGGAAAAAAAATGTTTTTTTATATATTTTTTTGGGGATATTTATTATAGCAAAAAGTAAAAAATAATGCATTTTTTTCAAAATTGTCGCTCTATTTTTGTTTATAGCGCAGAAAATAAAAACCGCAGGGGCGATCAAATACCACCAAAAGAAAGCTCTATTTGTGGGAAAAAAAGGACGTCAATTTTGTTTGGGAGCCACGTCGCACGACCGCGCAATTGTCAGTTAAAGCGACGCAGTGCCGAATCGCAAAAAGGGGCCTGGTCCTTTGGCTGCAAATTGGTCCGGGCTGAAAGTGGTTAATGAAGATATAGTAAAGGTGGCCAAATGGCTACTCACAACTTAGCAGTGAGAATCAAGCATGTAGGTACATATATTGGAGTCCATGGTTACTTGTGAAGTCCGCGGTAGAAGCACTGAAGAGGTCCCAGCAGGGTCTGGAGTAGGGTGACCACGTGTCCCGGATTGCCCGGGACAGTCCCGCATTCTGCAGGTCTGTCCCGGGCACCTTCACTCCAGGACAATACAGTGTCCCGGAATGAAACCGACACAGGTCCCAGCAGATAGATCCCAGGGGTTCATACTGGGACTGGAAGTCCTTTACTTTTGGGGGATGTGACCCCCCCAAAGTGAAGGACTACAGGTCCCAGCATGAACCCCTCAAAGCTGAAGATGTGACACACACCACCCCCCAAATAGTGAAGAACTACAGGTCCCAGCATAAACTGTGAAACCTATGGGATCACGCCCTTAGATCTCATCAGAGGTTCATGCTGGGAGTTGCAGTCCTTCAAATTGGGGGGGGGGGGGCACATCTTTAGATATCAGGGGTTCATGCTGGGATTTGTAGTCCTTCACTTTGGGAGATGTGACCCCCCCCCCCAAAAAAAAATGAAGGACTACAGGTCCCACCATGAACCCCACAGAGCTGAAGATGTGACCCCCCCCACCCCCCAACTAGTGAAGAACTACAGGTCCCAGGATGAACCCGTGAAATCTATGGGGTCACAAAAAAAGGTATCAAAAATCATATTTTTTTCGGAAAAGGGGGGGGGGGGGGTGTCCCTGAATGACAGTTTGGAAATGTGGTCACCCTGGTCTGGAGATGGATGCCCTTGGAGGGAAGTACACGGCATCTTTATACACGGCATCTTTATACAAGCCTGTGGGATATGCAGGGGGTCCTGGGTATGGTGCTCAGCTACATGCCGTTTGGTAGTCCTCGAGACCGGAACCTGAAAGACAACCAGCGTGGAACGAACCTACGGGGATGCCGGAAAACGGAACCGGAAGGACAACCAGCGTGGAATGCAAGCCTCAATATATGTACCTACATGCTTGAAGTTGTGAGTAGCCATTTGGCCACCTTTACTCTTTCTTCATTAAAACTGTTCATACTACGGAAAATCCGACCACAAAATCCATCGGATTTTTTCCGACGGATTTTGTCCGACACTGGTGTTGCATACACACGGTCGGACAAAGTTGTCGGAAAATCCGATCATCCTGAACGTGGTGACGTTCGTTGCGTACGACGGGACTACGTAGAGGCTAGAAGCCAATAGCTTTGGTCTTGTAATGTGATCTAAGCATGCGTGGCACTTTGTCCGTCGGAATTCGCTACACACGATCGGAAAAAGTCCGATAGGACTTTGTTGTCGGAAAATTTGAGAGCAGGAGATAAAACTTTGTCCGTCGGAAAATCCGACGGAAAAAGTCCGATGGAGCCCACACACGGTCGGAATTTCCGACAACATTGTCCGATAGGTGTCTGACCGTGTGTATGGGGCATTACTGCATTTAGATTGGCGCACCTTGTCTTTTCTTCTTCGTTTGCATATCATTTTTGACTCTAAAATGATAGAGTCAAGACCGCTGGAGACAGAGGAGCCTTAATGTAGGCACTGCGGCTTCTACATTTTTGCATATGCGTGCAACTAAAACCTCTGTTTTTAACGTAAATTGTTAGACAGGGACAATATGTTTGTTTTTTTTTGCAGGCTAGCTGGTAAGTGTGCTGGGAAATTTTGGTCTGTTTGTGTTCCCATCTATGCAGGTTAAAGGGCTCAGAGAGGTTTGTTCTGTGCAAACAAAACTGGCTTTGCAATTTTCTCTAGGAGTAGCAAATCCTGGGTTGAGTCCTTGAGCCCAGAGACTTTTTAGAGTTTTGGGTGTGATAGAGCCACCGACTCTGGGTCCACATTTAAAAAAAGACCATTGTGCTGCCAGGGAGCATGGGGTGCATGGGGTGCATGTCTGTCTGTCTGCTTACCAGGACAATGCCTGGGGGTCCAGTTGCTGCGGGAGCAGCCTGTAGACACTGTTATGTTCTGGCCTGTGAGACTTATGTCGCGTACACACGAGCGGACTTTTCGACGAACTAGATCCGACGGTCTTTCTGACGGACTTTCGACGGAGTTCCGACGAACTTTTAGAATGAACGGACTTGGCCACACACAATCACACTAAATTCTGATGGATTCGAACGTGATGACGTACGACTGGACTAGAATAAGGAAGTTCGTAGCCAGTAGCCCATAGCTGCCCTAGCGTTGTTGTTTGTCCGTCGGACTAGCACACAGACGAGCGGATTTTTCGATAGGAACCGGGTCCGGCGGAGTTCCGGCGGGAAAATTTAAAACATGTTCTATTTCTAAAGTCCGTCAGAATTTTTCGACAGTAAAAGTACGATGGAGCCCACACGCGATCGAATTGTCCGACGGATTCGTTCCGTCAGACCTTTGCTGTCGAAAAGTCCTCTCCTGTGTACGCGGCATCATAGACTTGAGAGCCGGTGTAGCCTAAGTTGGGTTGCTTCATAGAATGCTGGATGATGCTAAGACCCCTGTGTGGGAATCCTGTTGTAGGGAACCCTTTATGTTAAATAAACAGGCAAGTGGACTGTGTCCCTAAAGTTCTACCCTTCACACCCAATCTTCCCACTTGGGTTCATAATAATTTCAGCAGGGTGTTTTAATGGACTATAAGCATTTCTAATACCTATACTGTACATCAGGGTTTCTCAACCAGTGATCCATGAGACCCTAGGGTTCCTCCAGAGGTTGCCCATGGTTCCTTCAGCAACAAGCAATTTCTGCCTCCCAGATAAGTTCCCACTGACACTATTGATCTTTTGAGCTATCTGTGAGGGGTAATTGTTCCCAATGACTAGAAGTGTAGGAAGCATTCTTCCCACTGACCATCACATTAATGTATCATGAGTTGTAGAAACTGTATTAAGTTGTTTCAAGGGGTCCTTTGTGTTGAAAAGGTTGAGAAAGGCCTCTTTACATACTCGGTGTATTGAAAATAGAAAGCCTGTTAGGTCCTTTGATGAATCAGCTCTGGCCCAGCTGGAACCCATCCTGACAGTGACTCCACCAGGGTCTACACCAGCCATTCTTAACCAGACTTTCATGGAACCCTAAGGTTCCTCCAGACATTGCTAGAGGTTCTATGAACTGATTGATAGGTATGTGTACTTAAGCGCTATAATGGGTATTCAAAGACAGAACGGCAACAATGTTTTTAAGATAGCCAAATGATGATGCTGCAACCCATATATTAGTGTTCTCACACGTAGAAGAAATGGTTTTTAAAATACACACACAATGTTAATAATTATGTGAAATGGGTGCGCTCTCAATCAACCTTAAAAATCGTGTAGATCTAATTAAAAATTGCTTGTGCAATGATACTATTCAAGTGATGTGTAAAACCTCCTTAAAATCCGTGCACTGAGTGTGTATACATAAATAAATAAATACATAAAACCATATGTAAATATATAAATAAGTGGATCCTTTTCCTTTTTGTGGTACCAGTGATTAAGTGATATTTGTGCGATAGTGCTGTGAATAAAAGACAGTTTAAGAATGAGGTAAAACCACGTTTACATTCCAACCCTTAAAAAATCCATGCGTTTAAAACTGAAAAAAAACGCATTAAAAAATCCATGCGTTTAAAACTGAAAAAAAACGCATTAAAAAATCCATGCGTTTAAAACTGAAAAAAACGCATTTAATTGTGCGATTTATTTGTGGAAAAACGCATATTGGGTTATGCGATTAAATTGGGAGAAACACCATAGGTATTTTTAGAATCCTTTAGGAGTCCATGCATCTAATTGATGTCTCCTTAGGTGTTTAATTTGCGGTTGCTTAGACAGGTGTTGTTCCTGATTAGTTAGTGCTGAGATGTTTTACTAACTAATTGCCCTTTGGTGTTGAGCACAGGTTAAAACTTGAAGGACAAAAGGTGTACACCACAAATGAGAAAGATAAGCACCATTTAGTAAATGTATATTTTTGAGCAGGTATACACATAATACTTTTACTTATCTTTAGTTGTGGTGTCCTCTTTCCTGCTGATCACGTCCTTACTATCTCTTCCGTGTTTGCATGAGGATAGAAGACAGATAAAAAACCATTGCGCAATATAGTTATACTTTGAATGGTGTGCATGTGTTGTGGCTGAAGCCCATCTACTTACACAGCACCCTACGAACGAAGCGCGGTGGTTAGAAATATGTCAGGCACTGTTTGGGCTCCCTGCCCTGCTTGTCTCAGTAGTGTTGCTTAGCTCCTCCTCCCGACGCGTTGCGACACGCCCACGTGTCTTTATCAAGGGATTATCCTTGATAAAGACACGTGGGCGTGTCGCAACGCGTCGGGAGGAGGAGCTAAGCAACACTACTGAGACAAGCAGGGCAGGGAGCCCAAACAGTGCCTGACATATTTCTAACCACCGCGCTTCGTTCGTAGGGTGCTGTGTAAGTAGATGGGCTTCAGCCACAACACATGCACACCATTCAAAGTATAACTATATTGCGCAATGGTTTTTTATCTGTCTTCTATCCTCATGCAAACACGGAAGAGATAGTAAGGACGTGATCAGCAGGAAAGAGGACACCACAACTAAAGATAAGTAAAAGTATTATGTGTATACCTGCTCAAAAATATACATTTACTAAATGGTGCTTATCTTTCTCATTTGTGGTGTACACCTTTTGTCCTTCAAGTTTTAACCTGTGCTCAACACCAAAGGGCAATTAGTTAGTAAAACATCTCAGCACTAACTAATCAGGAACAACACCTGTCTAAGCAACCGCAAATTAAACACCTAAGGAGACATCAATTAGATGCATGGACTCCTAAAGGATTCTAAAAATACCTATGGTGTTTCTCCCAATTTAATCGCATAACCCAATATGCGTTTTTTCCACAAATAAATCGCACAATTAAATGCGTTTTTTTCAGTTTTAAACGCATGGATTTTTTAATGCGTTTTTTTTCAGTTTTAAACGCATGGATTTTTTAATGCGTTTTTTTTTTCAGTTTTAAACGCATGGATTTTTTAAGGGTTGGAATGTAAACGTGGTTTTACCTCATTCTTAAACTGTCTTTTATTCACAGCACTATCGCACAAATATCACTTAATCACTGGTACCACAAAAAGGAAAAGGATCCACTTATTTATATATTTACATATGGTTTTATGTATTTATTTATTTATGTATACACACTCAGTGCACGGATTTTAAGGAGGTTTTACACATCACTTGAATAGTATCATTGCACAAGCAATTTTTAATTAGATCTACACGATTTTTAAGGTTGATTGAGAGCGCACCCATTTCACATAATTATTAACATTGTGTGTGTATTTTATGAACTGATTGACCTCTCATCTGATAGTGTCTGTATAGATCCAGGCCAACACCACTTGGCAGAGCCAGCAGTATGACACCAATGATCATTTTAGATGCCTCTAATGCCCCATACACACGGTCGGAAAATCCGACCACAAAATCCGTCGGATTTTTTCCGATGGATTTTTGTCCGACACTGGTGTTGCATACACATGGAAACAGTTGTCGGAAAATCCGATCATTCTGAACGTGGTGACGTTCGTTGCGTACGACGGGACTACAAAGAGGCTAGTAGCCAATAGCTTTGGTCTTGTAATGTGATCTGAGCATGCGTGGCACTTTGTCCGTCGAAATTCGCTACACACAATCGGAAAAAGTCCAATAGGACTTTGTTGTCGGAAAATTTGAGAGCAGGATCTCAAACTTTTTCCGTCGGAAATTCCGACGGAAAAAGTCAGATGGAGCCCACACACGGTCCGAATTTCCGACAACATGGTCCGATAGGACATTTTATGACCGTGTGTACGGGGCATAAGAATGGCATTCTGACCACCACCACCAACCAACTAACTCTGGGGTAAAATGGTTGAGATAGGCTGGTCTACACAGTCCCGGTGACCACTTTGACATCAGTCAATAGTACACACCTCCATGGCTGATTCTGCCTCCCATGAATGCCACATTCAAACTCATCTTTAAGACATTGCGGTGTACCCTGTGTCTACCATCATGGCGGTGGCACTGTGAGCAATTGACTAAAGATTGGAAAGGCATTCAGCAAACGTATGTGCTATACCCTGTTGCTCCAAGAGTGCAATCCATTGTGGAACCTGATGTTGGTTCTACTTCATTTTTGGTTTCTGATGCTCCCTGGCTTGGCTACTGACCCCATTTCTATCTCACCCTTCTGGTACTCTATGTCCCGTCTGTTTTCTGCTCTATGACCTCACTTGGCCTGATCCCCAGGTACTAAATCTGTTTGTCTTTTTTTGATATTTGCCCCATCTGACCATTCCGTTATTTAGCTTTTTGCTGGGGAAAGATCACTTAGTTCTGGTCTGCCTAATCCAGTGACATAAAATATGGGAGCACTAAGTATGGATGCAGCATTCATCGACAGAGCAAAGGTTGCTTCTTGTACATACATTTTTATTAAATATATATTATGGATTTTCCTTGCTACTAGGGTTGTCCCGATACCACTTTTTTAAGACCGAGTACAAGTACCGATACTTTTTTTCAAGTACTCGCCGATACCGATTACCGATACTTTCTTTTAATGTCATGTGACAGTTTTCAGAGCACAATACAGATTAGGTGGCACTGATATGCAGCACTGATAGGATTAGGTGGCACTGATGGGCACTGATATGCATATGGAGCACTGACTGATGGCTGGAACTGACAAATTGTTGGCAATGATAGATGGCACTGAAAGGTGGCTGGCACAGATAGATGGCACTGAAAGGTGGCTGGCACAGATAGATGGCACTGAAAGGTGGCTGGCACAGATAGATGGCACTGAAAGGTGGCTGGCACAGATATATGGCACTGAAAGGTGGCTGGCACTGAAAGGTCGCTGGCACAGATAGATGGCACTGAAAGGTGGTTGGCACAGATGGCACTGAAAGGTGGTTGGCACAGATGGCACTGAAAGGTGGTTTGCACAGATGGCACTGACAGGTGGCTGGCACAGATGGCACTGACAGGTGGCTGGCACAGATGGCACAGACAGGTGGCTGGCACAGATGGCACAGCCAGGTGGCTGGCACAGATGGCACAGACAGGTGGCTGGCACAGGTGGCACAGACAGGTGGCTGGCACAGGTGGCACTCACAGGTGGCTGGCACTCACAGGTGGCTGGCACTCACAGGGGCACTTATGGGCATTGATAGGTAGCTGGCACTGATGGCACTGACAGGTGGCACTTGCAGGCATGGGACATTAATAGGTGGCATTTATGGGCACCCATGGGCAGGCACTGAAATGCCATGACAGGAAAGGCTACCTGCGATGCCCATCTTGGTACTCCACTCGGCCGCATAAAAGCAGCAGTGGCCATCTTGTTACACCCAGCCCATATAGTTCAGGCTGGGTGTAACAAGATGGCCGCTGCTGGCTTACTGCGGCCGAGTGAAGGGTGTACCAAGATGGGCGTCGGGATGTCCAAACGCTGACGTCGACACGAGCGTCACTTCCGTTGTTCCGCCCGCTTACTTCCGGTTGTGCCGGGTCACCGAATCTGACAAACGCCTCCTCCCAGGTATCGGATCTGGCATCGGGAGCATTTGTGCGAGTACAAGTACTCGCGCAAATGCTCGGTATCGGTCCCAATACCGATACTAGTATCGGTATCGGGACATCCCTACTTGCTACTATATCAATTATGCCTATATGGCTCTGGTAAAAGTTTAGCTCATTTGGTGACCCGTGTCCTCCTTCTCAAAGGTGCAGGATGTCGCTCTGGAGGTCAACGATCTACTGCAGTGGCTGGAAGAGGTGGAGGCCCGTCTGTCCTTCTGCAAACCTGTGTGGGGGCATCCGGAATCCACCCGAGACGCTCTGACCAAACACCTGGTGAGTGGACCTCTTCTACAGCATGGTCTAAGTGTCCTTTCTTCTCTCCTCCATCATGATACTCTATTTCAGGGATCCTCAAACTACGGCCCTCCAGCTGTTGCGGAACTACACATCCCACGAGGCATTGCAAAACTCTGACATTCACAGGCATGACTAGGCATGATGGGAATTGTAGTTCTTGAACAACTGAAGGGCCATAGTTTGAAGACCCCTGCTCTATTTCCTTCTGCACTATGCTGTATTTTCTCTGTCTTCACCACTTTACTGTATTTTCTTTGGCTCCTCCACTATATTGTATACCTTCAGTCTCCTTCAACTCTGCTGTATTTCCTGTTTCCTGCACCCCGCTCTATTCCATAGCCTCCTGCACTGAATTGTATTTCCTATGCTTTCTGTACTCTGCTGCATTCCCCCTGCCCTGCGTCCTGCATTCTGCTGTATTTCTTCTGCCTTCAACACTCTGCCAAATCCCCTCTGCCTCCTGCACTATGCTCTCTTTCTCTACACCTTGCTGTATTTCCTCTGCCTCCTGCACTATGCTCTCTTTCTCTACACCTTGCTGTATTTCCTCTGCCTCCTGCACTATGCTGTGTTCTCTCTTTCTCTACACCTTGCTGTATTTCCTCTGCCTCCTGCACTCGAATCTATCTCCGTTTGCCCCGGCACACTGCTGCATTCCCTCTTCCTTCGTCACACTGCCTCCTGCAGTTAGCTGTATATCCTCTACCTTCTTTTGTATTTGAAGTGCCTCCTGCAATATTTTATCTGCATCCTGTAGTTTGCTGTATCACCTCTGCTTCCTGCACTCTGCTGTATTTTATTTGCCTACTGCACTTTGCTGTATCTCCTCTCCCTCCTGCAGTATTTTCTTTACTTCCTGCATTCTGCTGTGTTTCCTCTTCCTCCTGCACTCGTCATATTTCCTCTGCATCCTGTAGTCTGCTAAATTTCCTCTGCCTCCTGCACTATGCTGTGTTCTCTCTTTCTCCTGCACTCTGCTGTATTTTCTTTGCCTACTGCACTTTGCTGTATCTCCTCTGCCTCCTGCACTTTGCTGTATTTCCTCTTCCTATGCACTCAGTCATATTTCCTCTACATCCTGTTCTCTGTTGAATTTCTTCTGCCTCATGCACTCTGCTGTATGTCCTCTCCCTCCTGCACTCTGCAGTATTTTCTTTACTCCCTGCATTCTGCTGTATTTCCTCTTCCTCCTGCACTCAATCATATTTCCTTTGCATCCTGTAATCTGCCAAATTTCCTCTGCCTCCTGCACTATGCTGTGTTCTCTCTTTCTCCTACACCCTGCTGTATTTCCTCTGCCTCCTGCACTCTATTCTATCTCCGTTTGCCCCTGCACACTGCTGAATTCCCTCTTCCTTCTTTACCCTGCCTTTCTTATACCTTCTATTGTATTTTCTCTGCCTCCTGCCATATTTCCTCTGCACCCTATACTTTGCTGTATTTCCTCTTGTTATGCACTCAGTCATATTTCCTCTACATCCCGTTCTCTGTTGAATTTCTTCTGCCTCCTGCACTGTGCTGTATCTCCTCTCCCTCCTGCACTCTGCAGTATTTTTTTTGGCTTCCTGCATTCTGCTGTATTTCCTCTTCTTCCTGCACGCAGTCATATTTCCTCTGCATCATAGTTACATAGTTACATAGTTAGTTAGGTTGAAAAAAGACACAAGTCCATCCAGTTCAACCACAAATAAAAAAAAATAAAAAAGAATATATATATATATATATATCATACAATCCCATATACCCCATTCTATACCCACAGTTGATCCAGAGGAAGGCAAAAAAAAACCAGCAGAGCATTCTCCAATTTGCTAAAGCAGGGAAAAAAATTCCTTCCTGATCCCCCGAGAGGCAATCGGATTTTCCCCGCATCAACTTTACCTATAAATGTCAGTATCCAGTTATATTCTGTACATTTAGGAAATAATCCAGGCCTTTCTTAAAGCAATCTACTGAGCTGGCCAGAACCACCTCTGCAGGGAGTCTATTCCACATTTTCACAGCTCTTACTGTGAAGAAACCTTTCCGTATTTGGAGATGAAATCTCTTCTCCTCTAGACGTAAAGAGTGCCCCCTTGTCCTCTGTGATGACCGTAAAGTGAATAACTCAACACCAAGTTCACTATATGGACCCCTTATATATTTATACATGTTGATCATATCCCCCCTTAATCTCCTCTTATCAAGAGTGAATAAATTCAGTTCCTCTAATCTTTCCTCATAGCTGAGCTCCTCCATGCCTCTTATCAGTTTGGTTGTCCTTCTCTGCACTTTCTCCAGTTCCCCAATATCCTTTTTGAGAACTGGTGCCCAAAACTGAACTGCATATTCCAGATGAGGTCTTACTAATGATTTGTACAGGGGGGCAAAATGATATCTCTCTCTCTGGAGTCCATACCTCTCCTAATACAAGAAAGGACTTTGCTCGCTTTGGAAACCGCAGCTTGGCATTGCATGTTATTATTGAGCTTATGATCTACCAAAACCCCCAGATCCTTCTCCACTACGGATTCCCCCAGTTGTACTCCCCCTAGTATGTATGATGCATATTCTTAGCCCCCAAGTGCATAACTTTACATTTATCAACATTAAACCTCATCTGCCACATAGTCGCCCAATTAGACAGACATTGAGGTCAGCTTGTAAATTGGAGACCTCCTGTAAGGACGTTATTCCACTGCATAGCTTGGTGTCATCTGCAAAGACGGAAATGGTACTTCTAATCCCAGACCCAATATCATTTATAAAGATATTAAAAAGTAAGGGTCCCAGCACTGAACCTTGGAGTACACCACTGATAACCTTAGACCATTCAGAGTAAGAATCATTAACCACGACTCCCTGGATTCTGTCTTTTAGCCAGTTTTCTATCCATTTACAAACCGATATTTCCAAACCTGTAGACTCTGTACTCTGCAAAATTTTCTCTGCCTCTTACACTGTGCTGTTTCTCCTCTGCCTCCTGCACCCTGCTGTGATCCCTCAGCTTCCTGCACCCTGCTCTGTTCCCTCATCCTCCTGCACCCTGCTGTTGTCCCTCAGTCTCCTGCACCCTGCTGTTGTCCCTCAGTCTCCTGCACCCTGCTGTAGTCCCTCAGTTTCCTGCACCCTGCTCTGTTCCATCAGTCTCCTGCACCCTGCTGTAGTCCCTCAGTCTCCTGCACCCTTCTGTAGTCCCTCAGTCTCCTGCACCCTGCTCTGTTCCCTCATCCTCCTGCA
Organism: Lithobates sylvaticus; assembly: GCA_028564925.1. Classification (NCBI taxonomy): domain Eukaryota; kingdom Metazoa; phylum Chordata; class Amphibia; order Anura; family Ranidae; genus Lithobates; species Lithobates sylvaticus. Next base: position 18,470,174 of record CM053030.1, on the reverse strand, counting down.
CCCTGCTGTAGTCCCTCAGATTCCTGCACCCTGCTTTGTTCCCTTAGTCTCCTGCACCCTGCTGTAGTCCCTCAGATTCCTGCACCCTGCTCTGTTCCCTCAGTCTCCTGCACCCTGCTCTATTCCCTCAGTCTCCTGCACCCTGCTCTAGTCCCTCAGATTCCTGCACCCTGCTCTGTTCCCTCAGTCTCCTGCACCCTGCTGTAGTCCCTCAGTCTCCTGCACCCTGCGGTAGTCCCTCAGTTTCCTGCACCCTGCTCTGTTCCATCAGTCTCCTGCACCCTGCTGTAGTCCCTCAGTCTCCTGCACCCTTCTGTAGTCCCTCAGTCTCCTGCACCCTGCTCTGTTCCCTCATCCTCCTGCACCCTGCTGTAGTCCCTCAGATTCCTGCACCCTGCTTTGTTCCCTTAGTCTCCTGCACCCTGCTGTAGTCCCTCAGATTCCTGCACCCTGCTCTGTTCCCTCAGTCTCCTGCACCCTGCTCTATTCCCTCAGTCTCCTGCACCCTGCTCTAGTCCCTCAGATTCCTGCACCCTGCTCTGTTCCCTCAGTCTCCTGCACCCTGCTCTATTCCCTCAGTCTCCTGCACCCTGCTCTAGTCCCTCAGATTCCTGCACCCTGCTCTGTTCCCTCAGTCTCCTGCACCCTGCTGTAGTCCCTCAGTCTCCTGCACCCTGCTGTAGTCCCTTGACTTCCTGCACCCTGCTCTGTTCCCACAGTCTCCTGCACCCTGCTGTAGTTCCTCAGTCTTCTGCACCCTGCTGTATTCCCTCAGCCTCCTGTACCCTGCTATATTCCCTTAGCCTCCTGCACCCTGCTCTATTCCCTCAGCCTCCTGCACCCTGCTCTATTCCCTCAGTCTCCTGTACCCTGCTATAGGCCATCAGTCTTCAACACCCTTCTGTAGTCCCTCTGCCTTCTGCACTCTATTTTTCATCACTTTTCTGCCCCTTACACCCTGCCCACCACTCTCGTCTTTCTGCACATTACCATTCTTCTTCCTGCACACTTACATTGGTTATTTTACACCCCTGATTGCCCAGGATCTGTGTAAAGAGATGGAGTCTAAGCAGCACACATATAACAGCGTGCGGGACCGTCTCCAGCGTCTGCTGGCCTCCAGCCCTCAACCTCGAGGCTCCAGTGCTGAGCACCAGCTACGGATACTGGAACAAAAGTGGGAGAGCGCATACACCAAGGTGCAGGACAGAAAGGTGAGTGAGCGGTAATTGTATAGGGCTCCGTAGCGGGGTTGTGTGCTCACTGTCCCTCGCTCCTGACTCTGTGCTTTGTAACAGGCGTGCTTGTCGGATGGGCTGGCAATGATAACGGAGTTCCACAGCACCATGCAGGAAGTGTCGCAGTGGATCGGACAAGCAGAGGGGCGACTCAACACGGCCGGACCACCCAGCGTCATCTTAGAGACCGTCACTAATCAGATTCAAGAACACAAGGTGTGTGGGCTGGCTTTTCAATCTTCTTTTCAAAATGCCAACTGCCTGGCTGTCATGTGGATCCTCCAGCATCAATACGTACTTCAGTCACCAACTCGCCAGTCACCAAGTATTCATCAAGAGATTCCAGAACTCATAAGCTACTGTACTTAGAAGACAGAAGGTGGAAACGCCACACACTTGGAAGCCCATCCATTATACAGAAAGGTGACGATATAGCTTCAGCCTAAGCTATTCTTGACTACACTCCTCTAACATGTTTCACCCCAACCATGGGGCTTAATCAGAGATATTTCTCTGATTAAGCCCCATGGATTGGGTGAAACATGTCAGAGGAGCATAATTAGGAGGAGCTTAGGCTAAAGCTGTATCTTCACCTTTCTGTACAGTAGCTGGGCTTCAGTGTTGCAGCGTTTCCACCTCCTGTGTTCTGACTAGCCCGGATGAGTTTGTTTGAATGCAGTTTTGTGCTCTGGACTGCGAGGGGATGCTTTGCAGTGCTTTGACTGGCACTCCAAGTTCCTTTAATATGGGTCATCATGAGATACTTGTAATGGGTTAGAAAGTAATGAAGCCAGAAAAATGGCAATGACAACCCATGTTGGTAAATGACCCCTGCTGGGTCCCTAGTGAGGCCTGGTGCTGCATTTGTTGCCACTCAATAGAATGTGTGATGTTTCTTTCTCAGGGTCTGGTGCAGGAGATTCAGCTGAACGAGGACAAGCTGTCCAGCCTGGAGTCCGTCTGCTCCCGTCTCAAGGATGTGAGTCGGAAACAGGAAGGGGACATGACCCAGTCCTTGGTGCAGGGCGCCCGGGAGCGGCTGGGGAAGGTGCAGGAGAGGGCAGCGGAGAGGGGTCGCAGTTTGGAGGAGTCCCGAAGACAAGCCAAGCAAGTGAGTCCACCTTTCCACCTTCTTCACAGACTTCACACTAATGCCCCGTTCACACGATAGGATTTTCCGACAACAAAAAAGTTTTTTTTCCAAAGGATGTTGGCTCAAACTTGTCTTGCCTACACACAGTCACGCAAAGTTGGTCCGAAATTCGGAACATCAAGAACGCGGTGACGTACAACACGTACGACGAGCCGAGAAAAATTAAGTTCAATAGCCAGTGCGGCTCTTCTGCTTGATTCCGAGCATGCGTGGAATTCTGTGCGTCGGAATTGTCTACACACGAACAGATTTTGTTGTCAGAAAATTTGAGATCCAGATCTCAAATTTTGTGTGGACGGCAATTCCTATGGAAAATGTATGATGGAGCCTATACACGGTCGGAATTTCCAACAACAAGGTCCCATCGAACATTTTCCGTAGGAAAACCAACCGTGTGTACGGGGCATAAGTCCCATGATACCAGATTACTTCTACACAGAACATAACAAAATCTGTTTCTATTTACATGACCCAAATATGAGCCATCCAATCTCTCTGAGAGCTAGGGTGTGCCATCCCAGGGCCCATAGGAAACCTTGCAAAGATATCTTTTTAGTCTTGGCAAAATAGAACGTACAGTAGAGAATAGTCACGTGCAATTTGCTTGATTATAAAGAGGAGTGCAATGACACTGACAAGGCTGCAATGACAAGGCTGCAAATTACACTGACAAGGCAAGTTTTTTTCCTTAAACTTCCCTCCTAAAAGTTTTTTTCCTTAAAATTCCCTCCCAAAACTTAGGGTGCGTGTTATACGCCGGCTCGTGTTATACGCCGATAAATATGGTAATTTCAACTAATCTGAAAAAAAAGATAACAAAACAAATGATCCGAATTCGAAATGGAAACTGTGACGAAACGTCCCTACACTCCTCTTGAGTGCTTTCGTCATATACCACTTCCTCCCAGTCTGAATATGGATCTCAGATATTCCAACCGCTCTCAAGCACTAAACGAGACAAGACTTGCTTAGTGCCAACATGGACTGTTTTATTAGAACCAAACTGACAAGTATTTATATACAGTAGAAGAGGAGACCCCCCCTCCTTCTCATATTACTCTAATGCCCCGTACACACGGTTGGATTTTCCGACGGAAAATGTCCTATCGGACCATGTTGTCGGAAATTCCGACCGTGTGCGGGGCTCCATCGGACTTTTTCCGTCGGAATTTCCGACGGAAAAAGTTTGAGATCCTGCTCTCAAATTTTCCGACAACAAAGTCCTATCGGACTTTTTCCGATCGTGTGTAGCGAATTCCGACGGACAAAGTGCCACGCATGCTCAGATCACATTACAAGACCAAAGCTATTGGCTACTAGCCTCTACGTAGTCCCGTCGTACCCCATGAATATCACCATGTTCAGGATGAATCAGATTTTCCGATAACTTTGTCCGACTGTTTGTATGCAACACCAGTGTCGGACAAAATCCGTCAAAAAAAGACGGATTTTGTGGTCGGAATTTCCGACCGTGTGTACGGGGGATAACAATACACCTGTAACAAATTAACATGAGCTAATTAACTAATCCCTTTAAGCAGCCGATGTGACTCTGTGCCCATCAGGATTTCACTACAGGTCAGACTTGTTGTCACCGAGCTTCACACATGTTAGATGCTAATATCATCAACTCCAGCAACCTGTCTGTTGTCTTGTATAATGCAAATGAGTCCAGTCTATCTTGACACAGATTCTAAAGAGTATTTCACCTATTGTTGTATGTGCTAATTAACCCTGCAATTGAATCTGACCAGCAGCAGATTATAGTGGGGTTCTCATTCACCCTGTGCCCCTTAAAATCCAGGGCCCATAATCGGTTGGCAAGAGGCTCGCATTTAGTCCTCTCAAAAAGCCTGTGTCCCGGCTAGGTCTGTCACAGAAACATATTTTAATAAATACAGTAAGGTATAAATGTGAATTAGGATGATGATTCCTACCTAGGCTGCTTTAGAGAATAGAATGGAAAATATTAAATAGAAAAGAATAGAAAAAAATGAATAGAATAACATAGAAATTTAAAATATAAGAATTGAAAAGAATAGAATAAAGCAGTAAATAATAGAATAAAATAATAGAATAGAAATTAGGAGAATAGAATAGAAAAAATTGAATAGATTGGAATATAATAAAATACAATGACTTCAGCTTTCTTTTCCGATATTTGAATTTCAAATTTAGAAAAGAATAGAATAGAATAAAATAGAAAGAATATAGCCGTCTTTTGAAATTAAAATTTTGCACAGTGGTGTAGTGGGTAGCACTCTTGCCTAGCAGTAAAAAGGGTCGCTGGTTCGAATCCCAACCACAAGTTTCCTCCCACACTCCAAAGACATACTGGTAGGTTAATTGGCTTCTGTCTAAATTGGCCCGAGTATATGAATGTAGGGACCTTAGATTGTAAGCTCCTTGAGGGTAGGGACTGATGTGAATGTACAATGTATATGTAAAGCGCTGCGTAAATTGACGGCGCTATATAAGTACCTTAAATAATAAATAATAATAATAAAACAGAAAGAACATAGTTGTCTTCCAAATTTTACATTTTGAATAAAATAAAATAGAAAGAATATAGCCATCCTCCAAAATCCAGAATTTTGAATAGAATAAAATATAATATAAAAGTCTTCGAAATTCTAATTTAAATTTTGAATAGAATAAAATAAAATAGGAAGAACAATGGCACGGCGGCATCGTAAAGGGGACGTACCTGTACGCCCTTATGCCTGTCTGTGCCATTCTGTCGACATACATCGTCGTGCGCCGAGAGCCAATGAGAGCTGCAGGGCTGGAGGTGTGCCTCTGTGTGTCTTTGTAAATCCAGGGAGTGGACAGGCAGCAGCTTCAGCTGCCCACAGTTAAAATGGCTGCAGCCAGACTTAGTGGAGGGAGATTTCTGCAGCATATTTGGCAAGTACAGAATCCCAGTATATATAAAATAATATGCAAAGTACTGCAGTTCCTCTTGAAAGTGTATATTTTCCAAAAAATCTTCGTTCTAAAAAACGCTGCGTAAATATCGTGCCACGTAAAAATATGCAATGCCCGCCATTTTATTCTTTAGGGCTGCTGCATAAAAAAAAAATATATAATGTTTGGGGGTTCTAAGTATTTTGATGTTTTTTTTTTTTTTTAACATACTGTATATAGGAGAGGAATGTCAGAATTGGCCTGGACTGGAAATGGTTAAAGAATTGAGCCTTTATACTACTGTGTTTCCCCGAAAATAAGACCTAGCGTTATTTTCCAGGAGGGCTGCAATATAAGCCCTACCCCGAAACTAAGCCCTAGTTTAAAATGCTTGTAAATAATACACTCTATTACAGTAGTATATAATGTACAGTGGGTGTGTTTCTGTAATATAAATGCAGGGAAGTGAGCTGCGGCGGGTCACAGAAGAGCTGTAACGAAGGTATTTGGCACAATTATATTACAGAAACACACACATTGTACATTATATAATACTGTAATTGAGTTGATTATAGGATTTTACAAGCATTTTAACTCCTGACTCCTGACAGGCAGGGAGAGAGGAGGAAGAGAAGACAGCATATTGCATGGTAAGACCTACCCCGAAAATAAGCCCTACTGTGTCTTTTGTTGCCAAAATTAATATAAGACCCGGGCTTATTTTGGGGGGAAACGCGGTACACTCAGATTGGCGCCCTCTGGTGCTCTTTCATAGTTAATGAATTCCATCACTACCAGTGCTGATAATGGTTTTGGGTTATAGTCAATATGCACCTATAATCACCATTGGAGTGCTGGAGAAATGAATTTGGTTGAATTGCGTTGAATGATGGAGGTTACAGTGCCCTGCATGGTGTAGTTCTGAATGGAGTGTTTTGCCCCCTCCGCAGTACAGTGAATCCCGGCGGATGCTTCTGGAGTGGCTGCAGGAAGCCGATCAGAGTTTGGACTCGCAGCAGATTGACACCAGCGTCAGCCAGGAGCACATCAAGCAGCAGCTGGGCCAGCACAAGGTAGGGCGCCCCTCGGAGATCACAAAGCCCTCCAAAGATATCCATCCATGTTTCCATCCATGTTTCCTGATTGCTTCACATTGTTTGTCTGCAGGACTTTCAGAAAGTCTTCCGGGCCAAGCGTCCCGTGTATGAGGCGACTCTGCGCAGCGGCCGGGCCCTCCGAGAGAAGATCCGACTGCCGGAGGACGGACAGAAGATGGATGAGTCTCTGGGGGAGCTGAGAGAACGCTGGGAGCATGTCTGCAACAGGTCCACCGAGAGGTATGTACATAGGACGTGATATAACTCCACCGTCCAAAGGGTGGCGCAGTTCTTTCGTAGTACTGCGCCAAACATTTCAGGCACAAGGTGTTCTGACTTTCAATGGATTTCTCCATGAGATGTTCAAAGCTTGGGATATTTTTTTGTAACCTAACCCTGTGTAGCACTCAGGGCCTTATTTAATATCGATTGGACCCTGGGCAAAAATTTTCTTGCCCCCCCCCCATGCAATTTCGCTCTCCCCCTGCTCTGAGACATACAATAAATATCAGCTATACTTAAAATGAGTTTATTGTATCAGATCAGGCAGCGACTGTGATGGGTTGCCAGAGGTTACAGCATATCATTACCACTTACTGACTGGTTGCTAGAGGTTACAGCACACATTAGAGGTTACAGCACATGATTTCTGCTTGTTGATTGGTTGCTAGAGATTACTGTACAGTAATACTGCTCACTGATTGGTTGCTAGAGGTTACAGCACATCAGCTGCTCACTGCAGAGGGGCATGATATACATATGAATGCCGCCTTTATTTACATATCAATGCCGCCGGCCTCAGTTATTTACATACAAATGCTGCCGCTATTTACATGTAAACACAGGGTCTGCAGGTGAGTCATCTGTACACAACAATAGGGCAGAGCTGGGCAGCATTAGTAGCAGCACTTCACACTGAGATATTGGGACACAACACAGGACTAAAATTTCAAGGGAATTTAAACTGGGGTAGTTGGCAAGTATGAGGCAGCTGCTTTGGGCCCCACAACAATGACAGGGCCCAGGGCAGCTGCCCCTTTTGCCCTGCCTTAAAGACGGCCCTGGTGGACTGACCCCCGAAGGAGCTGCTGGTTTTATTTGGGCTTACCGTTGCCTCACCTGCTTGCTTCTCCGTCTTGGGGATCCCGTGGAAAGTGGCCCAAAGAATGTTGAAGCTGACACTGAATCCTCTTTTGGGTTATTTATTTAGAAAAATGACAAAGTCTCTTAATAAAGGGTAGAGTATTAGGGGTGAGTTCGGGCACTTAAATTGCAGGGTGAAAGTATTAGAAGAATCCAGAGGATATTACTGTTCCACAAACTGGATCCAGCAATGGATAGGCCTCTCTCACTAGGCCTAGCAGCCGGTGAGATGCTCGGTAAAGTCTCTGCCACAGACTTATGAGTTACACTTTACTGAGGGATTTGGATGAAGTTAAAGAACTGACATACGGTACCAGTTTCTCTCAGCCGATCCGGCGATACCGTATGTAATGTTGATCCAGGTTGCGTCCTTCAACTAAGTCTTCAGGCTCCTTCAGAGAAGCCAGCCTTGCTCACGGCCTTCTCCTGAAAGGGTCCTCCCCTGGGGTTCTTCAGTTGCTGGGCCTCTCCCTTCAGATGAGACGGCACCGGACCATCCCTGGATCAGTAGGCTCCGAAATTCGCTCGGGCCTATCCCTTCAGTTGCGTCGCCTCGGGCCAGCCAGGACGCAGGATGCATGGTTCCGCACCCCAGGCCAGGAGGGCCATGGGGCTGGGTCAGGAGGACCACCAGAACCAAACAGACAGAAAATAATCCCCCCTCCCAACATGGCATCGGTACCTTAAATGCCACCCCCTAGAATGCACAGCGGGAGAAACACTCCCACTGGGCTGGTTCCGAGCAGTAAGTGGCATTCAATGCATCCAGCTAGACTGCGTCTCTACTCTTGCTGGCGGTGACAGCGACACCTGTGGTCAAGGAGAACCCAGTGCAACCCAGCTGGACTGGTACTGAAACCAGAAATTTATGCCGCGTACACACGGTCGGAATTTCCGATGGAAACAGTCTGATGGGAGCTTTTCAACGGATTTTCCGACCGTGTGTATGCCCATCGGTCTTTTTCTGTCGGAATTTCCGACGGACTTTGGATTGAGAACCGGTTCTCAATTTTTCCGGCGGAAAACCTTTCTATCAGATTTTCCGATCGTGTGTATGCAATTCCGACACGCTAAATTCTGATGCATGCTCGGAAACAATTTGACGCATGCTCAGAAGCATTAAACTTCCCTTTTATAGTGCTGTCGAACGTGTTTATGCCGCTGTGTTACTGACCATCGGAATTTGGTGTGACCGTGTGTAGGCAAGACAGTTTGAGCGAAATTCCATCGGAATTCCGACAGGAAAACCATCAGAGCTTTTTCCGATGAGAATTCCGACTGTGTGTACGCGGGATTAGAGAAATTACCCTGAAGCCCAACTGTGGCTTCAGGCAACTTATTTTGCAAAAACAATAGCGCCTGCTCGTCAGGAGCCAGCGTACACCTGCTTTAAACTTCTCCACAACTTTATCCCTGACCTGTCTGATGTGTTCCTTGGCCTTCATGATGCTGTTTGGCCACTAAGGTTCTCTAACAAACCTCTGAGGGATTCACAGAACAGCTGTACTGTACTTATACTGATATTAAATTACACACAGGTGGACTCTATTTACTAATTAGGCTACTTCTGAAGGCAATTGGTTCCACTGGATTTTAGTTAGGGGTATCAGAGTAAAGGGGGGCTGAATACAAATGCCCCCCCCCACGCTTTTCACATATTTATTTCTAAAATATGTTGAAAACCATTTATAATATTCTTTCCACTTCACAATTATGTGCCACTTTGTGTTGGTCTATCACATAAAATCCCAATAAAATAAATTTGGTTGTAACATGACAAATGTGGAAAATTTCAAGGGGTATTGATACTTTTTTTTGTATATAATAATGGATGGATTGAGGGCAGGTTTGCCTAGAGGGAGCCCACTCCTCCCTAAAGGCACAGGGGGGCACTGGACACCCAGCAAAAAGCACAATGGCAGCAAATTTAATACTGGGGTGCCTTGTCGCGGCCTCTGCAGCTTATGCACGTATTTGCAAATGTGGGCAAACCAAACCCCTGTTTTTAATGTGAACTATTATGCCGCGTACACACGGTCGGAATTCTCATCGGAAAAAGCTCTGATGGTTTTCCCGTCGGAATTCCGACGGAATTTTCGCTCAAACTGTCTTGCCTACACACGGTCACACCAAATTCCGACGGTCTGTAACACAGCGGCAGAAAACACATTTGACAGCACTATAAAAGGGAAGTTTAATGCTTTCGAGCATGCGTCGGAATTTTGCGTGTCGGAATTGCATACACACGATCGGAAAATCCGATAGAAAGGTTTTCCGTTGGAAAAATTGAGAACAGGTTCTCAATCCAAAGTCCGTCGGAAATTCCGACAGAAAAGGACCGATGGGCATACACACGGTCGGAAAATCCGTTGAAAAGCTCCCATCGGACTGTTTCGATCCGAAATTCCAGTGTGTACGCCGCATTAGACAGGACAATTCGGTTTGTTGCAGACTGGCTGGTAAGTTGAGCTGGGATTTTTTCTTTGCTGTTGTTTGACATGCATCACCCTTCCATGTGCTTCTTGCTGTTAAGGCCAGTTATAGGTTGGGCCAGTTGCCGTTTGTACCGTTGTGTATGATATGATGGTTTTCTGGTCATACTTGGATGAGTTTTTTTTGGGTGATAGTCTAAATAGCTTTTCCCAAGAATCTCAGGATTTCCTGGCCGTGTGACATTTACCTCTGTGCCCCCACTGTTCACCTTCCTAGGCAACAGAAGCTGGAGGAGTCATTGCTGTTTTCTGGAAAGTTCACCGACGCTCTCCAGGCTCTGATGGATTGGCTGTACCGAGCGGAGCCACAGCTCTCGGAGGAGATACCACTAGGAGGGGACAGAGATCTGGTCAGCGACCTGCTGGACAAACACAAGGTGAGCTGGATAAGAGGGGCCTGGGTAAAAGGGACTTTAGTTGGTGTCTATGGACAGAAATGCAATTCCCTTACAAACCCATAATCGAAGCTGTGTAGACATTTCAAAAGACTTCCACTCCCATGTCAGGACATCATATATTCAATATCCTAAACAGAAGAATATATAGAAGGTCTTCATATGTACTGTATGTCCAAATGTTGGTGCTCCATGCTCAGGGGTGTTTCAGCCACAAATTGTTCCACTGTATATAGTATATACAGTCAGGTCCATAAATATTGGGACATCGACCCAATTCTAATCTTTTTGGTTCTATACACCACCACAATGGATCTGAAATGAAACAAACACAATGTGCTTTAACTGCAGACTATCAGCTGTAATTTGAGGGTATTTACATCCAAATCAGGTGAACGGTGTAGGAATTACAACAGTTTGTATATGAGCCTCACATTTTTTAAGGGACCAAAAGTAATGGGACAATTGGCTGCTCAGCTGTTCCATGGCCAGGTGTGTGTTAGTCCCTCATTATCCCATTTACAAGGAGCATAAAAAAGGTCCAGAGTTCATTTCAAGTGTGCTATTTGCATTTGGAATCTGTTGCTGTCAACTCTCAATATGAGATCCAAAGAGCTGTCACTATCAGTGAAGCCATCATTAGGCTGAAAAAACAAAACAAACCCATCAGAGAGATAGCAAAAACATTAGGTGTGGCCAAATCAACTGTTTGGAACATCCTTAAAAAGAAAGAAGGCACCGGTGAGCTCAGCAACACCAAAAGACCCGGAAGACCACGGAAAACAACTGTGGTGGATGACCGAAGAGTTCTTTCCCTGGTGAAGAAAACACCCTTCACAACAGTTGGCCAGATCAAGAACAGTCTCCAGGAGGTAGGTGTATGTGTGTCAAAGTCACCAATCAAGAGAAGACTTCACCAGGGTGAATACAGAGGGTTCACCACAAGATGCAAACCATTGGTGAGCCTCAAAAACAGGAAGACCAGATTAGAGTTTGCCAAACAACATCTTAAAAAGCCTTCACAGTTCTGGAACAACATCCTATGGACAGATGAGACCAAGATCAACTTGTAGCAGAGTGATGGGAAGAGAAGAGTGTGGAGAAGGAAAGGAACTGCTCATGAGCCAAAGCATACCACCTCATCAGTGAAGCATGGTGGTGGTAGTGTCATGGCGTGGGCATGTATGGCTGCCAATGGAACTGGTTCTCTTGTATTTATTGATGATGTGACTGCTGGCAAAAGCAGCAGGATGAATTCTGAAGTGTTTCGGGGAATATTATCTGCTCATATTCAGCAAAATGCTTCAGAACTCATTGGAAAATGAGTGCAGATGGACAATGACCCGAAGCATACTGCGAAAGCAACCAAAGAGTTTTTTAAGGGAAAGAAGTGGAATGTTATGCAATGGCCAAGTCAATCACCTGACCTGAATCCGATTGAGCATGCATTTCACTTGCTGAAGACAAAACTGAAGGGAAAATGCCCCAAGAACAAGCAGGAACTGAAGACAGTTGCAGTATAGAGGCCTGGCAGAGCCTCACCGGGGATGACACCCAGCGTCTGGTGATGTGATGTCTATGCGTTCCGGACTTCAGGCTGTAATTGACTGCAAAGGATTTACAACCATGTATTAAAAAGTGAAAGTTTGATGGATGATTGTTAATCTGTCCCATTACTTTTGGTCCCTTAGAAAGTGGGAGGCACATATACAAACTGTTGTAATTCCTTCACCGTTCACCTGATTTGGATGTAAATACCCTCAAATTAAAGCTGAAAGTCTGCAGTTAAAGCACATCTTGTTCGTTTCATTTCAAATCCATTGTGGTGGTGTATAGAGCCTAAAAGATTAGAATTCTGTCGATGTTGCAATATTTATGGACCTGACTGTATATCTTAGATCAAGGGTCTTCAAACTATGGCCCTCCAGTTGTTCAAGAACTACAATTCCCATCATGCCTAGTCATGTCTGTGAATGTCAGAGTTTTACAATGCCTTATGGGATGTGTAGTTCCGCAACAGCTGGAGGGCCGTAGTTTGAGGATCCCTGTCTTAGATGGTCTACTGCAAGAGTTCCCAACCTGGGGTACGAGTTCCCATGACCGGAAGGTTCACAGAACTGCACTTTATGCCACTCATACTGGCTGTTGGCAAATTAACCTGTTCCTGGTGGAGCGATTGGGCCTTTGCCTCTCTTAAGAGCAGATTCTACCTTCTGTAAAGAGGAAGTGGCTTAGGACAAAGACTGTAAGTCCTGAATCGCACATCAATTGGCCCAACCTACCTCCCTTCAGGGCCACAACTGCTGCCAGTCCATTAGGGTGCCTCCATCAATAAGACAAAGAAGTGGTCGCACACCGAAACTCCAAAATTTGCTTGATGTTATCTTTATTGTCACAAGTTTGTTAGACAAACACATGAAAAGCAGTTGACGCGTTTCACAAGCGATAGCTTGCTTGTTCACAACCGATGGGTGCCTCCATCAGATGGGACCCGCTCCCTTCTGCAGCATGGATTCCCTCCACTACCCTCTCCATTGAACACTGAAAGCACTGGGGTGTACCATATTACAGTGGCGTGTCCAGTGTATTTTTTTGGCCTGTTTGTGGTGTGCCCTATGACACTGGATTCCCTGGATCTGGGGTTTTAGGGCCACTGTGATTTGGAGGGCTGGGCGTTCCTCTGTGATGGTGTCTGGGCAATAGAGGGTGGAGATTGAGCATTGGTACAGTCTAGTGCAGTGAAGGCGAACCTTGGCACCCCAGATGTTTTGGAACTACATTTCCCATGATGCTCTACCGCACTGTAGAGTGGATAAGCATCATGGGAAATGTAGTTCCAAAACATCTGGGGTGCCAAGGTTCGCCATCACTGGTCTAGTGGCTCACCAGTATGTTGCAGCTCAGGGAGGGCCTTACTTACTGCAATTTATCTTTCCTGGTGCCAATCAATGGCAGCATACATATGGTGGATGGAGTTACTACCACAAGTATGCTGTCACCTGATTGGCACCAGAAAAGAGAAATCACGGTAAGTATTTGATACCATTTTTTGGCTTTCTGGCACCAGCATGGCAGCATACATCTGGTAGTTGGAGTTACTACCACAGCTATGCCTCCATGAACTGGCGCCAGGAAAATAAATTAATGGTAAGCATTTGATACAATTTTAATTTTCCTGGTCCCAACACGGCGGCATGCAGTACATATGGTAGTAGCAACATCTATCACATGTATGCCGGCATGGATTGGTGCCAGGAAAGGAAAATTACGGTAAGTTTTTGATACAATTTTTCTGTTTTACTGGCGCCAACATGGAGCATACATATAATAGTAGTGCCACCTACCACATGTATGTTGCCATGGATTGGCGCCAGTAAAGAGAAATTCTGGCAACTATTTGATACAGTTTTCCATTTTAAATCCCACAAGAGGGGATTGAGACCCACCAGTCTGGGTCAGGGGCTGAGATTTACCATGTGTTGTGAGCAACTGGTCAGGGCTGATCACACAGGTCTGGGCTGTACACTCTGTGCTGGTGGAATCCCTGGTAAAAAGAGGAAGCTGCCATCTATTCAGTCCAATGAATGACATATTAAAGGAAGGAAGAATGGGATACTATTTGAGAATCGATGTGTTAAGCAAATGGTTGTCCTGGCTAATAATTAGTTGATTGGTTGTATAAGCATGCCCACCAGAGAGATGGTTTATGAACATTGGTGGTTTGGTGGACACCCAGTGACGGGACAAGGTCACCCAGCGCCCAGGGCAAAGATGCCAAACTGCGCCCCCCTTTCCCTAAAGGTTAGGGTCAGGGTGCCCCCCCAACCCTGCAATAAACCATTGCGCCAGGGGCAGCCGCCCTTCCTGCCCACCCCTTGTCCCGGCCCTGGTGGACACATCTGGCACCCTCTTGGGCCTCTTCTATACTCCGACCAATCAGCAGTGTTCTCTCCTGCATCTTCCAGGCCTTCCAGAAGGAACTGGGGAAGAGAGCCAGCTCCATGAAGACCCTGAAGCACTCAGTCCGAGACCTGAGCCGGGGAGGTGGGGGCACCGACTCTCATTGGCTGCAGAGGCAGATGGAGGAGCTGGGCCATCGATGGGACGTGGTGTGTCAGCTGTCCGTCACCAAGCAAGCCAGGCTGGAGGCCTCTCTACAGCAGGTCAGTGTGTGTCCAGGGCAATGTCCAAACATGAGGACTATCAGTGGCCCTTTTGTTTGCTCTGAATGTTGTGTGTGTGTGTGTGGGGGGGGGGGGCGGAGGGGGGGGACTGTTCAAGAACCCCCTTCCTTCTCAAAGTAGTTGGGTATAGAAGATCTGCTGGGTGGTGATAGAACATTTTTATTTCACCGTTCCTCACCGGAATCCAGGGGAGATTTGTGTGCCATGTTACACTTTTTATCTCTCTTACCAATTACAATTTTATACTTTATATAGATATATTTATGTCTATATTTTTATTTCACTTTTGCAAACCTTTATACCTTTTTTTTATTTTATTTTTTAAATGTCCATGTTTGTGTAGCGCCATAACCCCTGCGGGGCGGCTATGGATTTTCTGGGCTTACCGATTACCTCCTCCTTGTAGCTCGTCGTTCGTTGTCTAGGGGTTCCCAGGGTTAGTACCCAGTAATTTCAGAGGCCGATATTCAAAGTCCTTTTGAGGATTTTTATTTTCAAAAACAGTTCAAACATAAACACAGTCTCTTGGTTGGGAATAGAGGGTACGGGTGATAAAGCTCAGGCACTTCAGAACTGCTGACATCAAATAAATGTCCCCTTAGATAGCCCAGAGAGCAGCCACTCGCAACTGGACTCTTCACTGCTGGATAAACCCTTGTCTGTAGATTTAGCAGTCAACAAGTGATTCAGAAATAGCAAAGTCTCTGCCACAGACTAGGTTATAACCGAAGGATGGGTTAGGAACTTTTACTATGGTACCTGGACCTTCCAGCCGTTTCGGCGATACTGTAGGAAATGCGGATCCTCTAGTGTCCATACATCTCATCTCCCAGGCTCTTACCGAGCAGCCAGCTTCTTGGCCCTCCTCCGAAGAGTCCTCCCCTGGTCGCTTGTACGAGTTGCCGTGTCTCTCCAATCCTGAGAGCACACCGGGACACCTCCGAATCGTCCTTCAGTTACTGCGCCTCGAACTAGCCAGTTCCGAGGCTCGGGAACGGACGGATCCCCACCCCAGACCATGAGGGCCTCTGGGACTGGTCAGGGTGACCATGCTTATGGGGGGGGGGGGGGGCAGCAGACACTCCTGGGTCCGGGACCCCTCACGGGGTTGGTCTGGACCAGAACCAGGAATCAGAGAGCAAGCCGAACCCTGAACACGTGACCTCAGCATCTTAAAGAGGTGTGCCCATTAAAACATTTTTTTTAAAAGTTAGCAGCTACAAATACTGCAGCTGCTGACTTTTAAGAATCAGACACTTACCTGTCCCAGGGTCCAGCGATGCGGGGGAACGAAGCCCCCCCCCCCTCGTTCTCCGCTCACGGCAACGGCATCCTTACTGTGGGCACCCGTCTGTGGCTTCACAGCCGGGCACCCACTGCGCATGCACGAGCGGCGCCATGCACCGTGATACGACGCTCACTCATCTGGGACATGTGACAGGTCCCAGATGACTGTGCAGCGCCGAGGGGAAGTGATGTCAGTGACCGGGCACTGAAGGTGGCAGACTACGAGGGACCCCCTAGCAACAGGCATTTAGAGGTGAGTAAAAATGTTTTTTTTTTTTCCAATTATTTTATTTAAATTTTTTTTATGATTTTTAAACAATTTTTTTGGTGGAAACACCACTTTAACCACTTCAGCCCCGGACCAATTGGCAGCCAAAGGACCAGGCCCCTTTTTGCAATTCGGCACTGCGTCGCTTTAACTAACAATTGCACGGTCATGCGACGTGGCTCCAAAACAAAATTGGCGTCCTTTTTTTCCCACAAATAGAGCTTTCTTTTGGTGGTATTTGATCGCCCCTGCGGTTTTTATTTTTTGCGCTATAAACAAAAATAGAGCGACAATTTTGAAAAAAATGCAATATTTTTTACTTTTTGCTATAATAAATATCCCCAAGGCCGATTATTGATTAGTTTGCGCAAAAGTTATAGCGTTTACAAAATAGGGGATAGTTTTATAGCATTTTTATTAATATTTTTTTTTTATTAGTAATGGCGGCGATCAGCGATTTTTATTGTGACTGCGACATTTTGGCGGACACATCGGACATTTTTGACACATTTTTGGGACATTTGTCATTTATACAGCAATCACTGCTATTTAAATAGCACTGATTCCTATGTAAATGACAGTTGTAGTGAAGGGGTTAACCACTAGGGGGCGGGGAAGAGTCAGTGTGACGTGTTGTGTTTTTTTTACAGTAGGGGGGCGTGGCTGTACGTCTGACGTCATTGATCGGCGTTCCCGATGACAGGGAACCGCCGATCACTGACAGTCAGTGTAGGAAGCGCGGGGAGAGGTTTGTTTACATAGACCTCTCCCCGTTCTTCAGCTCCGTAACCCGATCGCGGGATACCAGCGGCGATCGGGTCCGCTGGTCCCGCGGCCGTGGTCACGGAGCTCCCGACCGGGTCGCGCGCGCGCCCCCTGGGCAGGCAAATTAAAGGGGACGTACAGGTACGTGCTTTTGCCTGCCCGTGCCATTCTGTTGACGTATATCTACAGGAGGCGGTCGGGAAGCGGTTAAATACCCCTTCCCGGAATACACAGCGGGGCCAGACGCGCCCACTGATTGGCTCTGAGAAAGATGGGTACCTAAAGCATCCAACCAGGCTGCGTTCTCAGCCTGTCACAGGTGCCTCACTGCCCCTATGACCAGGCAGAACACCAGTACAGCCCAGCCAGACTGATGCCAAAGTAAAAACCTAGAACTATTAACCCCCAGAACTCAGTTACAGTTCTGGAAAAACTAAATTTACACTATAGCGCACACTTTAGAAAAGCGTTGGCGCTACATTTGCATCATATTTATTGTTATTTTCTTTTTTTATTGCATTCTTCCTCACATTTGAAAACTTTTTTTTTTTTTGCTATGTCAAGGGCACACCAGACACCATACTTATATCATTTCAGTGGGTTGGTCTGATTGGTCTAACTACCAAAAACTCTTCAGGTCGCCACCCAAGAAATCAGAGACAGCCCAATCGCTGCAGGCGCAGCAAGGATTTGGGACACTTGAGGTTATTATGGCAACATTATGCTCACTCAGTGTTTGATAACATTGTCTTTTCGGACATGTTGCAATTGCTTGTAGTTTAGATTTGTGATTTAGGCCCCATGCACACGAGACGCAGATGCAAACTCTGCTGAACGCGTGTTTTAAGAAGCAGAAACTTGCGTTTAAAAACGCGCGTTTTGCTGTGTTTTAATGCCGCGTTCAGTCGCGTTTTGGCCGCGTTTGCGTCTATAAGCGTTTGTAAAGATAACATCATATAGACCCTCCCCAAGCTCAGAAAGCGTGTATTATTAACTATTTCTGCCAATTTGATCAGAGTGAGCAGCAGAGAGAGCCGTTGTACACTTGCATTTGCCTCTCTTTCTGTGTTTTTTTTTGGAAATGGATCCCATATTGAATATATGTCAGGAAATGCTCCTGGTGTTGCTCTTGATGAGGCAGCAACTTCGTCGCAAATTTGCATGAGAGGTCCAGAATCAGAGCTTGTCGATATTGGACCCATCCGTTGATGGCACAGCGAATGTCCGTTGGATATTTCACAAACATGTATGCATTTCACAAACATGTATGCATTAGTGAGTATATATGCTCTATGAACTATCTAAACTAATTACGACATTTTAAACCTATTTTTCTAGTATTTTTTATGGTTTACCATCATATTTCTGAGTTTTCTGGTCCAAAAAATTGGGTTTCTTTAAAAAGTCTTATAAACGCAAGCGCGGCTAAACGCAGGTGCCTGCGTTTAGCCGCGTTTAGCTGCGTTTTGCGTCTGAAACGCGAAAAAGCAAAGTGTCTGAAAGCATTTTTTTGCTTCTGGAAAAACGAGGTTAAACGCAACTGCATAAAAACGGGAAAAAACTAGACTGTGTACATGGACACATAGGATAACATTGCATGCGTTCAGGTGCAGTTGAAAAAAGTGTCCAACTGCCTCTGAACGCGCGTTTAACAGCGTCTCGTGTGCATGAGGCCTTAGGCATGATAGTAAATGCACAACACAGGAGCTCAAAATATAATCATACAGCTGTGTAAGGTCTCCTGAATCACTCTGTAGTGGACAAGTGATGTGGGAGGTGTTATAAGGAGAGAGACCACCAGGGGGCAGCGATGGTAGAAAAATACAACAGGCTGATAGATCCTTATTAGATGTTTTTGGATAATTAGTAGTTTTCCTTTATTTTGATATCTGTGATTCCTTCATCTCTAGTACTGGCATCAATGCAAATACTTCAGCCTATGCAATTTAACCGTCATCTTCAGATTGGATGGAGATCTGTCATTATATTTTTTATATATATTTTTTTAATTTATATTTTTGTATTTTTAAACCTTTTCTTTCGTTTGTTATGTCATGAATCTCTTCATAGGTCAGTCCACGTAAAGTGTTTTAGAAGAGGTTATTATTACGCATTATTATTATTATTATTTCCTCTAAATATATAAAAAGAAATATGTAAAAGATATTTAAAAAAATTATTCTTTTTTTTTTTATTTTATTTTTTTAACACGTACCATTTCAAGTATAACAAGAGGCAAAACTTTTTCTTTCGTTTTGGATAGAGTGGAGAAGGATTAGAACGCCTGTCAGTTTTTATTGCTGTGTTTGCCCCCCAGTTAGGGAATTTCACCGGCTCTATTTGTCCTATTTACCATTATCATTTAAAGTGAAAGTAAAAGAAAATCCTAAATTTTGGGGTGTCCCCAGAAAAGTAATAGAGGGGAGATCTTCCTATGGGGACAGGGCCAGTGCTACCACTAGGCAAACTAGGCAGCCGCCTAGGGGTGCACTGCTGCCTTGGGGCGCCCGGCCACTGGTGTTCCTACTCTCTTCTCTCTTCAGAAAGCAACTAATGCCACGTACAGACGGTCGGAATTTCCGATGGAAACAGTCCGATGGGAGCTTTTCATCGGATTTTCCGACTGTGTGTATGCCCATCGGTCTTTTTCTGTCGGAATTTCCGACGGACTTTGGATTGAGAACCTGTTCTTAATTTTTCCGACGAAAACCTTTCTATCGGATTTTCCGATCGTGTGTATGCGATTCCGACACGCAAAATTCCGACGCATGCTCGGAAACAATTTGACGCATGCTCAGAAGCATTAAACTTCCCTTTTATAGTGCTGTCGAACGTGTTGTATGTCGCGGTGTTATTGACCGTTGGAATTTGGTGTGACCGTGTGTAGGCAAGACAGTCTGAGCGAAATTCCGTCGGAATTCCGACGGGAAAACCATCAGAGCTTTTTCCGACGAGAATTCCGACCGTGTGTACGCGGCATAAGTCTCAGCATCAGCAGGCAGCCCACGCTCTGTTTGCACACAGTGTCAGAGGCGCAGCGGCGGTGAAGGACTGTGTCTGTGTCCTGACTCCCAAATGAATGGAAGCAAGCAAACATTCATTGATGGGCACTGGTAGGCTGCATTGATGGGCGTTGATGAGGCTGCATTTGATGTGTGCTGGTGAGGCTGCATTTGATGGGCATTGATGAGGCTGCATTTGATGGGCGCTGGTGAGGCTGCATTTGATGGGTGCTGGTGAGGCTGAATTGATGGGCGCTGGTGAGGCTGCATTTGATGGACGCTGGTGAGGCTGCATTTGATAGGCTCTGGTGAGGCTGCATTTGATGGACGCTGGTGAGGCTGCATTTGATGGACGCTGGTGAGGCTGCATTTGATGGGCGTAGAGGCTGCATTTGATGGGTGCTGGTGAGGCTGCATTTGATGGGTGCTGGTGAGGCTGCATTTGATGGGCTCTGGTGAGGCTGCATTTGATGGACGCTGGTGAGGCTGCATTTGATGGGCTCTGGTGAAGCTGCATTTGATGGGCTCTGGTGAGGCTGCATTTGATGGACGCTGGTGAGGCTGCATTTGATGGGCTCTGGTGAAGCTGCATTTGATGGGCTCTGGTGAGGCTGCATTTGATGGGCTCTGGTGAGGCTGCATTTGATGGACGCTGGTGAGGCTGCATTTGATGGGTGCTGGTGAGGCTGCATTTGATGGGCTCTGGTGAAGCTGCATTTGATGGGCTCTGGTGAGGCTGCATTTGATGGACGCTGGTGAGGATGCATTTGATGGACGCTGGTGAGGCTGCATTTGATGGGCTCTGGTGAGGCTGCATTTGATGGGCTCTGGTGAGGCTGCATTTGATGGGCGCTGGTGAGGCTGCATTTGATGGGCGCTGGTGAGGCTGCATTTGATGGGCTCTGGTGAGGCTGCATTTGATGGGCTCTGGTGAGGCTGCATTTGATGGACGCTGGTGAGGATGCATTTGATGGACGCTTGTGAGGCTGCATTTGATGGACGCTGGTGAGGCTGCATTTGATGGGTGCTGGTGAGGCTGCATTTGATGGACGCTGGTGGGCTGCATTTGATGGGCGCTTCATTAAAAATGTGGGGTATACATGGGCAGGGCAAAGTGGGTGGAGTAAAATTAGGTTTCGCCTAGGGTGTCAAAAATCCTTGCACCAGACCTGTATGGGGACACTAGTTATGGTGGCCTGGGGGGTTCCCGAGGGACCCCTTTAATTTGTAGGGATTTCGTCTCACTTTTTGTTTGGTTATGGGACAGGAAGTGAAGGTAAATCTCCCCAATAGGGAGCAGATGGCAAACAAAATAAACCAACGGGGGTTATAACCCTCCTTTACTCTATCCAAAATGAAAAAAAGTTTTGCTTAAAGTTTCTCCTTTAATCTTGGACTTTCATTTCACAAGGCCAAGGCCGGGACAAGGGGCAAGAGGGGCACAGTTTGGCATCTTCGCACCCTGGCTGCTCGATATCCTTTACCTGGCATTGCCCAGAGCCGTCCAGTAGAGCCCTGGGACAAGTCGTACCCCTGGCTGAGAAAATGTTTGTTATTGTTGTCTGCAGGCGGAGGAGTTCCATTCGCTGGTGAGCACCTTCCTGGAGGGTCTGGGTGAGTCTGAGCGGACGCTGAGATATGGGGTGATTCCTGAGGATGAGAATGCCTTGCAGGAGTGTCAGAAGCAGCAGCAGGTGGGTACCACTGGAGTCATTTGCTGCCTCCCTTAAGTTCACATATTATTTCTCTTTCCTGTGCCCAGGTATTATTCTGTAGACCTCATGAATGAATCTCCTGTCAGTAAAAATGTCTTCCCGCAGAGGTCCGAATTGCATGTTTGTCTGTTGACTAAGATCTTTACATCACAGCTCCCCCACATTTATATCACAGTCCCCTTCCTCTGCACATCATTGTTCCCCCCTTTACATCAGTGTCCTCAGTCTCCCCTGCACATCATTGTTCCCCCCTTTACATCAGTGTCCTCAGTCTCCCCTGCACATCACAATCCCCCCTTTACACAAGTGTCCTCAGTCTCCCCTGCACATCACAATCCCCCCTTTACATCAGTGTCCTCAGTCTCCCCTGCACATCACAATCCCCCCTTTACACAAGTGTCCTCAGTCTCCCCTGCACATCACAATCCCCCCTTTACATCAGTGTCCTCAGTCTCCCCTGCACATCACAATCCCCCCTTTACACCAGTGTCCTCAGTCTCCCCTGCACATCACAATCCCCCCTTTACACCAGTGTCCTCAGTCTCCCCTGCACATCACAATCCCCCCTTTACACCAGTGTCCTCAGTCTCCCCTGCACATCACAATCCCCCCTTTACACCAGTGTCCTCAGTCTCCCCTGCACATCACAATCCCCCCTTTACACCAGTGTCCTCAGTCTCCCCTGCACATCACAATCCCCCCTTTACACCAGTGTCCTCAGTCTCCCCTGCACATCACAATCCCCCCTTTACACCAGTGTCCTCAGTCTCCCCTGCACATCACAACCCCCCCTTTACACCAGTGTCCTCAGTCTCCCCTGCACATCACAGTCCCCCTTTACAACCCTGTCCTCAGTCTCCCCTGCACATCACAATCCCCCCTTTACACCAGTGTCCTCAGTCCCCTCTGCACATCACAATCCCCCCTTTACATCAGTGTCCTCAGTCTCTCCTGCACATCACAATCCCCCCTTTACACCAGTGTCCTCAGTCTCCCCTGCACATCACAGTCCCCCTTTACAACCTTGTCCTCAGTCTCCCCTGCACATCACAATCCCCCCTTTACATCAGTGTCCTCAGTCTCCCCTGCACATCACAGTCCCCCCTTTACACCCTTGTCCTCAGTCTCCCCTGCACATCACAGTCCCCCCTTTACACCAGTGTCCTCAGTCTCCCCTGCACATCACAATCCCCCCTTTACACCAGTGTCCTCAGTCTCCCCTGCACATCACAGTCCCCCTTTACAACCTTGTCCTCAGTCTCCCCTGCATATCACAATCCCCCCTTTACACCAGTGTCCTCAGTCTCCCCTGCACATCACAATCCCCCCTTTACAAATCTTTATCAATACACAATATAAAAAGTTAACAATACATATTAAAATGATTGAATAGAATTC
>CM053030.1:18367268-18446670 GCA_028564925.1 Lithobates sylvaticus | reverse complement strand
TGAGCATCATGGGAAATGTGGTTCCAAAACATCTGGGGTGCCAAGGCCATATCTTCCTGCCCAGGTGTGCCATGCTTCTCCCTGCTTGCAGTCCCACACGTTTTATTTTGAGACACAGCTGTTGTGTCCAATTTGATAGCTTTGGGTGTATGGGCCCCTGAATGTAGACAGTGTGGAGTTCGGGGGGCCATGCTGTCAAACTGGGAGCAGCAGCTGTGTCCACGCAGCCACTGCGACTCAATTGAAGTGAATGGGACTACCTGCATGGGGAAGAACAAAACACCTGTGCAGGCCAACATAGCCCCTATATGGCACGATATACCCCCCCCCCACCCGTGTGAAGGAGGCCTTTCAGTGAATGGTTATATATATTTCTGTGTGTATACATGCCACATCACCTGACTCTGTTCTGTGTGTCAGGCATTCCCTCCTCGGTCCTGTCCTCCCGCTGGCAGGGAGACGAGATTTGTAAGTTTTATACCTTGTTCTTCCCGCTTCCAGGGGGGGGGGGGGGGGGGGGGGGGGGGGCGCTGCAACTTTTTAACCGGGCATCGCTGTACTGGTGGAGAAGGGGGTCATGTGACCTGCATGCGTCAGGCCGGTTGTGGGTTCATCAGACCAACTAATCTGTCCTTCCTGTATGGGGCCTATTTATAAAGATCACCTGAACAGCTGCTTTTTGGTTTTGATGCTAAATTTCCTCTAAATTCTCATTTGGGGGGGGGGGGGAATCGATTCTTTTGAAAATTTGGTGCAGAAAGTTTAAGTCATAAAAATGTGGTAAAGATTCTCGGAAATGGCAGATAATTCCCACCTTAATAACTGATGATGATGAATGGGGAAAATTGTCAGAGATCTTTATGAATCGGCCCCTACAAAAATGTTGCCGGATTATTTTCACACTTGTGGAAATCTGAGCCAAGAAATCCTCCTAAATATTTCAGGTTGTGTTGTAAATAGTTTTTTTGTTTTTCGGGACGCCTACAAAGAATATTTATTGTGGATTTGTGGCTTGTTTAAGTCCCGTTCACACCATAGAAAAGCAGTCCGGATGCGCTCCAGGTGCTTTTCTGCATGCGCATTTTTGGTGCAGTCCAGTGCATTTTTTTCCCCCCTCTTCTTTTTTTTTTTTTTGGTGTGTTCCAGTGCAGGAAAAATGCAGCATGTTCTACTTTTTTTCTTCTGTCACTGGAATGCACTGGAACTGCAAGCACTGGTGTGAACTATGCCACTGGAAACTATATAACCTACTTTCCATGCATTTTTAATGCAGAAAAAAAAAACGCACTGGACTGCATGTCGTGTGAACTGGCCATAAAGCAAAAAACTGTTTACGGGCCAGTTACATTGCTGGAGATCAGCCACCCATCCTCCTCAGAAACATTTCAGATCTTTTTAATGTATGTTACATAGTTAGGTTGAAAAAAAAAAAGACAATTCCATCCAGTTCAACCACAAATAAAAAATTAAATAAATTAATAAATTGGCTCCCGCTGCTGTCAAAGTCAGTAAGCCAATGGCGGCCGCTGCTGTGTGTCAGCCCATCAGGAGGGAGAGTCCCAGCCAGCCAAAGTTCTAATGCAACATGGCTGGATCGAGATGGAGCTCAGGTAAGTATTATGGGGGCTGCTGCACCCAGAAGTTTTTTTTTTTTTTTTTATCTTTATGCATAGAATGCACCTTCTGCCTTTATAACCACTTTAATGTGTGCCTCAGATGGAAGCAATTTAGGGCAGTCTGAATGTTGAAGAAATACAGAAACAAAGTACAGATCCAGAATTCTATACCTAGGGGGCCAACTGCCCTTTCCATGTATTTGAAGTTCCACTTTAATGAAGCTATGAATTATTATTTATTAAAATATTAATGAATTTCAGGTTGGTTGTTTTACTCTTTGAAGCAGTTCACTGTTGATGAATAATGTTTTCAGGCAGTAAATAAGACGTTGGGAATGGGACATGAATTTTGCTTGCTGATGGAAATGTGGGAACTAATAGAACGTACTATTAATCTGGGTGATGGCTGCAATACCAGAAAATGCTCATGTTATAACGGTCTGCTGGCTTCATTCTGGGTTCAGAATGTGATGGGTTCTTATTATAATGGGGGAAAAACTAAAATGGTTACATACATGTCACATGTATGTTGTGCTGCTCTGCTGCATGCTGAGACTGTAACCGATAAAAGTAAATATCCGGTATCTATCAATGAATGCTACTGTGACTCGTATCACTCTCTGCTCTATATAGCATTTCTGGCATCTCTCTGCCCTCTATATGGCATACTGTATTGCTGTCTGCCCTCTGTACTGCAACCAGTGCCACCCTCTGTGTGGAGCCCTTTGTCTCTTTGTCTCTTTGTCTCTTTGTCCTTTGTACCATGCCCTGTGTCTCTGTCCTTTGTTCTGCATCCTCCGTGTGGCATCATCTGTTGTTCTGTGTCCCCTGCACTGCACCTCGCGCCGCTCTTGTGTCCCGCGCCCGGCGCCGCTCTTGTGTCCCGCGCCCGGCGCCGCTCTTGTGTCCCGCGCCCGGCGCCGCTCTTGTCTCCCGCGCCCGGCGCCGCTCTTGTGTCCCGCGCCCGGCGCCGCTCTTGTGCCCCGCGCCCGGCGCCGCTCTGGTGCCTCCCGCGCCGCTCTGGTGCCTCCCGCGCCGCTCTGGTGCCCTGTGTCTCTGTCCTCTGTGTGGCATTGTGTGGTGTTCTGCATCCTCTGTGTGGCGTCATCTGTTCTGTGTCCCCTGCACTGCGCCCCGCGTCGCTCTTGTGTCCCACACCCCGTGTCTCTCTTGTGTCCCGCGCCCCGCGTCTTCTCTGCTGCATTTTCTGCCCTCTGTGTGGCATCGTATGTCACTTTCTGTCCTCTGTGCAGTGCCCTGTCACTCTCTGCACTCCATGCTGCGCTCTCTCACCTTTTTTCATCTGTGAGCTGTCCCGCATTACTGTCTGTCCTCTTTGCGACATCCCGCGTTGCTTTCTGTCCTCTCTGCGACATCCCGCGTTGCTTTCTGTCCTCTCTGCGACATCCCGCGTTGCTTTCTGTCCTCTCTGCGCCATCCCGCGTTGCTTTCTGTCCTCTTTGCGCCATCCCGCGTTGCTTTCTGTCCTCTCTGCGCCATCCCGCGTTGCTTTCTGTCCTCTGCGCCATCCCGCGTTGCTTTCTGTCCTTTGCGCCCTCCCGCGTCTTTCTTTGCGCCCTCCCGCGTCTCTCTTTGCGCCCTTCCGCGTCTCTCTTTGCGCCCTCCCGCGTCTCTCTTTGCCCCCTCCCGCGTCTCTCTTTGCCCCCTCCCGCGTCTCTCTTTGCCCCCTCCCGCGTCTCTCTTTGCCCCCTCCCGCGTCTCTCTTTGCCCCCTCCCGCGTCTCTCTTTGCCCCCTCCCGCGTCTCTCTTTGCCCCCTCCCGCGTCTCTCTTTGCCCCCTGTGTGGCGTTCTGTGTCTCACTGTTCCCTCTGTGCAGCACTCTCTTTGCTTATAGTTATATTGGACCATTTGTTTGTTATGGTAACACTTTTTTCTATAATTTTCAGGCATCAATAAACTTTGTGAGTCACAGCGACAGCCGACAGGTGAGTGACAATCATTGCTCAGCAAAGAAAAGGTGATACAGCACTTGCTGTGTGCCTCACTGATTGGACACAACATGTAGCCAATCCTGGCAGAATGGGGCTCTTTTTAGGATTGGCGGGCCCCTCACTGCTTGCTATCCTCGTTTATACATCTAATGGTGTAGACATCATTAGTATCACTGTTGAATCTGTGTATCTCACTGGTTTACCTCTCTGCTTCAATATTCTAATAGTTCACTGTCCCCTCTTCCTATCAGGCCTCCTCTCCCACCCCCAGTGATGGGCTTCCGTCTCACGCCAGACAAGTCTACAAAGCCTTTGCTGCGGTTCCCTCCCCACACCCGTCCTCCGAGCAACAGGTAAGTCTTATCTGTGAGCCCTCAGTTTCTGGAACACCGACAGACCGCGTCCGATCTGTTTGGACCACGACCCTCTGCCCCACGCGCTCTTGTGTCCCGCGCCCCTCTAAAAGTAGAGGCTTTTAGTAGGCCCCTCCTTACATTCAGGAACATGTCTTGGCCACCATAGCGGTATGTCCCCTATAGTTTCTGGCTTAAAGCTGAATTCCAGGAATTCCATCACTTTGTAAATAATGAAGGCACACTTTGAGTTAAGTCAAACGAGGTGGATGACATCTCTTGGACTTATAGCTCTTCTTTATATCTGACAGGTTTATTGCTCTACCGGAGAGACCCTCCAGGATCTAAGAGGAGAGACGCACAAACAGAGCAGCTATGCCCGCCCTTTCCTCCTGCCTATTCAGAGAAGCCTTGGTATTCTGGGAACACGGTCACAAAATACAAAGGCTTCTGTGATTGGACAGGTGGAGCAGAGAGGCGGGCATAGCAGCTAGCAGCGACTCTACTGTTGAAGATGCAGAGATTAGAAGGATCAGCGTCGGGGAAATACAGAGATAGCTGGGATCTAATATAAATGGAATATAAACCTGTCAGACGTAAACAACCAAGATAAGACCAAGAGATGCCATGCACTTCGTTGGACTTCACAGTGTGCCCTCACTTTTTACAAAGGTGGTGAATGCCTGGAATTCATCTTTAAAGGGGTTGTAAATTTTTGAAGGTGAAAAAACTTCTGACGGTGACCGGCCCCCTGCCCCCGGTTTTTACTCACCCTGAGCCCTTCCTTCCCTCGGCAGAGACGCGCTCTTTCTCTCTGCCCGGGGCGTTCTCAGCTCTTGATTGGATAGATTGATAGCAGCACAGCCAGTTGGCTCCCGCTGCTGTCAATCAAATCCAGTGACCCGGGGGGCGGGGCTGAGTCTGGCATTCTGTGTCTATGCACGCAAATGCTGGACTCGGGAGCGCCCGCAAGTTAACCTCCTGGGAGAGCGCTTCTCCCAGGGGGTTAACCAATGTGAGGAAGAGACGCAAGCGTCGCCGGGGGAACCCAGAAGACAAGGTTCGGGGCCACACTGTGCAAAACGAACTGCACAGTGGAGGTGTGTATGACAGCACAGCCAGCAAAGCAGGGCCTAGCTAAACCAGATTATAAAATATAAGTAAAAGCAGAGGTCTCTGATACATTTGCATTCTCGGTGATGGTTGGCAATGCAACAAGAGCCTGTGCCTGTCATATGGGATCACCTGTGCCAACCATAGCTTGGCAGTCCTTACATTGCAATGACATTAAATCTTTTGTTTCTTGACTAAAGGTCCATCCCTTATACTGTCCTGACAATCCTAGACTAGGGCTGAAACAACTAATCGATTACTATTTTCATAATCGATTAATTGGCCAGTAGCATAATGGGGTTAAAAATAACTAAAATTAGCCCTTTATAGTACAAAAAGAGCAAATAATCGCTACTGTAAATATTACTTTCACAGTTCTACAGTAAAAAAATTAACCCCTTACAGTAGTGATTATCTGCTTTTTTTTTTTTTTTTTTGTACTAAGATTTTTTTTTATGTTACTAAATGTCTCAGGCCTGGTTCACACTTATGTGTTTTTTGGTGCTTTTTACAGAAACGCACTACAGTTCATTTACATGGTTTCCTATGGGACACGTTCACATCTATGCTTTTTTTCAGCCGCTGCTGTTTGGAAAGGGTCAGGGACTTTTTTTTAATGCAAATTCTGCAGAAAAGCATGCAATGTGGTTTTGCAGCAATCTGTGTTTTTTAATCTGCCCAACAACTACTTGGCCAAATAAAAAGCAAAAACGCAAATCGCAGCAAAATCACGTGTGCAAATATCAAAAATGCACAGCAAAAAGCACTGCAGAAACAGATCAAAAGCAAGCTGCATAGGTGTGTACCGAGCCTTATGCTGGCCACACGGATCAATTTTCAGACGAGAATATTCAGACGAAAAAATCTTTGTACATTCGCTGAATGAAAGCATGTTTGACATTTTCACTTGTTTTTAACATTTTTGAAAGAAAACCACATTAACTGTCTGATTCACCCTTTAATAGTATATACAGTATATATCTCCTCTAATGGTATATACAGTATATATCTCCTCTAATGGTATATACAGTATATCTCTTCTGTCTGTTATTCTCAGAGTGGATTAAATATTTTGCTCCCGAACCACATAGTTGGTTATTTATATTTACCACTGCATAGAGATATATTTA
The DNA here is from genome assembly GCA_028564925.1 of Lithobates sylvaticus. Lineage (NCBI taxonomy): Eukaryota > Metazoa > Chordata > Amphibia > Anura > Ranidae > Lithobates > Lithobates sylvaticus. The sequence continues at coordinate 18,440,506 of CM053030.1, read as the reverse complement.
AAAATAAATTGCCTTTTTTTTATTTTTTTAAACTTTACATATTAACTAAAATTTTATACACCACATTTTTTTTTTTAAGGTTATTAACCGATTAATTGATTATTCGAAACAATAATCGGCCAACTAATCGATTATGAAAATAATCGGTAGTTGCAGCCCTATCCCAAACCATAAAACAGTTGAGAGCTGTGACACTGCAGAGTGATTAGCACTATCATGAATGGTGAGGACTATGTTGCATGGCTGCTGTGCTTTCAGAATTCCTTTAAAATGGCACTTGTGTGAATAAATACACCCTCCTCTTCTGATCCTCCAGGGGCACGTTGGATACAAGCAGCGAATCTAGCGTTACATCTGCTTTAAAGCTGGGTTCACATCTTTGCAGGTTGTGGCTGATCTGTTTTTTCTGATGGGTTTTAACCAGTGTTGGTCATCTTACTTTAAAAAAGTAATTAGTTAAGTTACAAATTACTTCTCCCAAAAAGTAATTGCGTTAGTAACTCAGTTACTACATTGGAAAAGTAATTAGTTACGCAGCAAAGTAACTGACTTTTTTTTTTAATATTCTATACGTGTAACTAAGGGGCGGGTCTAGTATTACTGTAAGCAAGGGGCGCATTTATTATTATTGTTATATTGCGTGTAACCAAGGGGCTGCTCTATTATTACTCTAACCAAGGGGCAGATCTGTTATAGCGTGTAAGCAAGGGGCGGGTCTATTATTATTATTATATCGTGTAGGGGCGGGTCTATTATTATTATATCATGTAAGGGGCGGATGACTACAGAAGAGGGCGAATGTTAAATTAATGGGCAGAGCTCGATATTTAACAATAATAATAAATGCGCCCCTTGGTTACAGTAATACTAGACCCGCCCCTTAGTTACACGATAGACGCCCCTTGCAGAGTAGCACGAGCATCAGGAGCGTGCGGCATCGCCTCGTACAATTACATGTTAACTGCGCCTGCGCGGTGTAGAGTTCACTCAGAGCTGTTTAGGTTCGGCAATTTTCGGAAGCTCCGTAGTCCTTCGTACTGCGCAAGCCCTGCGCCTGCGCAGTACAGGGAGTCCTTATCCGGCGGGGGAACTTTTTCGGCAGGACACCGGAATTACACTACTGCCATCTAGTGGCGGTAGATGTAATTGGGGTAACTAAGCCAAAGTAATGGGAACTGAGTTACCATGAGGGGAAAAGTAATCAGTTAGATTACTAGTTACCCTCTAAAGTAACTGAGTTACGCAACTCAGTTTATTTTAACTCAGTTACTTACATCACTGGTTTTAACCCTTGCATTTTTGGTGAGGGTCCGTAGAAGTCTATAACACAGATAACGAAATCTGCTGTGGGGGGAAAAAAAAAAAAGTCCCTGACCCTTTCCAAAAAACAAACTGGCTCAAAACAGATGTGAACTGGATCCAAAGGAAACCATGTTAAATGGACTGTAGTGCGTTTCTGCCAAACGCACTAAAAAATGCATAGGTGCGATCCAAGAGTGACTTGTGTTCTGGGTTTTACACTTGGCCTATTTGTCATTCCTATTTTGTATGATTTTTTTTTTTTTAGGAGCCGACGACCCCCCGGACACCTGATCGACCATGTGTAACCCCTGAGGTGAGTGTTACCTGCCTTTCATTTACCCTGTGTGTGTGTGTGTGTGTGTGTGTGTGTGTGTGTGTGTGGTGTGTGTGTGTGTGTGTGTGTTTTTTAAAATACATATATCTGGATTTGTCTTTATACTCCGTTTTGTCTACAAGTCCCCCTAACCGCTTGCTGACCACCGTATATAGATATACATCCTGTCAGTCACCGCCCCCTGTCAGTCACCGCCCCCTGTTCTGCCCCCTCCTTGCTCACTGGAGCGCTGAGCTGTGGAGGGGTGGGTAGCGGCCAGCTCAGGCTCTCGTGGCCCGCTAAGAGACTGAGCCGGGTGTTGGTCCAGGTATCTAGGCGGATCCCGGACTTAAGAACCAACTGCACTCCTGTGATCCACAGAAGTACAGCCAAATTAGTTTTGGCTGTTTGTCTCCTTTTAATTAAAAAAAAAAAATAATTCAAGCAAATAGCTGTCAGGAGAAACCTTCTTTGTTCCACCATCAGGGCCAGGGCTGGTGCAAGGATTTTTTGAAACCCCAGGTGAAAACCTCATTTTGATGTTTTTCTGTGGTCCTGTCACAGAACATAACAGTGAATGCGTCCTGCCAGCTTGTGGTGTCGCTTTTTTTTTTTTTACATTCATTAGCATATCGGTTCACTTTAGGGTTGTGTAGTGTGTGAACATTGCGCTGTGAGATTTGGTGTAGCTTTTCTCTTGCAATATGCATCATGAGAAGACTTGCAGTCAGCATTTGAAATAACTTTCAGGGTTTGGACAGTCCAGAGCAACGATCGTTCCGGGAGAGGCAGAAATACTTTGAAATGGACATGAAGCAGCAGCAGGAGAACCGTATTCCCAAACGGGTGTCGCTGGTTGGGGAGGATGACCTGAGGAAAATGAAGGAAGAGGAAGGTGAGGAGGGCGTGATCTTCTTTTTTTTTTTTTTTTCTGAAACTGGATGGTGTAAAAAATAATCGGCAAACAAACATTGATCTGCAATGTGGTTCTTATCTTTGTATCCTTTCATAAGCTATAAATGTTTTTTTTATTTTTCCTGCTATATTAATCCTATTGACTATGCTGTTTCTATCCTTCACCTTCCTCGCTTTCTGTCTCCTCTCTCAGCCCGGAAGATCCAGATGAAGCGAGAGCAGCTCCTGCGGGAGGAGGAGGGGGGCATCTCCGGAAACTCCAGTCCCCGGCCCGCCGCGCCCAGCACCCCCACCAGCGTCTTCATCGAAGGGGTGGAGTACAAGATCGAGCGTATAGATGGAGGAAGCCTGTCCTCGCTGACCGGGTGAGAGATGGATACCATGAAACATTTTAGTGATTTTTAGATTACCGATAAGGGAGACCTGACAAAATCACTATAAGCACTATAATGTTTTATCTGTTTTGCCATTAATGTACACTAAACTACAAAAAAGTACATTATTGACAAAACAGACAAAAAGCATACACAGTACATCTATGCAATACATTTCCCAATATTTTATCTCTTTAAAAACCCTACAAGTACAGAAAAATACAGGTTGAGTTGGCCGAAATCCAGTGAGATCTGAACTTCCTGTAACAAGCACTACATCTGCTACACTCAAAGCCCAAATCTGCCTGAGTTCTCCCTTGCTGCAGTACAGGACATCTCCTATTATTTTTATTTTATCACAGATTCGGCATACACTATATTGCCAAAAGTATGGGGACGCCTGCCTTTAGGCTGCTTTCACACTGGGGCGTCGGCAGTAAAGCGGCTTTTTTTAGCGGTGCTTTACCGTAGTCTTTGCAGAGGTTTCCGGCCGCTAGCGGGGCATTTTTTTACCCTCGCTAGCGGCCGACCCAAGGGTTAAAACGACCCGCAAAGCGCCACTGCAGCGGCACTTTGCTGGCGGTTCGGCGCTGCCCATTCATTTCGATGGGCGCTTTAGGAGCGGTGTATACACTGCTCCTTCACCGCTGCAAAGAGGCTGCTTGCAGGAGTGTTTTTTTTTTTTTTTTTTTAACGTCCTGCCAGCGCATCGCCTCAATGTGAAAGCACTCGAGCTTTCACATTGAGACTGCAGGGGAGACGTTTTTCAGGTGCTTTACAGGCACTATTTTTAGGCCCAAAGCGCCTGAAAAATGCCTCAGTGTGAAAGGGATCTTAGTCCCCAGTCCTTTTCTCTGTCTCAAAAGTGAGACATCATGGGTCTTTTTACTATTTTACTACAAAAATAAATAACTGTCCAGGTTTTAACACGTTTTTAAAATGCTTGTTTACATTTAAATCTTTATAATTTTGTTCACGCAAATCGAGCTTTCTTTTGGTGGTATTTTTTCACAAATCAGTTTTTTTTTTTTTTATTTTTTGTGATATAAGCGCAAAAAAAGAGCAGAAATTTAAAAAAAAAAAAAAATATTTCTACTTTCTGTTTTAAAAGAAATCCAATAAAATCGAATTTTGTCATAAATTTAAGCCAAAATGTATTCTGCTACATTGGTAAAATAAAAATCCCGTTAAGTGTATAATAATTGGTTTGTGTGATCACGGACAGATGTATGCAGATGATCATTGGGACATATGATTTTACTGTTACATATGTGGGGGGGGGGGGGGGTGGGTACAGGTGTTTTTACTGTGTGGGGACACTGTTTTGGGGACATTGTGTGGGGACACTGGGCCAGTGATCAGTGTGTAAGCAGCTCATACTCACTGATCACCGGCTGGCTTCAGCGACCCGCTCTCCTCACTGACAACTTCCGTTGGAGGAGAGAAGAGGAGAGCCGATCGCCTAGCAACCAGCTCTCTTTTTACGTCACATGATGGCTGTGATTGGATACAACCGTCATGTGATCAGGAGGGCCAATCACAAAGCCCTCCTGCCAATAGGCGATGTGCCGTGTCCAGGTGACACAAGCGCGTCAGGAACCCGTGCGCGTGATCCCCCCCCATCTGAGGGACGTCCACTCATAGGGAGGAAGCGCCCACCCGGCAGTATATATATGTGCAGTGGCCAGGTGGGAGGTGGTTAAGGCCTCTTTCACATGGGCTGTCCGATCAGGTCCGCCTGTCAGTTTTTCATGTGGTCCTGATCGGACCCTCCAGTCTCTTTTTTTTTTTTTTTTTTTAATAGAGCGTCAGCTTGCAAGGAGAGCGGACGGTGTCTGTGTCCACTCTGCATAGCTATGCAGAGCGGACCCAGACCTGTCATCCACCGGATCAGCGGAGAGATCCCCCCACTGAGCATGAGGATTCCGCTTAGCGAAGGGCCGGTGTGAAAGGGGCCATAATCGTCCCCTTTGATTTTACATGGTGCCTTAGAAAAGCAATTGGAATTATTGCATGTGACCATCCATAGCCAATGAGATCACTCTTCTAAAACCATTTCTGCCGACTTGATCCAGCACCCCACTACAGTCTACATTATGTGCTGCAGTGACGGGTTTTGTGTTTGTCTCCCCCCCCCCCCCCCCCCCCCCCCCCATTGTACCTTATTAGCAGCATGGAGGGTGTATGTGCTTTCAGATATTGGGACTTTAATGTATTTGTTGTCCAGGTTGTCACCATCTGAATCTCAGAGGAATTCTCTTGAGGATGCTTTCAGGATGGAGCAAAGACCAAACTCCATGTCGGGGTAAGATATGGCCGTGTATTGCTCTTCTTTTAATAGTTTCTTCCTTCGTTGATAAACCTTGGAGTGGAGCCTGGTGGCCATTGTCCAGCCTCATCTGTAGACTGTAATACAACAGAACAGAGACATACACAAGAGACATTGTAGAACTGCTGTTTTCCTTTGTGTGTCCTCCATGTATTTTATGTTCTGCCATTTCCCCCTTCAATTGTGAGCTGTTTAAACTTCCAGTTTCCTGTTATGAAGAAGAAATTTCACCTTAAAGTGTAAGTTCCCCTATTTCAGAAAATCTGTAAGGTGAACTTACACTGGCCAGCCCTCCCCCCCCCCCCCCCCCCCCCCTGGCTAGGAGACATTGGGTCGTCGCTTTACCGGTCCAGGGATTTGAAATACCAGCGACTTTCTCTCCTCTTTTTATCCTCACTGACATGACGGGCTAGGCGGGTTCTGATTGGTCAGCGCCGACCAATTTAGAATGCCACCTATATGTACCTTTACAAGGTACATTTAGGAGATTAAGCGGCAGCGATTTCAAATCCCCGGAGCGGCGACTCGATGTCTCCTAGCGGGTGATCAGCAGCCTCATGTACAGCGGCACGGGGGGGTGGGCAGGGGGTCCAGTTTAAGTTCACCTCACAGATTTTCTGTTAAGGTGAACTTACACTTAAAAGCGGTATTAAACCAAATATTATTATTATTCACGATTTATATAGCGCCAACAGTTTGCTTAACAATGTAGAGGGGGGGCAGCACAAGTACAGTACAGTTCAATACAGAAGAGACAGGAGGGCCCGGCTCGTACAGCTTGCATTCTAAAGGGAGGGGGTTGGTGGTACAAAAGGTAATGGATGTAGGGCATGATTTGATGGGGGGGGGGGGGGGGGGTGACTCTGGGAAAGTTGTTAGGTGGGTGTGGGATAGACTTCCCTGAATAAATGAGTTTTCAGGCATCTCCTAAAGGTAGACGGGTTAGGGGCTATGTCATATATGTCAAATATCATATACCGTATATACTCGAGTATAAGGCGACCCGAATATAAGCCGAGGCACCTAATTTTACCACAAAAAAACTGGGAAAACTTATTGACTCGAGTATAAGCCTAGGGTGAGAAATGCACAGCTACTGTAAGTGGAAAAGAGGGTCAACAATGCCCATCTGCAGCCTCACTATGCCCATTTCCAGCCATAGGTCCCCCGAACTTCAAACTTGGTAGTTGAGGGTTCCTAGATGCCCCCTAGCCGCAGCCAAAATTGGGATCTCTGAACCCAAAGAGTCCCGAAATGACATTGCTGCAGATGGACACAGTTGACCGACTTTGGGGCCCCGTATCTGGGGGCCACTTGGTGCTAGGAACCCCATATATGTTGTAGTGTTGGTTCCACTGGGTTTGCACACCAAATTTGGGGTTCCTAGCACCAAGTGGCCCCCAGATACGGGGCCCCAAAGTTTAAGCCTATGTGGTAAAAACTCGGCTTTTACTCGAGTATATACGGTGCATCATATTTTGCAGCTTACCAATCATTAGATGTGGTGGCTGCATTCGCTTTTTTTTTTTTGTTTGTTTTTTTGGCTTTTTCGCCCTTTGTTTACACTTGGTGATCTGTCCAGTAACACACATCCTGTATTAGAGAGCCCCTGAAGGGCTGGTGTTAGAAATCACACGGCCTCATACAGGCTACCGAACAGGAAACCCCCCCCCGAAAGTGACAGAAAAATAGATCAGTCACTTTCCCTACAGATGAATGAATAGGAAGCGCTCTAAGGCTTCCTGCTCATTCACAAATTGGAGCATAGTGAACACATATAACTATGCTTCAGTGGGGAATGGACACGGGAGTGATTGATGCAGATCGCTCACTGTGTTCATTCATGAATGGAAGCGGCCAGTAAATGACGCCCCCCTTGTGTGCTTACTGCAGCTTCCGGCGGGAGAGGAGGGGAAGCCGGCAGCGCTGCTTGGGAAAGGAGCACACAGGGGGTCCGGACAGCAGATGGAAAGGTTGCATGTGCTGGAACCCATCTCCTTGCAGTGACGGCGGAGGAAGGGAGAGGAGGAGAAGCTGGCAGCACTGCAGGGGAGGCAGACAAGGATCTGGATCTGCAATAAGACTACAGCCAGCCCTCCTGCTCAGCAGGTGCCCGGGCCGCTTTTTTGAACTGATTGAGCCCGGGCCCAGTACAAGAGGGCTGGCTGTACTGCCTTATCAGCAGCCCTGGCGCCCCCACTCTGGATGAAGGAGCACAGGGGGCATCTTTGGACAGCAGCAATGTTAGTCTAGGGCAGTGATGGCAAACCTTGGCACCCCAGATGTTTTGAAACTACATTTCCCATAATGCTCAACTACAATGCAGAGTGCATGAGCATCATGAGAAATGCAGTTCCAAAACATCTGGGGTGCCAAGGTTTGCCATCACTGGCCTAGGGGAAGGGGAGTGTTAGATGTACTAGCAGATTGAAATACACTAACAAATTTAATCTGTACCCCGGCTCACACTTTATAAGCAGTGCAGCAAACTTTTTATTTTTTTTTCCTTTTTGGGATAAAGGTTTTACATAAAAGATAATCATTGTGTAAGCACCCCTGTCAGTGTAAACTGGTTTGTCTTCTTCCTGTAACTACTAAATCTGCAAGAGAGGTTGTTCTTTTGAAAAAAACAGACTTACTGACCAGATCACCAGATGAAAACAGAAGAAAGAAAGCCTTAAACGGAAAACCAATGCAGATATCACATCTAAGAACAGATAAGCTGCAATATAATATATATATATATTATGTGTATAGCAATACAGTGGAACCTCGGATTGCGAGTAACACGGTTAACAAGCGTTTCGCTATACGAGCACTGTATCTTTAAAAATCGTAACTTGGCTTGCGAGTCTTGTCTCACAAAACGAGCACGATTCAGGTCAAAGCGTGTGCAGTACAGCGTTTGGCCTGAGGTGGGGGGGGGGGGGCGCCGGAGCCGACCGGTGCTGTTCGGAAATGCACGGAAAGGCCCGAGGACAGCTCGACTGACCTCGGGGTACGGAGTCTTTCCGGGGTGTCCTCGGGCCTTTCCGGACATTTATGAGGCTCTCCAGCGCCCCCCACATCTGGCCGCATGTGGTATTGCATGCCATTAAAGTCAATGTGGAACAAATTTATTTTCGTTTCCATTGACTTCAATGGGGAAACTCGCTTTGATATGCGAGTACTTTGGATTAAGAGCATTCTCCTGGAACGGATTATGCTCGGGCTGATCAAGCCCTCAGTCTCTGTCAGACTGTTGCCTGATTCACGGTCCTCCTCACTTCTTGTCCTGTTACCCTCCTTCTCTCAGGCTGAGTCCGATTTACCCCGCTGGAACGGATGGGGCAGCCCCAGTCCGCACTGCCAAAGCAGAGAGGCGTCTGCAGGAACGGCTGAAGATGCAGAGCCCGGAGTTGACCGAAGAGGAGATGCAGCTGTCGCCTGCGGAGCGCAGAGCATTGCAGGCTGAAAAACGCGCCATGTGGAGAGCCGCCAGGTGAGACCGATCTACAGCGGACTGAGCATGCAGTGTTATTTTGTGGTTAGGGCTCACACAGGGACTGGACAGATTTTTCGTGGCTGTTGAGATTTATATCTCTGCTCCTGCAGTAGGAGCTTCAATGAAGCTTCAGCTCCTGTAGTTAGTTCTCCCTCACTGCCATCTTTACACCTCATATTTCAGTGCTGGGTGATTTTTTTTTTCCTTGGCTTGCATCTTTTTGGCATTCCAAAAGTATTGTTATCTGTCTTCTTGTTCCTTCTCTGCTTCAGCCTAGGTCAGGGATCCAGACATGACTAGGCATGATGGGAATTGTAGTTCCTGAACAACTGGAAGCGCCATAGTTTTGGAGACCCCTGGTCTAGGCGGTTGGAGTGGAAGGAGCAGAATGGGAAATCCAAGCTCAAGAGGTCACCTCTACACAGCCCAACAATATAAGCGGCTTGTGGCCTCCACCCAACACTGAAATTGCCTGCGTGGACTTTTTTTTTTTTATAATTTTTGCCTTTTTTTTTATCATTGTTTTCTCTGCCCAGTTGCGTGTTTGATATTACCTTCTGTTACTCTTTCTAGATCAGAAATTTTCTGCACCATTTCTAGATTTATTCTTCATCCGGTATATATCCTGCCGGAGCAGCAGCTAGGTTCTGTGCAAGATCCAACCCTCCACATTCCTACACAGTCCGCGTTATTCATCAGTGTGTCTGGAGTGCCAGCTCTGCCTTGTTGGGCACATAAATGATTTCCTAGTTTATTAGCTGCATTTGTTAAAGTACGTATGGCCAAAACATTTCTTTTTATTTATGGCTAGAGTAGGAAAGCGATATAACCAGGGGCGGACTGACCATTTGGCCACTCGGGCACTGCCCGAGGGCCCCGGGCCACTAGGGGGCCCCATCAGGGTTGCCAGCCTCAGTAAAACCAGGGACAGTTTGTAAAAATCTGTGATTTTTTTTTTTTACATTTGTCTCTGAAATGTCCCTTACCGACATCCTTTTGGTCTAAAAAAAAAAAGATTATATCTACCCCACTCTCTCCAGTACCTTCTCAGCCAATAGAAACATGTCTGTGTATACTGTGTGTACATGTATGTGTATACTGTGTGGCCCCATAATCTCTGATTGCCCGGGGGCCCCATGAGTTGTCAGTCCGCCCTTGGATATAACCCCAGGTTTTTTTTTTTTTTTTTTTGCTGAGGAAATTTCCCTTCACTTCTTGTCTCAAATGGAACAGGAAGTTGGAGAAAATATCCCAGACCGCGGTTTGCAGGCGCTACAGCGCTAAAAATAGCACCTGCAAAGCGCCCTGAAACAGCCACTGCTGTCGCTCTAATGTGAATCCCCTGAGGGCTTTCACATTGGAGCGGTGCGCTGGCAGGACGCTCAAAGTTCTGCTAGCAGCATCTTTAGAGCGGTGTGTATACCGCTCCTGCGCATTGAAATCAATGGGCTGCGCGGTTATACCGCCGGCAAAGCGCTGCTGCATCAGCACTTTACAGGTGGGTTTAACCCTTTCGCGGCTGGTTTTAACCCTTTCTCGGCCACTAGCGGGGGGGGTAAAAGTGCCCCACTAGCGGCTGAATATTGATGGTAAAACGCCGCTAAAAATGGCGACGCTTTACCACCAACACACCCACCGCCCCCAGTGTGAAAGGAGCCCTACAGTGAGGGGAATTCTTCTCTTGGCTGTCCCTGAAACAGTTATCTCCATTGAAAAATTTCCATGTACGTCTTGTCTGGAGGACAACTGTAAAATTAGGTTCACCAGGACTTTTTTTGCAGGTAAAAAAAAGTGCATTTATTATTATTTTTTTATTTTCATTAGGAGCCTACAAAGCATTGCACCCGCAATCAGTGGGTGCAATCTCAGGCTCCTATAGCTTGTGTAGCTGTGCCCGTACTTCGTATGGACAGGCAGGTACTGCTTGACAGGAATATTCAATAAACTACTAGAGAGCTCAGCAGCGCCCTTGTAGTTCATTGAGAGCTACAAGCCATCAGCTGGAAAGGCTGTCGGCACTTGTAGTTCATTCATTCCCATAACTCTTTGAATGAATGACGCAGCCATTTGGGCGGAGCATTCATTTTAAATTGTGACAGCAGGTGCGGGGAGAAGATCCCTGGCCCACTGTCACAATTAGAAGGGGGGAATCAGGTAGAGGCTCCAGTCATGGGTGTAATCTTATGCTCCTGCAGACTGTCTGTGTAGCTGTGCCCGTACCTCGTGCGGTCAGGCAGTTACTGATTGACGGGGAGATTCAATGAACTATTAGAGAGCTCAGCGGCATCCTTGTAGTTCATTGAGAACCAAAATCCGTCGGCCGCAAAGGGTTTCAGTACTTGTAGTACATTCATTAACAGAACTGTGAATGAATGACGCAGCTGTTTGGGCGAAGCATTCATTTAAATTGTGACAGCGGGTGCGGGGAGAAGATCCCTGACCCACTGTCACAATTAGAAGGGGGATCGTAGAGAGGCTGCAGGAGTGGGAATATGGTCCACCCTAAAAACTGATTTTCCCCAAGGTTAAAGCGACATTATAAAGGTTCATTTTTTTTTTTGTTTATTTTTTTTGTTTTGTTTTTTATATAGCAAACATGTTATACTTACCTGCTCTGTGTAATGATTTTGCACAGAGCAGTCCCAATCCTCCTCTTTTTGGGTCCCCTGCCAGCGCTCCTGGCTCCTCCTCTTCAGCCAAGTGCCCCCAATAGCAAGCCGCTTGCTCTGGGGGCACTGGTGAGCACTCGCTCCCGAGCTCTGCTGTATGCGTCCATAAGACACACAGAGCTGCGACTCAGCCCCTGCCCCCCTTGCTCTCTCCTCATTGGCTCACTTCTTGTGATTGACGGTAACAGGAGCCAAATGTTCCCGCTGCTGTCTCAGCCAATGTGGAATGAGATGCCCGGGAGAAGCTCTGCTTTCGTGTACATCACTGGATCGAGTGGGAGCTCAGGTAAGTATTAGGGGGGGGGGAGCTGCTCTTTTTAGGAGCTTTTAAATACTTAAGATGCAGATCATTATCTACCCCACTATACATCATCTTCCATGGGAGAACTGAGAGTAGTAAGATGTAATCTTGTCTTTCTCTTTTGTTTCTGTCAGAGCAGATTGAATAGAAGAATGTGATAGTAACATATGATAGTTATTTTCTCAGACACATTGATGAATAAGGCCTGCTCAGGATCTGTAGTTATAGTCTTTTTTTTCCAGTCTTTCTGTCCTGCTCTTTGTAGAAGACGTTTTCCTGGTCTCCTGTCTCCTCATTCTGTCTCGTTTCTCTCTCTTCTGGCTGCTGTCTCTCTCTCTCTCTCTCTCTCTCTCTCTCCCTGTTCCTGCGGACAGCACTCTGGAGGACAGTATTAAGCAGTATGAGCAGTCTCTGGCAAAGAAGCTGTACCAGTCGCGGCAGAACAGGCCCAGAACCCCCGAGGATGCCAGCAGGTGTGAGCTGGGCACACGGTGACACTGGCTGTTTGCACCCCACCCAGCTAATAGCATGTATTCCCACCAGACACGTCTGCAGACATTGTGTATGAGGGTCAGGCTGTGTGTAGGTGCACCTGCATGTCACTGGACAGTAACGCAGCTTTTGCGGCATGCTGCTGGTCCCACGTGTCAGCTTATCGTTGTGTGATCCTGCGCTTTTAGTCGCTGTACAAGTACGGGCGACTTGTCTATAGTTACATGTGGTGTAGGTTTCTGGTGTTAAAGGAGGTCTCCACCTGAGCTAAACACGATAAAATAAAAACGCTTGGCCTTGATTGAAACTCTCGGGTACAAAATGTATTTCTATTTATTCAGGGACTTGCCCCGTGCCTTGCAGGGATCTGTACATCCTTTGGCCTGTGGGAGCAGGAGGGAGAATGATCCATGGTTGGACATCTCATTTACATTATCGAGCTTCTAACGTTATCGTAGATATTGGCTTATCAGTGGGTATCAGAGATGAGCAAAGTGCTGTAGAGTTCAGGAGACAGTCAGTCTAAACCAGCAGGCTTTATCAAAAAGCCGGGAGCCTGTTCTTTCATTGAAGATATGCTGTAGTCCACCTTCTGCAAGCATTTAAAAAATGTCCCCATAATAATAAGAAATGTTCATTTATTAAATGTTTGCATTGAAGCCTGCAGGGCCTTGCAACCCACGATCAGTGTATTGGGCAGGCCCCTACATTGTTTACCCAGCCCCAGATTTGTATGGGGGTACCACCGACTACCGTCTGTTTTGGGGCTGGAGAAAACAAATGATGCACCATCTGCCGACGGCAGGTTGGACTTGTAGTCTTTCCATTCACTGATCCATGTAGTCTTTCCATTCACTGATCCATGTAGTCTTTCCATCCACTGATCCATGTAGTCTTTCCATCCACTGATCCATGTAGTCTTTCCATCCACTGATCCATGTAGTCTTTCCATTCACTGATCCATGTAGTCTTTCCATTCACTGATCCATGTAGTCTTTCCATTCACTGATCCATGTAGTCTTTCCATCCACCGATCCATGTAGTCTTTCCATCCACCGGTCCAATGTAGTCTTTCCATCCACCGGTCCAATGTAGTCTTTCCATCCACCGGTCCAATGTAGTCTTTCCATCCACCGGTCCAGTGTAGTCTTTCCATCCACCGGTCCAGTGTAGTCTTAACCATCCACCGGTCCAGTGTAGTCTTTCCATCCACCGGTCCAGTGTAGTCTTTCCATCCACCGGTCCAGTGTAGTCTTTCCATCCACCGGTCCAGTGTAGTCTTTCCATCCACCGGTCCAGTGTAGTCTTTCCATCCACCGGTCCAGTGGAGTCTTTCCATCCACCGGTCCAGTGGAGTCTTTCCATCCACCGGTCCAATGTAGTCTTTCCATCCACCGGTCCAGTGTAGTCTTTCCATCCACCGGTCCAGTGTAGTCTTTCCATCCACCGGTCCAGTGTAGTCTTTCCATCCACCGGTCCACTGTAGTCTTTCCATCCACCGGTCCACTGTAGTCTTTCCATCCACCGGTCCACTGTAGTCTTTCCATCCACCGGTCCAGTGTAGTCTTTCCATCCACCGGTCCAGTGTAGTCTTTCCATCCACCGGTCCAGTGTAGTCTTTCCATCCACCGGTCCAGTGTAGTCTTTCCATCCACCGGTCCAGTGTAGTCTTTCCATCCACCGGTCCAGTGTAGTCTTTCCATCCACCGGTCCAGTGTAGTCTTTCCATCCACCGGTCCAGTGTAGTCTTTCCATCCACCGGTCCAGTGTAGTCTTTCCATCCACCGGTCCAGTGTAGTCTTTCCATCCACCGGTCCAGTGTAGTCTTTCCATCCACCGGTCCAGTGTAGTCTTTCCATCTACCGGTCCAGTGTAGTCTTTCCATCCACCGGTCCAGTGTAGTCTTTCCATCCACTGTAGTCTTTCCATCCACCGGTCCACTGTAGTCTTTCCATCCACCGGTCCATGTGAATTGATGACATGGACAGAACCGAATCCTGCTGAATTCAAACCAGAACATAAGGTTATGCAAAACTCCAGGGAGGGAGTGCATTTTTAGCAGAATCCATCTGCAGGACACTCCAACAGATTTGAAACCCAGCAGACTCTGCATATAGAGAGAAGGAGCCACTGCTCCAGGCCGGTCCGCGTCATTGGATGTGATTGACAGCAGCGCGAGCCAATGGCTGCGCTGCTTTAAATCCATCCACTCTAGCCAATCAATGGCCAGGGTGAGCGGCGAAGAGGAGGGCGAGCGCAAGACTTTTGAGGAGTCAGGTAAGTAAAACGGGGGGGCTGGGGGGCCGGTATTGTCAGATGTTTTTTTCACCTTAATGCATAGAATGCATAAGGGGAAAAAAAATTTACCTTTACAACCCCTTTAAGATTTGAGAACTTTTAGAAACGTAGGTGTTGATCAGAATGTGCTTTTTTTTGTAGTCATTGTCGTCATTGAAGTATTTTTGCAGCACTCGCAGTGCATTGCACCATGATGTGTTGTGCTTTCGCATCACTGCTCTTGGCAAACATAATAAAGTATTTAATAAAATGATGCAGATGGCAAACCACTGGGCAAGATACATGTCAATTTTATAAGATGCTCAGAATGACCACAGAGGAGTCCTGCAGTTTCACATCAGCCATAAGTTACATCCATGGCAATTAGGGCTGAAACAACTAATCGATTAATCGACAACTGATCGATTATGAAATTAATCGATTACTATTTTCATAATCGATTAATCGGCCAGTAACATAATGGGGTTAAAAAAACTAAAATGAGCCCTTTATAGTACAAAAATATAATCACTACTGTAAATATTTCACAGTTCTACAGTAAAAATATTAACCCTTTCCAGTAGTGATTATCTGCTTTTTTGTACTATAAAGGGCTAATTTTAGTCTTTTTAACCCCATTATGTTACTAAATGTCTTAGGCCTGGTTCACATCTATGTGTTTATTGGTGCTTTTTGCAGAAACGCACTACAGTTCATTTACATGGTTTCCTATGGGACTCGTTCATATCTGTGCTTTTTTCGGTCGCTGCATATTTGGAAAGGGTCAGGGACTTTTAACGCAAAACAGTGATTTTTTTTTTTTTTTGGTTCAATATACTTCAATGGAGAAGCTGCAGAAAAGAATGTAATGCGTTTTTGCAGCAATTTCTGTTTTTTAATCTGCCCAAAAAAATAAAATAAAAAAAACGCAAATTGCAGTAAAATCACGTGCGCAAAAAATCAAAAAGCACAGCAAAAAGCACTGAAGAAACAGATCAAAAGCAAAAACTGCATAGGTGTGTACCGAGCCTTATGCTGGCCTCATGGATCAATTTTCAGGTGAGAATATTCAGATGAAAAATCTTAGTACATTCGCTGAATGAAAGAATTTTGTTTGAAATTTTCACTTCATTTCTGAACAAAAACCACATACACTGTCTGAAAATTCCTTTGAGCAAGAAGTTTTCTATTATTTCCAAATTTTCCCGTCACTGTGGTTGAAAATGAACGTCAATTTGACCCACTTTTTTTTTTTTAAAGTTATTAACCGATTTAATCGAAACAATGATCGGCCAACTAATCGATTATGAAAATAATCGTTAGTTGCAGCCCTAATGGCAATGTTGTCACAGCGTGCAGAAGCTGTTTATTTTCACACTCTCTCTGCAAGTTCTAAACCGAGCAAAAGCAAAGCATAGTCACGGCTCTGACTCATTTCTTTATGTGTGCAAAGTGTAGTCTTTCCATCCACCGGTCCAGTGTAGTCTTTCCATCCACCGGTCCAGTGTAGTCTTTCCATCCACCGGTCCAGTGTAGTCTTTCCATCCACCGGTCCAGTGTAGTCTTTCCATCCACCGGTCCAGTGTAGTCTTTCCATCCACCGGTCCAGTGTAGTCTTTCCATCCACCGGTCCAGTGTAGTCTTTCCATCCACCGGTCCAGTGTAGTCTTTCCATCCACCGGTCCAGTGTAGTCTTTCCATCCACCGGTCCAGTGCAGTCTTTCCATCCACCGGTCCAGTGCAGTCTTTCCATCCACCGGTCCAGTGCAGTCTTTCCATCCACCGGTCCAGTGCAGTCTTTCCATCCACCGGTCCAGTGCAGTCTTTCCATCCACCGGTCCAGTGCAGTCTTTCCATCCACCGGTCCAATGCAGTCTTTCCATCCACCGGTCCAATGCAGTCTTTCCATCCACCGGTCCAATGCAGTCTTTCCATCCACCGGTCCAGTGCAGTCTTTCCATCCACCGGTCCAGTGCAGTCTTTCCATCCACCGGTCCAGTGCAGTCTTTCCATCCACCGGTCCAGTGTAGTCTTTCCATCCACCGGTCCAGTGTAGTCTTTCCATCCACCGGTCCAATGCAGTCTTTCCATCCACCGGTCCAATGCAGTCTTTCCATCCACCGGTCCAATGCAGTCTTTCCATCCACCGGTCCAATGCAGTCTTTCCATCCACCGGTCCAGTGCAGTCTTTCCATCCACCGGTCCAGTGTAGTCTTAACCATCCACCGGTCCAATGCAGTCTTTCCATCCACCGGTCCAATGCAGTCTTTCCATCCACCGGTCCAATGCAGTCTTTCCATCCACCGGTCCAGTGCAGTCTTTCCATCCACCGGTCCAGTGCAGTCTTTCCATCCACCGGTCCAGTGCAGTCTTTCCATCCACCGGTCCAGTGTAGTCTTTCCATCCACCGGTCCAGTGTAGTCTTTCCATCCACCGGTCCAGTGTAGTCTTTCCATCCACCGGTCCATGTGAATTGATGACATGGACAGAACCGAATCCTGCTGAATTCAAACCAGAACATAAGGTTATGCAAAACTCCAGGGAGGGAGTGCATTTTTAGCAGAATCCATCTGCAGGACACTCCAACAGATTTGAAACCCAGCAGACTCTGCATATAGAGAGAAGGAGCCACTGCTCCAGGCCGGTCCGCGTCATTGGATGTGATTGACAGCAGCGCGAGCCAATGGCTGCGCTGCTTTAAATCCATCCACTCTAGCCAATCAATGGCCAGGGTGAGCGGCGAAGAGGAGGGCGAGCGCAAGACTTTTGAGGAGTCAGGTAAGTAAAACGGGGGGCTGGGGGGGCCGGTATTGTCAGATGTTTTTTCACCTTAATGCATAGAATGCATAAGGGGAAAAAAAATTTACCTTTACAACCCCTTTAAGATTTGAGAACTTTTAGAAACGTAGGTGTTGATCAGAATGTGCTTTTTTTTGTAGTCATTGTCGTCATTGAAGTATTTTTGCAGCACTCGCAGTGCATTGCACCATGATGTGTTGTGCTTTCGCATCACTGCTCTTGGCAAACATAATAAAGTATTTAATAAAATGATGCAGATGGCAAACCACTGGGCAAGATACATGTCAATTTTATAAGATGCTCAGAATGACCACAGAGGAGTCCTGCAGTTTCACATCAGCCATAAGTTACATCCATGGCAATTAGGGCTGAAACAACTAATCGATTAATCGACAACTGATCGATTATGAAATTAATCGATTACTATTTTCATAATCGATTAATCGGCCAGTAACATAATGGGGTTAAAAAAAACTAAAATGAGCCCTTTATAGTACAAAAATATAATCACTACTGTAAATATTTCACAGTTCTACAGTAAAAATATTAACCCTTTCCAGTAGTGATTATCTGCTTTTTTGTACTATAAAGGGCTAATTTTAGTCTTTTTAACCCCATTATGTTACTAAATGTCTTAGGCCTGGTTCACATCTATGTGTTTATTGGTGCTTTTTGCAGAAACGCACTACAGTTCATTTACATGGTTTCCTATGGGACTCGTTCATATCTGTGCTTTTTTCGGTCGCTGCATATTTGGAAAGGGTCAGGGACTTTTAACGCAAAACAGTGATTTTTTTTTTTTTGGTTCAATATACTTCAATGGAGAAGCTGCAGAAAAGAATGTAATGCGTTTTTGCAGCAATTTCTGTTTTTTAATCTGCCCAAAAAAATAAAATAAAAAAAAACGCAAATTGCAGTAAAATCACGTGCGCAAAAATCAAAAAGCACAGCAAAAAGCACTGAAGAAACAGATCAAAAGCAAAAACTGCATAGGTGTGTACCGAGCCTTATGCTGGCCTCATGGATCAATTTTCAGGTGAGAATATTCAGATGAAAAATCTTTGTACATTCGCTGAATGAAAGAATTTTGTTTGAAATTTTCACTTCATTTCTGAACAAAAACCACATACACTGTCTGAAAATTCCTTTGAGCAAGAAGTTTTCTATTATTTCCAAATTTTCCCGTCACTGTGGTTGAAAATGAACGTCAATTTGACCCACTTTTTTTTTTTTAAAGTTATTAACCGATTTAATCGAAACAATGATCGGCCAACTAATCGATTATGAAAATAATCGTTAGTTGCAGCCCTAATGGCAATGTTGTCACAGCGTGCAGAAGCTGTTTATTTTCACACTCTCTCTGCAAGTTCTAAACCGAGCAAAAGCAAAGCATAGTCACGGCTCTGACTCATTTCTTTATGTGTGCAAAGTGTAGTCTTTCCATCCACCGGTCCAGTGTAGTCTTTCACTATTGAGCTCGCAATTGTGTAGCTTGCACTATTGAGCTCTCTAAACAGATTTTTTTATTATTGCAAAGAGATTAGAATTATCATTTTAAAAGAAGTGTGAAGCTGTAGGCTGAAATTTTAAATGGGGGAAAAAAATCCACCTTCATTATTTCCCCAACTAAATGAAAACGACATATTTTTTTCCTGCTTATAATAAGATGAGTACTGTATAAAGGTCTTATATATTCCCTTTAACAAAGCATTGATTTTACTGGTCTGGAACAAATCGGTGATGTTGTAAGTTAGAGCACCAGCTTGTGGAAGAGGGCCTGTGATGTGCCTGTCCTCTGCACACTGTCCCTCTGTTGTCTGCACCAGATTATTAAATAGTGAGTGGGGGGGGTTGTTATGCATGTATTTCCTGCCCTGCATGGGGTAGATGGGCAGGAGGGTTCCTTCACCATGTTTCTCTGCAAGATCTCTCACTTGTTCTGTTTTTGTCCTTTCGTCTCACCCAAACTTCTTGAAGTGGATACTGATGTCTCCAGCAATGTTTCTTTGTGACTTAGTTATGTTGTTCTTGGTAAATGTACGTTCCTTGCAATTTACTGACTAGAAGTCATCCCAATGTTCACCAGCTGCGTGCTTGCAAATACCTGTTCTCAACTCGCTCCAGTCCAGTCACATGATACCCTGTGCCAGTCAGCCACGACTGCAGGGAAGAGGAGGCAACATTAACAATGGCTGGGACATGGGAGCTTATGGGTGATGGCACCACTCTTAGAATTCCCAGTCATTGTCGGCGCTACCTCCTCTCCCCTGCAAGACCGATCACGTGACTGGACCGGAGCAGGGTGAAAATAGGCAAGTATATATATATATATATATATATATATATATATATATTATATATATATATATATATATATATATATATATATATATATAAATAATCTTTTATATACAGGATAGTCAGCATAGGTGTTGGGAGGGGACATTTTTAAGACTAGTTACCTTGAGGTCGGAATTCCTAGAAGGCCAGGCCAAATTTAGCTGTCTCAGTATGGGTCAGTTAAGTTGGCTATAACTGTGACTAACCTCCATGCTTAAAGTGGTAGTAAACTCTGTTACACCACTTATACCTACAGGGAAGCCTATAATAAGGCCTATAATGAGGCTTACCTGTAGAACCTATGAACATCTCCTAAACTTTCACGGTTTAGGAGATATTCAGAGCGCATAAAGCCGGTGACTTTGCCGATGCATGCGCTCTGAAGGTAGGCTGCTCCTGCACGCATGCACGGGAATGATGTCATTGCGCCCCCGGCCACTCATGTAGCAGGAGGCCAGCAAACTCAGAAGGAAGACCGGGGGAAGATGTCGGTGGTGACAGTGCGCCGCTGGATGGCTTTGTTCTAAGGTAAGGTTTTCATAATATGCTAGTATGTGATGCATACTAGCACATTATGATATTGCCTTACAGGGATTTTTTTTTTCTTTCAACAACTGCGGTTTACTACTGCTTGAAATATTTTTACTTTTTTTTTTTTTTTTTTTTTTAAGGACATTTTTATTTGGCCACTGTTTATTAAAACATCCTTGCTTATATTATATTTTTATTATGGCTAAAAAAATAGAAATCATTTTAAAAAACGTTTTTTCATTTATTTTTTTAGTACTGGAATTGTATTTTATAATTACCACATTAAACAGAAGCTAACAGCCACCTAGGCTTCAAAGGCATCCGCAGCAGAAAGGCTAATTCTTTATGAATTAACTTTTAGCTTGCATGTGGTTGCTATGCCATAGCTGACAGGGATCACATGATCAGGAACCACTCTGATTGGCTCCCAGTCATTAGTGGGAGGAGAGAGAAATTGTTAAAACGGAACTAAACTCTCTCTGGGTTTAGGCTGGAATTCTATTTTAATGGTATTTAGTCACTAAAGAGTTAAACGCGAACCACACTGGCCCGGAAAACATTCTGCTTTTTAGTCGTGTGATTATAATAAATCTTCTATTCCCCAATCCTAGGAACAGCCTGGGAGCACCAGTGGTGGGGTACAATTGTTTTTACAGCCCTAGGAAAATGTTTTTAGTGTTTTTCCTCTTTATGGCTAATAAAGATTCAGGGATTATAGATGAAAATGTTGTCTGGTGAATGTTGGGGATGTAGAGGCAGAGAAGGTAGCGTTGGGGGAACCTTCCAAGCACAAGATGGAAAGAACAGATCCTCAAAGTTTATCATTGTATCAGTTACTTAACCCACCTAAGACTTAAATTTTCTCTCGTTCCTTTTTAGTTGGGTTATACCAGAACCATTCCTCAGTCTCGGTTAATATTGGGCTTGGCTCTTCATACCTCTCCGACTTCTTCCCCTAGTGTCTCTCCCCTGTCCTGTATCCACCACCACTGACTCTGTGCTCTCTTTCTCTCCATCCTGCTACTTCTCCCCTTATGTTTTACTTGCCTCTCATCGGCAGAATGAAGTCTCTGGAACAGGATGCGCTAAAGGCTCAGGTTGTGATCGCTCGCTCCAAGGAGAACCGGAAACGGGGCACACTGGACCAGCTGGTAGAATCCCCCTCCCCAGCTCCTACTCCATCACCGACCCCTCTGGAAGGTAAGCCATAAAGCTCTGGAGGAACAGAAGGGTCTCATTGGAGATTGTCCTTGTTCTACGGTTGTGACGTTTCTGTCTGTTTGCAGATTACAGCCCTCGTCTGCTGACATCACCCGGTAGACTGGTGAGTACAATAGCAGGGTTTTCCAGTATTCGTGTCGTGAGTATTCCCATCCTGTTCACGACTACCCTCTGCACCTAATTTATGCACCATCCATCAGGGTGTCATCATCCTTACCCTTTGTCCCATGTCTGTAGTACCCTAATTGGCAGCACAGTGGAGTCTGTTGGTTAAAGAGGAGCTGCACCTTTAAAAAAAAAAATATTAAAAGTCAGCAGCTACAAATACTGCAGCTGCTGACTTTTAATAAATGGGACACTTACCTGTTCCACGGTCCAGCGATGTCGGCAGCAGATGATGAGCAATCGCTCGTCTCTCGGCTGCCCCCGCCGCCATCCTCTGTCAGGGAATCAGGAAGTGAAGCGCTGCGGCTTCACTGCCCGGTTCCCTACTGCGCATGCGCGAGTCACGCTGCGCGTCTTCACTGGTCCCCGTTGTGTTCTGGGAACTGTGTGTTTCCCAGAACACAACGGGGGGCGAGACATCTGCGGCTAGCTTGTCCCGCAAGTGGGTGCAAATACCTGGATTATACAGGTACCTGCACCTCCCCCCTTAAAGGTGCCAATTGTTGCACCGGAGGGGGGGAGGGTTCCGATGAGCGGAACTTCCACTTTAGGGTGGAGGCCGCTTTAAGTTCAGAAGTGACATTTTTATTCTAATTTTTTTTATTTTGGTCTATAACAGGGATATGCAATTAGCGGACCTCCAGCTTTTGCAAAACTACAAGTCCCATCATGCCTCTGGGTGTCATGCTTGTGGCTGTCAGTCTTGATATGCCTTATGGGAATTGTAGTTCTGCAACAGCTTGAAGTCTGCTAATTGCATATCCCTGGTCTATAATAAAAAAAAATATAAAGACTTCATGCCATTTTAAGCCACTCTAGGCATAGTGTCCTCTCTTGTTTTTAATTGAAGGAATTCAAGAAAAAAGGAGGACTCCGCAGGCTTTACTGGTACACATGAGATGGCACATTTAGTACATAAAATTCATATTAAAATTTATTGTTTTCAAATCCGATCTTAAAAGATTTACTATTATGTGGTTAACAATATTGTCTCACAATTTCCAATGAAATAATAATTGCACAATTACAAAATATGCAAAAATCATACAGCTTTGTGCTGTTTGAGATCCCCCAGGTCAACGGATTTCTCATATATCTAGCTTCATCAGGACCATCCAAGGATCCAAAGGAGAGATGTTGAACCTAGCTAACAGAAAACTACACTAACCTTAAAATCTATACATTTTTAATGTTAATATCTATAGATTTTTATGGTTGAATGAATGAATGATTTGTATAGCGCTACAAATGCGAACTGAATCGCCTCAAGGCGCTTGGTCTGTCCTTTGTTGTCTTGCTTAGAAGAGGTGGGTCTTGAGTTGGTGGGTAGAGCGTTCCATAGCCGAGGTCCTTGGACTGCGAATCTTCGTTCTCCCTTAGATTTGTAGCGGGCTTTGGGGATGAGAAGGCGGTTTTGGTTTGTTGATCGGAGGCTGCGATATGTATGTATTTTTTTATTTTCTCACATAGGTATTGAGGAGCATTTCCTTGTGTACATTTGTGGGTGAGGCAGAGGGTCTTGAATGTGATCCTATCCTTTACCGTTAGCCAATGGAGGGTCCTCAGGGATGGAGAGATGGGTTCCCAGGTTTTTTTTTCCCATTACCAGTCTTGCTGCTGTGTTTTGGACGACTTGTAGGCATACAATCTGGTAATCAGGTAGTCCTATGTAGAGGGAATTTGAGTAGTCGAGTCGCGAATTGATGATTGTTCCAACTACTACTGCTTTCTCCTTTTCTGGAATGAAGGGGATGAGTCTGCGTAGCAGGCGATGGGATCCGCTGACTACTGATCCTATTTGTGCATCCATAGTCATCTCTGAATCAAAGATGATTCCGAGGCTTTTGGCTTTGGTGCTTGGGAGGATGGTTTGTCCCAGGATGGTGGGTGGTGTCCATGGGGTCTTAGTTTTTTTACTTCGGTTTGCGTTGAGGAGCAGAAGTTCTGTTTTCGATCCCTTATGCCTCTGCCTCTGGGTATCATTCGATCCATTGAGTTTGAGGGAGCTAGTGGTCAGCCAGTGGTTAATGGAGTTGTTTTCTATTAGCTAGGTTCAATATCTCACCCTTTGGATCCTTAGATGGTCCTGATGAAGCTAGATATGAGAAATCCGTTGACATGGTGTGTAATTTGGAATATGAATTTTATGTACTATATGTGTAATGGTAAAGTCCACAGTGTCGTCGTCCTCTGTTTTTTTTTTTTTTTTTTAATATAGTGATATACTGGGAAGTGGTACATGGTCCTTATATGTTATTTAATTAAAGGAAGCCAAAGAAGCCATTTTTCAGGTTGATGGAATTGTTTTTCTAGTTGTGCCCTATTGCTCTTCTAGCAGTCCATCTGCTTTTTGCTTTATTTTTTCTTTTATGATTGCGATTACATTTTTTAAACTTGGATAAATGGAAGAAAAATTGAGCAGCAAAATTTGACGAGGTGCTGCCGTACAAAAAGCAGTGATATCTACGATCTGGACCCCAGATTTTCTAGACTCTCTGGCTGGATAGCTGACCACTGAGCTTCCCAAACCACTGGAGCCGGTCAGCTAAATACCCAGACATCACAGCCAATTACCCAGACATCACAGCTAATACAGAATATATTTGTGTTATTTGTAACATTATTATTAGTAGGGAGTTTTTTTTTTTTTTTTTTCCTGCCTAAAAGCACCTTCTAGATTGCCTGGCTGGTTTCTGGGTGAGAAGAGTCCCTTTGCATGTTTCCATCAGTGTAGATCCCTGTTGCTGGATTATAGTCCTTTCCTGCATTGTCCCAAAGGGAGCATCACCATGCATATTTTGTGAATCACTTACACAATCCCACCCCCAATCCCCTTTGTTGGGTCACAGGGTCTCTTAATTCAGTTTAAAAATATATATATATATATTTGCATTTAGTTATCCTTTAAAAAAAATATATGTGTGTTTGTATATATATATATTTTTTTAGTTTCGGATAGAGTGACACCTGTCACTTTTTATTGCTGTCTGTATCCTCGAAAGTGAAACCGTGAAAGTAAAAGAACATCCCAAATGTTGGGTTTACACCAGCAATAGATGGGAAATCCTTCCAATGATGTGCCTAGTTCTGGTGACACCCCAGGATTCCCAAACTTTGGAGGGAATTCCTCTTACTTTTTATTTTGGCTATAGGACAAGGAAGTGACGGGACACAGATGTAAAAAAATAAATAAAATAAAAATCTGAAAGGGTTTAGTACCCTCCGTTACTCTATCCAAAATGAAAAAAAAAGTTTTGCTGTTCTACTTTAATAACCTAATGCACATCTAGCCATTTATTTATTTTTTATTTTTTTATTTTTTTGTATCAAGTATCACACGTATTGCTCTTAAAAAGCTACCTAAAACTACTCATAGTTGTTGGATGACAGTTAACTGGTTGACTGTGGCATTAATTATTCATGTTCTGTAGAATCATTGTTATGTAAGCAGGAGACACGATTTCAGATGGACATATGTGTTTGGGTCCTGTGCTGGCCTCATCTCAGGGCAAGGGCAGCAGCTGGCTGGGAAAATCCATGAGGTACAGTTTAGTCTGCTGTTGTGGTCGATCATCCAAGGGGTGACTGCAGAGGTTGTACAGTGCCAATAGACTGATTTCACAGTCATATCTAGCCAGAAAGAAAAATTGTTCAGTTGGGGACAGGTTTATGCGCTGATGGCTTGTTACCTGCTGTGTATTACCTGTCCTGTTTGCTGCTTTGTTCTGTCTTCTATCCTTCTTGTCACTATCTCATCTGTACTGTGTCTGTGATTGTTGCGCTGTTACCTCACGTTTACTTGCTTGTCTGTCCCCAATTTCACTCTGACTTGTTGCTCTGTCCACTGGCTCACTCTCTGGCTTGTTGCTCCTTCACCCATCTCTCTCTGGCTCGCTGCCCTGTCCCCTCTCTCTGGCTCGCTGCCCTGTCCCCTCTCTCTGGCTCGCTGCCCTGTCCCCTCTCTCTGGCTCGCTGCCCTGTCCCCTCTCTCTGGCTCGCTGCCCTGTCCCCTCTCTCTGGCTCGCTGCCCTGTCCCCTCTCTCTGGCTCGCTGCCCTGTCCCCTCCTCCCCCTGGCTCGCTGCCCTGTCCCCTCCTCCCCCTGGCTCGCTCTCTGCCCTCTGTCGCTCTCTGCCCTTTCCCCCCCTCTCGCAGTCTGCCCTTTCCCCCCCTCTCGCTCTCTGCCCTGTCCCCCCCCTCTCGCTCTCTGCCCTGTCCCCCCCCCTCTCGCTCTCTGCCCTGTCCCCCCCCCCTCTCGCTCTCTGCCCTGTCCCCCCCCCTCTCGCTCTCTGCCCTGTCCCCCCCCCCCCTCTCTCGCTCTCTGCCCTGTCCCCCCCCCCCCCTCTCGCTCTCTGCCCTGTCCCCCCCCCCCTCTCGCTCTCTGCCCTGCCCCCCCCCCTCTCGCTCTCTGCCCTGTCCCCCCCCCCTCTCGCTCTCTGCCCTGTCCCCCCCCCTCTCGCTCTCTCTGGCCCACCCCCCCCCCCCTCTCGCTCTCTGCCCTGTCCCCCCCCCCCCTCTCGCTCTCTGCCCTGTCCCCCCCCCTCTCGCTCTCTGCCCTGTCCCCCCCCCTCTCGCTCTCTGCCCTGTCCCCCCCCCCTCTCGCTCTCTGCCCTGTCCCCCCCCCCCTCTCGCTCTCTGCCCTGTCCCCCCCCCTCTCGCTCTCTGCCCTGTCCCCCCCCCCCTCTCGCTCTCTGCCCTGTCCCCCCCCCTCTCGCTCTCTGCCCTGTCCCCCCCCCCTCGCTCTCTGCCCTGTCCCCCCCCCCTCTCGCTCTCTGCCCTGTCCCCCCCCCCCCTCTCGCTCTCTGCCCTGTCCCCCCCCCCTCTCGCTCTCTGCCCTGTCCCCCCCCCCCACTCTCTCTCTGCCCTGTCCCCCCCCTCTCGCTCTCTGCCCTGTCCCCCCCCCCTCTCGCTCTCTGCCCTGTCCCGTCCCCCCCCTCTCGCTCTCTGCCCTGTCCCCCCCCCCCCCTCTCGCTCTCTGCCCTGTCCCCCCCCCTCTCGCTCTCTGCCCTGTCCCCCCCCTCTCGCTCTCTGCCCGGTCCCGAACCTCTGCCCTGTCCCCCCCTCTTGCTCTCTGCCCTGTCCCCCCCCTCTTGCTCTCTGCCCTGTCCCCCCCCCTCTTGCTCTCTGCCCTGTCCCCCCCCTCTGCCCTGTCCCCCCCTCTTGCTCTCTGCCTTGTCCCCCACCTCTGCCTTGTCCCCCCCTCTTGCTCTCTGCCTTGTCCCCCACCTCTGCCCTGTCCCCCCCCTCTCGCTTCCTCTTTGGCTTTATTGCTCTTGTTTTGTCCAGTGTGTAGCTCTCATTTGTGTCTGTGTCTCTTACCCATTGCCTTGCTCTCTATCGCCTTTCTTACCCCCTTGCTCTGCTTTCCAGTCTCTCTCAGACAAGAAGTTTGACTACAGACAATTTGCTGCTATTCCGTCTTCCAAACCCGTATATGAGATTCAGGTACTGTCTGCATGCTGTCACATGACCCGGCTGGCAGCCTATCTCTGTCTGGCTAGAACACCGGAGTCTCTCAGTATCGGGTCTGTTTGTGGTGCATTGTGGCCCTGAGTGTTTTGGTGATGGGGGGGGGAGTGGAGGGTGTTGTTGGTTTCTTGTTGGCCTTGTACGGTGTGGTGAGGGCCTCTCCTATCTGTGTATTATATCTCGTATGCTCCTCTATCACACTTCCCATAGTAAGGTCATCTGCATTATGGAGGCACACAAGCTCTCATAGGTCAGAGTGATGCATTTTATAGCAACCAACCAACAATCAGATGTCGGTCTTCAGGTCGATCACTGTGGTTACTGCCCATGATTTTTAACTTTGTGCTTATTAAAGGGAACCTATAGCACTTGTCAGGTTTTTGAGATGTCAGAGACCTATCTGTGTTACTATTTTGCAGGCCTTGCTGCCATTATATAACCTGTCATTTTATAGTTTAATGAGGGGCCCCTGTATCTGCGTTTATGTATTTTACATAAGCAAGCTGTGCTTCCGGTTTGGTATATTTGCACGGTGACTGCTCTTTAATGTTCCACTCTCAGTTGGAGTCTGCCAGACTGCTTGGAAATGGCAAACACTAGACCCAATCCACTAGTTGCTTTAACGCTGTCAGTTTATCCCATGATAATTTTGGCCGTCAGTTCATAAAGTTAAATATGGCTTTTTGGTGGAACTGTTCTTATATGGAATGGAGCATATAACTCTGAAAGCCGCTTTATTTTGGCAACGCTCTCAGAAAACATCATCATCATTGACCATCAGCCATTTCCTGCTTTTCTCAATGGGAGGCCCCCAAAATCATCAGCCTGAAGCTAGAGGAATAAACTGTATGTGCCCCCCCCCTTCTTTTTTTTTTGTTCTAGTTTTGGATGGAGTAGATAAGAGAAGACCCTCTTTCGAGATATTTTTTGCAGTCTATGCCCCCTCAGGCGTAGAGTCCTCCTCTCCTTGTATACTGGTGACCATTATTACAGGAGCAAAAGGTGATGCGAAATCTTGCATTTTATGGCTCATTCACACAGGTTGCTTTACTCCCGGGTCCCGTGCAGGGCCAACGTTTTCCCGGCATGGGGATGCACAGGCATTACATGCAGGCCTTTTTGTTTCTAATGGGACACGCAGCTGCACCGACAAAGTCGTGGTCTCTTAATATGACATGCAGGTGAGTGCGGCGGGCCCCCGAACTCATACAGAGTGCATTCGGGGACCCTCGCCTTCATGGGGCCCAAATGCATGCCATATTAGGACGCAGCGGCTGTGTCCGTGCAGCTACGTATCCCAATAGGAATGAATAAGACGCCATCATGGGGATGCATTGGTGTCACATGCAGCCACAAACCGACGTCCTATTCATTTCTATCTGGACACGTGGCTGCACAGACACAGCTGCTGTGTCCTAATATGACATAAAGGTGAGTGTGGGTCCCCAAATGCATACGGGAGTGCATTTGGGGACCCTCACCCGCATGCCATGTTAGGACACAGCGGCTGTTTCCTTGTAGCCATGTCTCCCAATAGAAATTAATGGGATGCCAGCATGGGGATGCACACAACACATGTGCATCTGCATGCATGAAAAACACAGGCCTGCATGGGGCCCACAATAAAGGAGCCCTTAGGCCCCTTTCACACTGAGGCGCTGAAGTGCTAAAAATCGCGCCTGCAAAGTGCCCTAAAAGAGACGCTCAGTGCACTCCAATGTGAAAGCCCTGAGGGTGCGCTTGCAGGACGCTGAAAAAAATTCTGCAAGCCGCATCTTTGGAGCGCTGTAGGATCAGTGTATTTACCGCTCCTAAAGCACCCCTTCCCATTAAAAACAATGGGGCAGCGCTCCAAACCCGCCTGCAAAGCGCCGCTGCAAGGGCGCTTTGCGGGCGGTTTTAACCCTTTTTCGGCTGCAAGCGGGGGGTAAAACTGCCCCGCTAGCAGCCGAAAAGCGCAGCTAAAACGACGGTAAATCGCTGCTAAATATAGCGAGGCTTTACCGCCAGCACGACCAAGCACCTCGGTGTGAAAGTAGCCTTACAGTTGTCACTGGAAAAAGTTGAGGGAAAATCTTCCAATCTTCATCTCCCTTTTAATGGAGATTTCCTTTCACTTCCTTCTGTGTCTTTAGGACAGTAAGTGGAAGGAAATCTCCCCAATGGGACAAGGTAAAAATAACCCGATAACCCAATAAGAAAAGGAAGTATTATAAAAACATATATAGGCATTATTATGACATATTATCAGGTCAGTGTAACAGTAACTTGAGACGTACAATAGTTGGCTATAGTTTCCCTTTAAATAATTTCACAAACTTCTGTCTTGCTCTGTGCACAGATATTTCCAACCCCTCTCTGCCCGACGCACTCCTTATTCCCAGCTCCCAGGGTCACCTATTGAATCTCCAGCCACATTTCCTGGGATTGGAAAGTAAACGTGGTATTAGGCAGCCCCCGTCTGTCCTCCTCAGGCCCCACCACACTTGACTTTTATCCCCCCCTATACTTTGTGTGCTGGGAATAGGTTTCCTCTTTGCTTGAAGTGTGTGATAATGCATATAAACCTTGCTGCATGCTTTGTGTACTGAGTGTTATGTATGTATCGTGAGTTCCCGCTGTAATCCAAATTTATCTGTCTCCCGTATCTAGTCCCCTGACACAACGCCGGGCCTGAAGTACGAGGATGGACGAACATCAGGTGAGGGGTAGTGAAACACCCATATGGCCGTGATAAATAGATATGCCGGTGTAACACTGCTGCCTTAGGGCTCCTTCACACGTCTGGTTGGGGAATGGTAAAACCCCATGGTTGAGGCGTTCTTTTACTGCACTACCCTTCGCCAAGATGCCTTGATCACACAGTGGCCTTTACCGGCAGAGGCAATGATACAGAGCCCTCTGTGCGCTCTAGGTAGAGGCAAGACCTTCGTGTGCGAGTTCCATTACCGCTGATTATTGCCATATAGTAGGAAAAAAAGGGCAGTCCCACACCCAGCAATGTGTTTGTGGATGGAAACCGTTGTTGAGGCTAAACCCGGGGCACAAAAAATGTATATGATTATATTAGTAGCCACCAAGGTTGTTAATCCACTTTGTGTGCACCTTATGCCTTTGCGAATCCAGATATTGCTTTGTAAATGTAGCAATGACATCATCACTGTGCTGTACATGTAGCCTGTGCAGAGAGAAGAGCTGTGTCAGGGGCCCAGTAGGCTCCACCCACTACAAGCTGCCTGCAGAAAAACGAAGGGAGAGGCGGAGACGAGACCAGTCACCCTGCACAAGGGGCGGGGGCAGCAGTGAGCGGTCTTTAATCAACAAAGTCTCACACATACTGCACAGATCTGAAAGAAATGCACAAAGCACACCAAGATTCAAGAAAAATACACATGATCAATGGATTTATACATATTCGCTTTTCCTAGAGGAGGGATATGCAATTAGCGGACATCCAGCTGTTGCAAAACTACAAGTCCCATGCCTCTGCCTCTGGGTGTCATGCTTGTGGCTGTCAGAGTCTTGCTATGCCTCATGGGACTAATTGCATATCCCGGTCCTAGAGTTTAGTTTTACAGTTAGGAAGGATTCTACCTCTGTCCTGCTGCTTTGATTGATGTTTGTGTTTTACCATTAGAACATTTTTTTCATTAAAGGAGTTGTAAAGGCAGAAGTTTTTTTTTTTATCTTAATGCAATCTATGCATTAAGATAAAAAAAAAACGTCTGCGTGTAGCAGCCCCCCCCCCCCCCTAGCAAACCCTAATTACTTATCTGAGCCCCTTCTCTCTCCAGAAATGTCCACGATCCCCCTCCACCATCCAGTACACTCCTCCTGATTGGCTGAGACAGAGCAGCGGCACTATTGGCTCCTGCGGCTGTCAATCAAAGTCGGTCAGCCAATCGGGGGGCGGCAGGGTCAGGTCGGGGCTCTGTGTTTGAATGGATACACGGAGATCTAACTCGGCTTAGGTGACAACCTGTAGCAAGCTGATGGGCACTCAAAGGAGGGAGGGACTAGGAGCAGCAAAGAGGAACCCAAGAAGAGGAGGCCTGCTCTGTGTAAAACCAACTGCAGAGGAGGTAAGTATAACATGTTTTTTTGTTTTGTTTTTTAAAAGAGAGCCTTTACAATAACTTTAACTTCCTGTCTGGGTAACCACACAAAATTAGGCAGTGACATCTCCCCAGTATGGGACACCGCGAAACCGAACCGAAACTGAAGTACTAAGCCTTACCTACTCCATCAAAAACACAATTTTGGGTTCAAGCTGCATTGAAGGAGGAAGTGGGAGGAAATGACACAGAACTGACAGGGGGGAGAGGACAGAGGAGAGCTGCGGATGACGGAGGCACGTAAACTGACCTCGGTGTCAGGGCTCGGCAGCCATGATAAACTGTGGTCAGTTTACAGAGAGGAGGGCAGAACTTGGCAGGATCAGCCAGGTATTTCAGGTGATAGAAGGGGCCAAATTACACAACACAAGCACTGGGCTGCATAACATGCTTTAAGGGAACAGGATACATTTTTTTATTTTTTGGGTAACAAACACTTTAACTGCTTGCCAACCACCCCGCCGTCGTTATATGTTGGCACTTTGAAGAGGAATATCCGTTGTTATGGCAGCAGCTAGCTACCATAACCCCGGTATCCTCTTCTTCAGCAGGCATTCGGCTTGCAGATAAAAGTGGTCTCTGCAGCGGATTTGCTGCAAGATCACTTTTATCGGTGGTGGGAGAAGGGCTCTCGCCGTGCTCAGGTGCCCTCCGCTGCTTACCGGAGCCTCCGGCGGAGGCGATCGAATCCTTCTCGGTCTGTGGTATGGAGCGGAGTGAGGGGAAGATGGCCCCCGCTCGTCTCCATACCATTGCAGGCCGAAGCATCGTTAAACTGTCATTTCCACCCACAGCAGGCGTCTGAGAGCCAGAGCCAGCTGTGCCGGCCCACCCACACAGCCCAGCACTCCAGTGAGCACTGGAGGAGCACAGGGGATAGCGGTGATTGACAAGTCACTGCTCTCTGCTCCAAGCAGACCAAGAAGTCTTAAGATCTTAAGCCGGCCATAGATGAATCAGAATTCAGCCACTCCAGCTGAAACCAGCTGAATTTCGATCCATCTATGGGGCAGGCTGATTGTACTGAAGTCAACCAACCTGTTGTTTTTTTTTTTTTCATAACGATGGCTGTTGCTGGGTAAACCTCCCGCTGTCAGAATACAATAGTGCAATCAGCGTTGATGGGGAAAGCGAGCAATTTTATTTTGAAGGAAAGAAAATGATGACCCCAACTTGAGTCATGGGGGGGGTGGCGGTTTTGTAAAGAGGGGTGAAGCAAGTATCTGTTCCCGCTTCCACAATCCTCACCAAGATGAGGATTGCATCCTTTGCCCTTCCCCTCCCGCAGCCCCCGGGGACATCTCTGATGTCCCAGGAGGCTCTAAGACCATTCACAAAGCACCTGTGTGAGCTCACGAATGCGCAGTCTGCTGCGGTTCCACAGGAGGAAACAGCTAGCTCCTGTATCCAAGATGGTGGTGTCTGGGATCCACAGCGGTAAAGAAGAACTGGCTGGACTGCACTGGACCCCCAGGCACTGTTAAGTACTGGATTTTTAAAAATCAGCAGCTACAGTAAGCTCCTCTTTAATCTTCCTGCTTGTGTCACCCTTGCGGGCAACACATTCTGCAGCACTTTCATCGGCGACAGAAGCAGGTAAGTGTTTTCCCTGCACAATGTATAGGTCCTGTCCCTGGTGGCAGTGACAGGATCACTAGTGTGGCCTTAGTGCACTCCCCAGGTACAGATACACAGTGGGGAGAAAAAGTATTTGATACACTGCCGATTTTGCAGGTTATACTACTTACAAAGCATGTAGAGGTCTAATTGTTATCATAGGTACTCTTCAACTGCGAGACGGAATCTAAAACAAAAATCCAGAAAATCACATTGTATTGTTGTATTGTAAGACACCTGTCCACACATTCAATCAAACAGACTTCAACCTCTCCCCAGTGGCCAAGACCAGAGAGCTGTGTAAGGACATCAGTGATAAAATTGTAGACCTGCACAAGGCTGGGATTGGCTATACAGGACAATATGCAAGCAGCTTGGTGAGAAGGCAACAGCTGTTGACGCAATTATTAGAAAATGAAAGAAGTTCAAGATGGTCAATCTCCCTCGGTCTGGGGCTCCATGCAAGATCTCACCTTGTGGGGCATCAGTGATCATGAGGAAGGTGAGGGATCAGCCCAGAACTACACGGCAGGACCTGGTCAATGACCTGAAGAGAGCTGGGACCACAGTCTCAAAGAAAACCATTAGTAACACACTATGCCGTCATGGATTAAAATCCTGCAGCGCACGCAAGGTCCCCTGCTCAAGCCAGCGCATGTCCAGGCTCGTCTGAAGTTTGCCAATGACCATCTGGATGATCCAGAGGAGGAATGGGAGAAGGTCATGTGGTCTGATGAGACAAAAATAGAGCTTTTTGGTTTAAATTCCACTTGCCGTGTTTGCAGGAAGAAGGATGAGTAAAACTCCAAGAACACCATCCCAACCGTGAAACATGGAGGTGGAAACATCATTCTTTGGGGCTGCTTTTCTGCATAGGGGACAGGACAACTGCACCGTATTGAGGGGAGGATGGATGAGGCCATGTATCATGAGATCTTGGCCAACAACCTCCTTCCCTCAGTAAGAGCATTGAAGATGGGTTGTGGCTGGGTCTTCCAGCATGACAACAAACCGAAACACACAGCCAGGGCAACTAAGGAGTGGCTCTGTAAGAAGCATCTCAAGGTCTAGCCATGTCAAGTGGCCTAGCCAGTCTCCAGACCTGAACCCAATAGAAAATCTTTAGAGGGAGCTGAAAAGCCCGTATCGCCCAGCGACAGCCCCGAAACCTGAAGGCTCTGAAGAAGCTCTGTATGGAGGAGTGGGCCAAAATCCCTGCTGCAGCGTGTGCAAACCTGGTCAAGAACTACAGGAAACGTATGATCTCTGTCATTGCAAACAAAGGTTTCTGTACCAAATATTAAGTTCTGCTTTTCTGATGTATCAAATACTTATATCATGCAATAAAATGCAAATTCATTTTTTAAAAATCGTAAATGTGATTTTCTGGATTTTTGTTTTCGATTCTGTCTCTCACAGTTGAAGAGTACCTATGATAAAAATTACAGACCTCTACTTGTAAGTAGGAAAACCTGCAAAATCGGCAGTGTATCAAATACTTGTTCTCCCCACTGTACACGCAGTACTCACACACTGTCACATGGAGGCGCTATGACAGTTTTCAGGTATACAGTTCAGGTTCTTCGCACACTGGAATTCATCTGATTTTATGGATTTTTCTGTAAGAATGGCTCCTGAAGGGTCAGCAGATCTCCTTAGCCTTCTCTCTGTTTTCCTAATAATCTCTTTACTCTGCTCTAGACTGATCTCCTCCCGCCGTCCTCTCTCCATCCTGGCAGCCCTGCATTCTGGGTAGGAGTATTGCGTTACAGCTGTTTGGTGTGTTCAGGCATGGTGTGAACTTAACAACTCTATAAACACACAAACTAACAACTGCCTGTGTTGTTTGAGGGGGTGAAAGTGGAGTGGTTTGCCTATTGCGATCCAAATATAGCTCAGCAATTGGTTCTGTGTCGCATCATCTGTCCAGACATGGCTGACACTGGAAGAGCGAGAAGGATCATGGTTCAGGTGTCGTGAGTTCTGCTCTAATGCCAGGTGTCGGCTCCAGAACACTTTATCTCAGTACTTGCAACTCGAGTTCTGACTTCACTCTTCTGGGCCAGCAAGTGAAACAAAAGATCAAGATGACATTTATGTCCCGACTACTTTCCTGTGAGGTGTAATTGGCCTGTATGCTGGGCAACGCTTCCACTTCACACCATGGGGTCTGCTTATTAAAGGTTGAAATTCGTATTTTGCCATTTTTCTTGTGGTTTAATTTCTGACCGATTTTTTTTTATATTTAAAAAAAAATGCAATTATTGCTTTTATCCTCACCCAAAAACTGGCCATACACCTTGTGATCTGACCTACAACATCTAAAACCAGAACAAAAATTGTGATATATTGCATTCTACCAATCCCTATAGATGATGGTATTTTTCCTTTTCCCTTTTATTTTTATTTTTTTCTTTTGCCTTTTCTTTCTTTCTTTCTTTTTCCTTTTTTTCTTTTCCTTTACTTGTCCTTTTCCTTCTTTTTTATTTATTTTTTTTTCTTTTTTTTTCTTTTCCCTTTCTTTTTATTTATTTTTCTCTTTTTTTTTTTCTTTTTTTTTTTTTCTTTCTTTCTTTCTTTTTCCTTTTTTTTTTTTTTCTTTTCCTTTTTCCTTTTTTGCTTTTCTCCTTTCCTTTTCCGATTTTTTTTTTTTGTCCTTTTTTTTTTCCTTTTTTTCTTTTCCTTTACTTGTCCTTTTCCTTCTTTTTTATTTATTTTTTTTCTTTTTTCTTTTCCCTTTCCTTTTTATTTATTTTTCTCCTTTTTTTTTCCCTTTTTTTTTTTTGTTTTCTCCTTTTCTTTCCCTTTCTTTTTCCTTTTTTACATTTCCCTTTTTTCTTTTCCTTTTTCCTTTTTTGCTTTTCTCCTTTCCTTTTCCGATTTTTCTTTTTTTGTCCTTTTTTCTTTTCCTTTTTTTCTTTTCCTTTTTTTTGTTTTTTTTTTTGTTTTCCTGGTCTTTTCCTTCATTTTGCCTATAACAACGATAGCTCTAAGACAGGACTACAGAACACCACCTGTCTCCTAGATATATAAAATGAATATTCCTGCGCTACCTGAACCAGGAAGGGTAGGGCACTTTGTTGCAGCAAACACCGGAATGGTCAATCACTAGCCAAGGAAGAATTTAATAAAATCAATAGATGGTGCTGCACTTCTAAAGTGATAGCAAACAAGTAAAAGTAATTACTATAAAGTGCTGAGTGTTTGAATTCAGAAATGAGATGAACTCCAAAAGATGCAGTATAAGTGCAAATGATAATAAACAATAATAATCTAAAGTGCCAAGTGCTCAAAAATGCATAGGTGGTAAACTCCCAATGTACAATGTAGGTGCAAATAGTAATACAAAGGAATAGCATCCAGGTCGATGATATCCTAAACAAAATAAAGTGCTAGTGCCAAAAAACAAAGGAATAAGGTCCAACGTGAGCACAAGTCTTCAAACGGATCCTGGTGGATAGAGTGCAATAAATAAATTGCTGGGTCCGAACTGACACACTGTACAGGTGTAGTAATGTGAATTAGTGGTTTTCCTCTTCAGTGCAGTCACACCTCAGTGTGCAATGGCTCCTTACCTTACCGCTGTAAGCTAACAGCGTGAAAGTAACCAGTGGCAGTTCGGGGTCCTGCAGTAGGTCACCTTAAGAACTTCTTATGGATGGCAATATTATAAATATCATCTGTGGAGCCTGGTGTCCTGGTGAATGGTTCTCAGAATAATACATCTCCTTTGTGTAAGTCAGTAAATCCTCCCAGGTGGGCACATCAATGATATGGAGAAAGAGAACAGGGGACCCAAATAGTGAAGTATGTAGAACTGGGTATATATTTAATAACAACCAAGATTGGCACTCGCATAAAAGCAGATGTATAAAACAAAACATAGCGAGCAGCGATCTCGCAGCCGGACCTCACTTCCGGTGCCCGTCTATTCCAATCGTGGTTGTTATTAAATAAATACCCAGTTTTACATACTTCACTATTTGGGTTCTGTGACGAAACGTCCCTACACTCCGATTGAGTGCTTTCGTCATATACCACTTCCTCCCAGTCTGAATATAGATATCAGATATTCCAACCGCTCCCAAGCACAAAACAAGACATCACTTGCTTAGTTGCTCAACATGGACTGATTTATTAGAACCATAATGACAAGTATTTATAATACAGTAGAAGAGGAGATCCCCCCCCCCTTCTGCTCATATTACTCTAACAATATACCTGTAACAAATTAAAATGAGCTAATTAATCCCTTTAAGCATCCGATGTGACTCTGTGCCCATCAGGATTTCACTACAGGGCAGACTTGTTGTCACAAGCTTCACACAGTAGATTTTAAATTATCATAAGTACAACCACAAGACATTTTGTCCTAAAAGCAGGAGCTCCACTAAGAGTCGGCCATTCTCCTACATTGTACAGAGGACAATGTGATCAGCTCTCTCAATTAACATCTTGAGTTCATCAACAAACTGAGGATAGTCTTTACATATATCCTGGGAGATATTGTGGATAAATATTACTTACATTTTAAGTAATCCAAGATATATTTTCTCACTCACCCTATGCCAGGATGGCACAGGGTGACTTGGACATAATAGGTGCATGGGGAGCTTAAACATGGGTTTCCCAAACTTTCCAAGGGATTCTGGATTCCACGTGCCCTCCAAACACAGGTTCCCTGTTCCATTTCTCCATATCATTGATGTGCCCACCTGGGAGGATTCCCACCGTTACTGACTTACACAAAGCAGATATATTATTCTAATGAGAACCATCCACCAGGCGTCTTTGTGGCATCTTTCACAGGAGTTATTTTGATTGGTCTAAATGCCTTTTCCTTCTCTCCTTCTGCCAACCACCGTTGAGTATCTCCACGCTAATGTCCTGTTCTCCTTCTCCCTACAGCATCATGTAGTATAGAGGAAGCGGAGCAGCCGGAAGGACATGAAGAGGCCGAGGAGGAGCATGGAGATGCCCCCCCAATCCCAGCACCCAACACATCTGCATTAGAAGAGATGGCCAACTACAGCAACAAGCGCAAGCTTCGCCACACCCGGAGGAGCCTGGAGACGGCCGTCCCCACATAAACGGCCAACCTCGGCGCACAGCCCAGCACTGTGAATACTCACTACACAAAAACTGCGCTTTGAGCCGCGCAGAGTAGCGTCCTCTCTTCTCAAGAGGCGCGGCACTTGGTCAGAGACACTGCAAGAAGAGCTCGCTGCTGGGGGTTTCCCTGCTTTGGTGGAGGGAAATGGTACTGATTTTGGCTTCTGGTGATGACTTGCTTTTCACTCTCTGTATGGGTGGCAGTTTCACTATATCGGCACGCTGACGTCAATCAGGATGAGCAGCCAAGGTGTTAAAGTCACTCGTAGATAGCCAGCGGATTATTCGGAAAACGTTTAACCAGCAAGTTTGTAAAGACTTTGGATAGTGCGGCCCTGGGGCACCCTTGCCTTTTTTTTATTGACTGTCGTCGGGTGCTCAGATTGTCCGCAGCGACCCGGGGGCACGCACGCGGCGCATAAGCCTTGGCGGAGAAGTTTTTAGTATGTGCAAACCCTGTTGGTCATATTATGGTGGCTGTAATGGGATCTGTCTCTCGCTTATCATTCACATGCAGGGAACTGGCTTTGTCTCATTTTAGTTTTAAACTGTATTTTATAGGATGGTTTTTGCTTTTCTGAACCTTTTTGTGTTGATATAATTCCTCCCCTGACACCCTTTCATCACACTACTTGTATAGATTTTAGTAGATAGACTTTTTCCTGATCTTGTTCCCCCCCCCCCCCCCCACCTACGTAGCTTAGATAAGTCTTCCAAGGCTTTCATTTTTATTCACTGCTAAGGAGGCACCCCGATACCAGGCGGGAGGTTATCCGGCGCTTGTGGTGCCGTGGAGTTTTAATGGAATGGAATGGAGTGTATGATGCGAGAGGGTGGAAGAAGTGCGTGTTCTTAGAGCAGGTTAGGACTGGCTGTTTGAAGTGGGAGTGTGGTATATTTATGAGTGGGTGTGAATATTTATAGCGTGTGTGTGTGTATATGCAGGAAACATATCTGATCTCACTGCCTTCTCAGAGGTCATTGGTCCTGTTGCTCTGGGTGACCTGCTATGTTTCTTGAAGGGTGGGGGAAATCTTGCCATCCAGTTTCTGACCCCATCCTCTTAAGGCTTACCCGTGACCTCCCTGCCGGTTCTAAATCTTCTCTGAGGGTCATGCCCCTTTTTGTAAGAATCATCCATTTTCATATTTTGTACAAAAATCATCTTCCTCTGCCCCATGGGGCCAGCCCTTATGAAACATATTAAAGAGGCCTGCCCCTCCTCCTTTTTTCTGAATTGCATATCCGGGGGTGGGGGGGCAATAGCGGGCAGTGTGCACGTCATTCGTCTAAGGCCCGCTTTAGGTAATTAAGAGGTTGGGTAGTTAAAATGCAGTTTGTATACGGTAAGAACTTTGGCTATGTATTTTCCTGTTTGTGTTCCTGAACTGTGCCTCCGCCTGCCACAGAGTCTTACTCCTCCTGAGTATATTCTCTTAATGTAAAATGTATTGAAAATCAAGGGGGGGGTTATCTTTTTTAGTAGGTGTTCTAAAAATTCAATAAACCAAATCTGTTACAGTGCAAAACGAGTAAACTCCAGAATGGTATAGTCCAAGCTGGAAAGTTCAAAAAGACCATGGGTAGGCTCAGATCGCTTCAATAAGACTTAGACCCCCCCATACACACTATACAACTTTTGTTTGATTTCCTTTTTAGATTTACCGAAACCATGTAGTGCAAGGGCTTGCCTGATTGCATACAAATTGAATTTATTTAAGGTTTGAACCTCATATTATATGGTTTCGGTAAATCTGAAGGAAAAAAAAAGCTACAGAAAATTGTATCGTGTGTATCCAGCTTTAGTGCAGCGCCTCAGCAAATGGAAGGAATATCTGTAGCAATGCCAAAAAAAAAAAAAAACTACAAGAGGGTGCTTCTAAGTACAGTATGTAAGATCGATTTATTAATAAAACCAAACAAACCACTCATAGAATAAAAAGCCCATGTCATAAGCTATGTTGCCATCATCCAGAAATCCAGGCAGAGCAAATATGATACGAAACAGAACCCGGCAATAAGAGAGGATATATAAGCTCTGGAACTGATCTGACAGCATGGGAACTTGGCTGACGATATCACACGCTGAGAGGTGTGGAAGGGTGGAGGGGGTATGGCTACTCGTTTCAAGGCAGAGAAATGCCAAGGCTTGAGAAAGACGTGGTACTGTCTTGAAACATGTAGGCATACCTCCCAGATCAGCTCCAGAGCTTGGCTACTCGTTTCAAGGCAGAGAACCGCCAATGCTTGAGAAAGGTGTTACTGCCTTGAAACATGTAGCCATACCTCCCAGATCAGCTCCAGAGCTTGTGTATCCTCTTAATTTTCTCTTATTGGTGGTTTCTGCTCCCTATCATCTTTGCACTGCCTAGGTTTCTGGATGACTGCAACAGGGCTAATGACGTGCGCTTTTTATTTACTATGTGTGAGTGGTTTATTTGCTTTTTATTAATAATAGATTGATCTTGCATACTGCTTTTAGAAGTGTCCTGTAATGTGTTTCTTTGTTTAAAAAAAATTTGCAGAGATTTGACCATCCCTAAGAGAGATAAAGAAATGCCTCCGCAGTGTCTGTTTTCAGGTGGGGCAACCCTTTAAATTGGCTTCTGCGTCATTTCAGGTGATGGAGTGTGAGGAGCATTAATCATATTGGTCATGTTGCATTATGTCTGAAAGGGTAAGAGCACACCCTGTCCCCAATTAGGGGAGATGCCAGTGAGCCATACGTTATTTTTACCCCATGGTAGGATCTGGCCCCTTCCCACCTTCCGCATCCAAGAAGGGTAGGTCCCGCTGTCCATTCTCTGGTTTTTTCTTTTTTCTTTTTTCTTTTTTTTTATTATTGCATTTTGCAGAATGCGTCAGGAGTGAGACTCTTTGGGCAAAGGAGGACTAGAGGGGCAGTGAGAAATATGGTGGACCAGAGTCCTAAAGTCCCTTGAAAACCATAGGCTACCAACATTCCTCCAGTCTTTGTTGGTGATGAACTGGTTGGGATAGCAGGGGTGGTATGCTGGAGTGTGTGTGGGGTGGCTTGCTTTTTTTAAGCTTCATACATCCAAGTCTGTTATCAAGCTGCAAAGGGAGATCTGGGAGAATAAAACACTTCTCAGTTATGTTTTTTTTATTTCCCTGGCTGAGTGTGTAAAAGATTGCCATTCCCACTACTCCGAGGAGTGGGGCTGTTTTCCTGTATACTGATATTCCCAAGTTCCAGTAGCTTTAAATTCCACGACTGCAACCCACCATCATCTCCCATCCTAGAAAAATATTCCCCTGTGGAGATTCTAATCCAAACTGCAGTTTGGGTGATCAGAGACTTGGGGGTACTGTTGTGTGTCTGTTACTGCCAGGAAGGGGGCATCACATCACATCACTGCCATCGCTTCATCTTCTGTCACATATCATGTTTTATTGAAAATATTAGATTCTGGAAGAGTTTTTTTTTTTTTTTTTTTAATTATGAGGGTAAAAGTAAAATGAGTAAGTGTGATGTCTTTGGGTCTACATTTTTTTTTTTTTCCTCTAGCAGTTTGTTACTTTTAGCTTATTCTCTGGGTGCTGCTAAGTACACAGGGTGCCCCACCTGCTGGTCTGCAGGGACACAGGATCAATCATCTGGTGACGAAGGGATGTCCATCTGCCATGTCAGGTCTAGGAACACAGCACCACGGTTTGTGGCCAAAGACACAAAATCACTCAGACCCCGACCAGCAGACTTATCAGTAGCTGGGGACACAGGATCAATCTTCTGGTGACGAAGGGATGATCTTCAGCCATGTCAAGGTTAAGGACACAATTGCCTTTGGACCAGTAGATGGTTTGTGGCCAGAGATATAAAATTACTTGTTCCCTGA
Source organism: Lithobates sylvaticus (assembly GCA_028564925.1). Taxonomy (NCBI): domain Eukaryota; kingdom Metazoa; phylum Chordata; class Amphibia; order Anura; family Ranidae; genus Lithobates; species Lithobates sylvaticus. Next base: position 18,398,826 of record CM053030.1, on the reverse strand, counting down.
CCAGCAGATTGGTCAGTAGCTTGGGGACACAGGATCACTCACCCTTGAACCAACAGATGATCATTAGTGGTGGTAACGGGATGATTCACCATCTGACTAGCAGGCATTCACCGGCTGGGACACAGAATCATTGACCTTATGTCCAGCAGATGGTCCCTTACCATGGACACTCAATCATTTGCCTTCTAAACTAGCAAATGTTTACTAGCCAGAGTGCTGAATCATTCACCTTTTGACCAACAGCAGCCAGATCAGAGCCAGGAATATAGCATTAGCCAGGTCTGGTCCAGCAATCCTGAGTGAGTTACTTTATGACCAGTGGACCTTCAGTGGCCAAGAACATGGAATCACTCACCCTATGACTAGAAGATGATCAACAGCTAGATCAGGGCTAAAGACCTAGCATTAGCCTCGTCTGCCCAAAGACCTCACACTCTGCCCAGTGAGCAGTCAGTTGACAGAGGCACAGAATCCTTCACCCTCTAATCAGCAGCCAGGTCAGGGCCAAGGATCCAGATCTACTTGCCTTTTCACCAGTACACAGTCAGTAGACAGGGGCACAGAATAATTTGACCTCCTATTAGCAGATGGTCAGCAATCAGGTCAGAGCCAAGGACTAGAGTTACTCAGTCACTTAGACACAAAATCATTCATTCTCTGACCAGCAGACAGCCGCTAGCTAGGGACACAGAATCATTCACCCTCTGACCAGCAGATGGTCACTATTCAGAAATAGTAATTTATCCTCTGACCAGCAGACGGTCACTAGTCAGGGACATAGTCATACACTGTCTGGCAAATGCTCACTGGTGGGGGACATATTCACCTTCTGACCAGCAGATGGTCACTAGTTGGGGGGGTTCACCTTCTGACCAGTGGGTGGTCACTAGTCGGGGGGACATTCACCTTCTGACCAGCAGGTGGTCACTAGTCGGGGGGACATTCACCTTCTGACCAACAGGTGGTCACTAGTCGGGGGGGACATTCACCTTCTGACCAACAGGTGGTCACTAGTCGGGGGGGACATTCACCTTCTGACCAACAGGTGGTCACTAGTCGGGGGGGGGGACATTCACCTTCTGACCAACAGGTGGTCACTAGTCGGGGGGACAGTCACCTTTTGACCAACAGGTGGCTCCTAGTGAGCAATATATATTAATCCTCTGACCAGCTGCCGCGTTAGTGTCTGGAGAGTCTGTAGAGCCGATTCTCACCTGTACCTGACATTATTGGTCATCCTGTGCATTCCGGCGGCACGGCATGCAGGACTTGTAATTCACAAAAGCAGGTGGTCTGACGGTTGACATATCACATAGAATACATTTTAGGACACAATAGGAGTAACAGTGGAAATTGAATTATCTGCAGATTATTCAGAGGGCTCACTAGGTCCATCCCACCCCCATCACCAGGCCTTGGTGGTTATGATACAAGCCCAAATGTCATTGTGTAATCCTCCATGGTGTTCCATCCATGTGATCTCCTATGAAATGCTTCCTATATCAGCCTCACTCTGAGCAGTGGCTTAAAGGGAGCCTCAGCTTGTCCTACTTTAAGATGAATATGTGGTCAGAGTATCAAAACGAATATTATCTTTATGGATTTTGTGTTAAAAAAAAATAGAATTAACAAAGCCAAAAAAAATTTTTCTATGTGGAAACGGCAGTATTTGCCCATTACATAGGCAGCCTCTGCTTCCTGCTTTTATTAGGCCTTATCATAGCTTCCGTTCCAGACTGATACACAGACAGCCACTAGAGGGAGCACCTAGAAATTTGGCTTTCAAGAAAATATATATGAAACAGAATTACGGCAAACTTGTAAAAAAAATAAAAGTGCGACTCACAGGACGACTTCTGACAAACCTGCAAATATTCTGACGTTTCCTGCCATGTTGGAACCCTCTGTTATCTGTAACTACCAATCAGAGTGCACCATTAATTTACCAGCTGTAGTCTTTCTTGCATTTACATCTGATTGGTGGCTGGGAGTAGCATTGGCTCGAAGGAAACGTGTCATGACAGGTTCCCTTTAAGACATCAGAATGAGACCATTTCATTACTACACTAACAAGGCAAAAGCAAATCTGAATTCACAAAGCTTCAAAGCTGCTTTTATTTTGCACTTTCTTGACCCCCGCCCCCCCTCTTTCATTTTCATTACATATCTTAATTTTAGACCCAATGACATCATCACTTGGCCTCTGTATTTTGCAATTCAGGCAGATTGTGGCTGGTGGGAGGGGCCAGCGCGTTGCTGTACTTGGCGTCCAGCGCCCTGCCCTCAGTACTCCTCTCAACAGCCCCCAGTCCTGTTGCAAGCCATGAGCGGGCTCTTGGGAGGAGTTATGCAAATATTAAAATGCCAGGCTTCGTGGGTGTCAGTGTGGAGGAGTGGGCTTTCCTAGGCAGGCTGTATTTGCATAGGTAACACCCACATGTGAGGCTGAGCCTCCATGAGTGGAAGAAAGGAGATCCAATGAATGAAAGGGGCTGGTCATGGACAGGCTGTCACTTAAAGGAATTGTCCTGTTTTCTGTGTCAGAGCTCCGCCCCCTGGTGTTCTACATCTGTCCAGCATGCTGTATGGCTGTGTGTGTGTGATGGGTGTGGCTTGGGGTCAGCGCAGTGCCCGCGTCAGCTTGCAGAGGTGGCGGGGTGTATATAGTTGGCAATACATGAAGAATTCCAGTTGGGTAGAGCTCATATCCATGCAGTTCTAATGGCGGCCATCAATCCATATCAATGTTTTCGAAGCAGCCAATCCACTTCTATCTGTGTCCACCGTTACTGCAAGAATGAGACGACATTTTCTGAGGCTGAAATCCATTGGACTCACAAACCCACCTTGCCTGAAATATGACACTGTTAAAGCTCCAATCTGTGAAAAGGAATTGCTCCGTGCTGGAAATGTGCAGATACATTGTTGCTCAGCCTGATATCGACATTGCAGCTGGTGGAGGGTTGCAGGTGCTGATCTATTGGAGTTTAGTTTTTTTTTTTTTTTTTTTAAATAGGATTTAGTAAGGTGAGTGGGCGGGTCCTCGCCATGAAGAGTTCGGACTGTTCCATTGTGCCACTGAAGAGGGGATGCCATGTTGCCCCAGCTCCTGTGTGGTGCCTTATTGTTGCCATGGACCGGGTTATGCGGAGGAGAGGGGGGGGGGGGGTGGGGAAGATCTTTTATGAATGACGTTCTTCCCTCCTCATCCAGGGGGTTTTCTATGGAATATTTCAAGTTTATTGCCCCCCCCCCCACCCCCTTCATAAAGGGCGAGGACCTATATTTTTGGGGGGCCCGTCTTCAGCTCCCCTTGAGCACTAAATGGGGGCCGCGCAGAGCCCCTGAAGGCTGTAACTAGTGATATTTGTACAACCAAAGAACTTTATTTTGTGGCTCACAAACAATAAAGTTTACTTTACATTATCTCTGTGGTCCTGCGAGTGGGCGGAGCCTGTGTACACCGAGGATCTCCGATAAACGGTATCATTATGACCTCCTGCTCAAAGTCAATGGTATGTCAGGTGAACGGATACTACTACTACTGTGGGGTCATCTCAGGATCCTTCCAAAGTATTCTATGGGGGGGGGACCACACATTACACTGAAGCACTAAAAATATCTAAATATGATCCTTAAACTCTCATATAAGCTTTAACCGCTTGCTAACTCGCTCACAGGAGATGTACTGCGAGCAGGCAGCGCCGCGAAAGTCGTGGTGCACGCGACCCCCTGCTGTGATTGGACACTGTACAAGTTTGGCAGCAGATTTTAGCCAAAGATTTTGGCTAAAATCTGCTGATTGGCTGTGCCCAATCAAAGCACGGAGTCCTGTTTTTACAAGCACAACGAACTTCTGTACACGTAACAGATCTGGCTGTTTCTTCTCCCTGAAATGCAGGGAGGAAAAACAGCCAGATCTGTAAGTAAAAGCAGCACACATTATATATTGTTAGGCACACAGTTAACCCCTTTATCGCCCCCTAGATGTTAACCCCTTCCTAGCCACTGTCAGTAGAGTGACAGTGTACAGTATTATCACTGAGCACTGTATTAGTGTCACTGGTGATGTCAGTTAGCGCCAGACTACCCACCACCCTAGTCCTACTATAAGACTGGCCATACACGGTGCAAATTTCTTTCCTGCAACCACAGACAGTGTTGGCAGGGGAATCCATAATTGTCTTCTCCCAGGGGGATCGTCCCTGCCGGGAGAAAACAGTGATTATTGCTTGCAGCAATAGCAACCACTGACGATAGTTGCAAGAGAATCCGACAGGCTGGCTGTACCCATCAACTTGGTACAGTGGTGTGAAAAAGTGTTTGCCCCCTTCCTCATTTCCTGTTCCTTTGCATGTTTGTCACACTTAAGTGTTTCGGAACATCAAACCAATTTAAACAATAGTCAAGGACAACACAAGTAAACACAAAATGCAATTTGTAAATGAAGGTGTTTATTATTAAAGGTGAAAAAAAATCCAAACCATCATGGCCCTGTGTGAAAAAGTGATTGCCCCCTTGTTAAAACATACTATAACTGTGGTTGTCCACACCTGAGTTCAATTTCTCTAGCCACACCCAGGCCTGATTATTGCCACACCTGTTCACAATCAAGGCATCACTTAAATAGGAGCTGCTTGACACAGTAAGGTCCACCAGAAGATCCTTAAAAGCTACACATCATGCCGAGACCCAAAGAAATTCAGGAACAATTGAGAAAGAAAGTAATTGAGATCTATCAGTCTGGAAGGGTTATAAAGCCATTTCCAAAGCTTTGAGAATCCAGCGAACCACAGTGAGAGCCATTATCCACAAATGGCGAAGACATGGAACAGTGGTGAACCTTCCCAGGCGTGGCCGGCCACCCAAAATTACCCCAAGAGCGCAGCGATGACTCATCCAAGAGGTCACAAAAGACCCCACAACAACGTCCAAGGAACTGCAGGCCTCACTTGCCTCAGTTAAGGTCAGCGTTCATCCCTCCACCATCAGGAAAAGACTGGGCAAAAATGGCCTGCATGGCAGAGTTCCAAGGAGAAAACCACTGCTGAGCAAAAAGAACATCAAAGCTCGTCTCAATTTCTCCACAACACATCTTGATGATCCCCAAGACTTTTGGGACAACATTCTGTGGACCGATGAGACAAAAGTGGAACTCTTTGGAAGGTGTGTGTCCAAGTATATCTGGCGTAGAAGGAACACTGCATTTCAGAAAAAGAACATTATACCAACAGTAAAATATGGTGGTGGTAGTGTGATGGTCTGGGGCTGTTTTGCTGCTTCAGGACCTGGAAGACTTGCCGTGATAAAAGAAACTATGAATTCTGCTGTCTACCAAGAGATCCTGAAGGAGAATGTCCGACCATCTGTTCGTGTACTCAAGCTGAAACGAACTTGGGTTCTGCAGCAGGACAATGATCCTAAACACACCAGCAAGTCCACCACCGAATGGCTGAAGAAAAACAAAATGAAGACTTTGGAGTGGCCTAGCCAAAGTCCTGACCTGAATCCTATTGAGATGTTGTGGTATGACCTTAAAAAGGCCGTTCATGCTCGAAAACCCTCTAATGTAACTGAATTAGGACAATTCTGCAAAGATGAGTAGGCCAAAATTCCTCCAGGACGCTGTAAAAGCCTCATTTCACGTTATCGCAAACGCTTGGTTGCAGTTGTTGCTGCTAAGGGTGGCCCAACCAGTTATTAGTTTTAGGGGGCAATCACTTTTTCACACAGGGCCATGATGGTTTGGATTTTTTTTCACCTTTAATAATAAACACCTTCATTTACAAATTGCATTTTGTGTTTACTTGTGTTGTCCTTGACTATTGTTTAAATTGGTTTGATGTTCCGAAACACTTAAGTGTGACAAACATGCAAAGGAACAGGAAATGAGGAAGGGGGCAACACTTTTTCACACCACTGTACATTCAGCCTGCTCATTATTAACGGTTCGATTCTTGGCCAGTTCCTGACGGCCTAAATTGCTGATCACCGCCATTACAATATAGCGTCTATAGCTGCGTAAAAATACAGTATTTCACAAAAGTGAGTACACCCCCCTCACATCTTTTCATGTGACAACACTGAAGAAATTACACTTGTCTACAATGTAAAGTAGTGAGTGTACAGCTTGTATAACTGTAAATTTGCTGTCCCCTCAAAATAACTCAACGCACAGCCATTAATGTCTAAACCGCTGGCAACAAAAGTGAGTACACCCCTAAGTGAAAACGTCCAAGTTTGGGCCAAAGTTTCAATATTTTGTGTGGCCACCATTATTTTTCCGCACCTTAACCCTCTTGGGCATGGAGTTCACCAGAGCTTCACAGGTTGCCCCTGGAGTCCTCTTCCCCTCCTCCATGATGACATCACGGAGCTGGTGGATGTTAGAGACCTTGCGCTCCTCCACCTTCCGTTTTGAGGATTCCCCACAGATGCTCAGTAGGGTTTAGGTGTGGAGACATGCTTGGCCAGTCCATCACCTTTACCCTCAGCTTCTTTAGCAAGGCAGTGGTTGTCTTGGAGGTGTGTTTGAAGAAATTACACTTTGCTACAATGTAAAGTAGTGAGTGTACAGCTTGTATAACAGTGTAAATTTGATGTCACCTCAAAATAACTCAACACACAGCCATTAATGCCTGAACCGCTGGCAACAAAAGTCAGTACTCCCCGGTGTCATGTGACTCCTTATTGTTACAAGGTCTCAGGTGTGAATGTGGAGCAGGTGTGTTAAATTTGGTGTTATCGCTCTCACTCTCTCATACTGGTCACTGGAAGTTCAACATGGCACCTCACGGCAAAGAACTCTTTGAGGATCAGAAAAAAAGAGCTGATGCTGTACATAAAGATGGCCTAGGGTATAAAAAGATTTCCAAGACCCTGAAACTGAGCTGCAGCATGGTGACCAAGACCATACAGTGGTTTAACACAGTGGTCATCAACCCTGTCCTCAGGGCCCACTAACAGGCCAGGTTTTATGTATTACCTTGGGGAGATGCAGACTAGAATACTACAATCACTGAGCAGCAAATTATATCACCTGTGATGTATTTCAGTTATTTTGCAAACCTGGCCTGTTAGTGGGCCCTGAGGACAGGGTTGATGACCATTGGTTTAACAGGACAGGTTCCACTCAGACCAGGCCTCGCCATGGTCGACCAAAGAAGTTGAGGTCACGTGCTCAGCATCATATCCAGAGGTTGTCTTTGGGAAATAGACGTATGAGTGCTGCCAGCATTGCTACAGAGGTTGAAGGGGTGGGGGGGGTCAGCCTGTCAGTGCCCAGACCATACGCTGCACACTGCGTGGCTGTTGTCCCTTAAGGAAGTCTCTTCTAAAGATGATGCACAAGAAAGCCCGCAGTTTGCTGAAGACAAGCAGACTAAGGACATGGATTATTGGAACCATGCCCTGTGGTCTGATGAGACCAAAATCAACTTATTTGGTTCAGATGGTGACAAGCGTGTGTGGCAGGAACCAGGTGAGGAGTACAAAGACAAGTGTGTCTTGCCTACAGTCAAGCATGGTGGTGGGAGTGTTATGGTCTGGGGCTGCATGAGTGCTGCCGGCACTGGGGAGCTACAGATCATTGAGGGAACCATGAATGCCAACATGTACTGTGACATACTGAAGCAGAGCATGATCCCCTCCCTTCAGAGACTGGGCCGCAGGGCAGTATTCCAACATAATGACCCCAAACACACCTCCAAGACGACCACTGCCTTGCTAAAGAAGCTGAGAGTAAAGGTGATGGACTGGCCAAGCATGTCTCCAGACCGAAACCCTATTGAGCATCTGTGGGACATCCTCAAATGGAAGGTAGAGGAGCGCAAGGTCTCTAACATCCACCAGCTCCGTGATGTCATCATGGAGGAGGGAAGAGGACTCCAGTGGCAACCGGTGAAGCTTTGGTGACCTCCATGCCCAAGAGGGTTAAGGCAGTGTTGGAAAGTAATGGTGGTCACACAAAATATTGACACTTTGGGCACAATTTGGACATTTTCACTTAGGGGTGTACTCACTTTTGTTGCGAGCGGTTTAGCCATTAATGGCTGTGTGTTGACTTATTTTGAGGGGACAGCAACATTTACACTGTTATACAAGCTGTACACTCACTACTTTACATTGTAGACAAAGTGTCATTTCTTCAGTGATGTCACATGAAAAGATTTACAAAAATGTGAGGGGTGTACTCACTTTTGTGAGATACTGTATATACCATAGTTTGTAGACGCTACAACTTTCACCCAAACCAATTATCATAACAATTCTTGGGATTTTTTTTTTAACCCAAGACATGTAGCAGAATACATTTTGGCCCAAATTTATGAAGAAATTATATTTTTTTATTAGATATGTTTTGGTTTTTCAAAATTTTTTGTCTTTTTCATTTTATATAATAAAAAATTAAACCCAGTGGTGATTAAATACCACCACAAGAAAGCTCTAGTTTTGTGAAAAAATTAGTTTAAATTTTGTTTGGTACAGCGTTGCACAACCGCACAATTGCTAGTTAAAGTAGCGTAGGGCTGAATCGCACAAAATGGCCTGGTCATGAAGGGGGTAAAACCTTACGGCGGTCAAGTGGTTAACATGATGGTTTCATTTCAAAAGTAATTCTAAAAGCTGTTAAAATCTGCAACCGGTGATCCTGCCATGAAGGTCGTTGTTCAGGTACAGTAATACCTTGAAGTACGAGCATAATTTGTTCCAGAAACATGCTTGTAATCCAAAGCACTCGTATATCAAATCGAGTTTCCCCATAAGAAATAATGGAAACTCAGATAATCCGTTCCACAGACACTACTGGTCTATGCAGTACCGCATGTGGCCAGAGGTGTGGGGGTGCCGGTGTATGCAGTACCGCATGTTGCCAGAGGTGCAGGGGGCGCTGGTGTATGCAGTACCAGATGTGGCCAGAGGTGCAGGGGGCGCCGGTGACCCTCAGAGACACTCAGGAACGGAGTGTTTCCAAGTTCTCTGTGAAGAGCTGGGAGCCAACAGTACCCCCGGACCTCTGGCCAAATACGGAAAGGCACACACAAGAGGCTTGAATCCTGTTTGTCTTGTGAGACGACGCTCGCAAATCAAGTCAGGATACATATTGCGAAAAGCTTGTAAACCCTCCCCGCCTAGCTGCACCGACTGGCTAGGCGGGGAGGGTGCTGGGGTTGGCCGTAGGAGGAGAACCTCCAGTGGGGCACAGAGCTGGCCTCTGCTCGGACATGGCATACATTAACCAATGACTGGGGGGAGGGTGGACTGAGCTGGCCTCTGCTCGGACATGGCATACATTAACCAATGACTGGGGGGAGGGTGGACTGCATTCTGTCCTCCTCCCGCACTCAGTAGGACACCGGTGGGGACTTTTTTTTAACTCCTCTAGCAGAAAGCCTTTAGGCATGTCTATGGCAGAAGGGTAACTAGAACCTTCAAGGTCCCGGTGCAAAAAAAAACATGAAGGGCCCCATGACTCACACAGGGCCCTTTCCTCCGAGCCAGGGGGGCCCTTTATTATGGTCCCACATCCTTTAACATGTTCTCTGGTCACCAGAACCCTCTTACATCGGAGTGTGCAGGGTTTCTCCTTACCTCAGACATTGCAAAGTTTCCCTGTGCACAGTAGGGCGAGAACTCTGCTGACTCTGTAAGGAGGAATGCTGGGAACTCTGATGTAAGAGGGGATTTCCCCAGAGTCTGCAAAGTTAATACACTAAGGCATAGGTGCTCAACCTGTGGCCCTCCAGCTGTTGAGGAACTACAAGTCCCATTACACCTCTGCCTTTTCGGAGTCATGCTTATAACTGTCAGCAACTTGCAATGCTTCATGGGACTTGTAGTTCTGCAACAGCTGGAGGGCCGCAGGTTGAGCACCCATGCACTAAGGTAAAGGGGTTCACTGATGTAAGAGGGAAGTGATGACACTGATATTAGGGGGACATTTCTTTCAGTGTCCCCCCTTACCTGAGCGTCTCCACTCACCCTGTACATCGGTGACTCCCCCCATAGAGTGACTGACTGCCCCACAGAGCTGCCACTGACCTTCTGTAGTTGCCTGCAAGCTTTGGTCCTCCTCTCACCCACGTGCCCTCCTTGTAGTCGCTTTCATGTCACACACATGTTCTCGAGCTTGCTCTCCCCCCCTGCGCACCTGACAAGTAGTGGACTGCCACCCCCCCACTCAAGCCGAGCCAAGCTCAGCTGATTACTAAACGTCTGGCTCCAGAACTGTGCATGAGCTCGGCTCCGGGGGGGGGGGGGGGGGGTCCACTGGTACAGCCTTTTACTGGGCGTCAGAGCGCCCAAGACCACCCCTGAGGGTCAGTGGGAAGAATGTTTCTTACACTTTTGGTCATTGGGAAGAATTACCCCTTTACAGATTGCAAAAGAAGAAAAAAAAATCAATGATGTGAGTGGAAACTTATCTAATAGGCAGAAATTGCTCAAGGAACCCCTGGTAACCTCTGGAGGAACCCTGGTTGAGAAAGCCTGAGCTAAGGTGTACATATACTTTGTAATGCCAAAGTGACCTCTAATGCCGCGTACACCCGGTCAGACGATCCAGCGGACTAGTCCGACCGTGTGTACGCGGCATTCGCCCGTGTGTGGGCTCCGGTGGACTTTTTCTTCCCAAAAGTCTGGCGGACTTAGAAATAAGTCTTGACTCAAAATTGTCCACAGGACTGCAATCCGCTCGTCTGTGTGCTAGTCCGCCAGACTTTTCAAATGAACGGACTTGCCTCACACACGGTAGACGGGACTAGCGAAGGAAGTCAATGTTGCCGTTAGACCCTTATCCAAGCACGCAGCCCGGCCGGTGAGGAAAGGGGGTGGGGATGAGCGAGCGCCCCCCCCCCTTCTGAACTGTACCAGGCCACGTGCCCTCAACATGGGGGGTGCTTTGGGGAAGCACTTTGTCCCCGTGTTGATGAGGACAAGGGCCTCTTCCCGACAACCCTGCGAGAAGACCCCCGAAGTAGGAAGAAGACCCCCGGAGCTGTCTAATAAACTACTTTAAAAACCTGTGTTGTGTCCCCCCCCCCCCCCCCCAGGTGAATGGGTAGGGGTACGATGTACCCCATACTCATTCACATGAACATAAGACTGTAGAACTCAGAGCTGGTTACATGCAAGATCTGATGACTATAAAATGTTGGTACATGATAAACAACAATTCATATAAAAAGCCAACATATGTGAGTACAATTTGCATCCTAATTTTCTCTACGCGTTTTAAGGAATACAGTCCACTTTCTCAGGAGCAGGTGCAATCAATTATATCTATAAAAATGATATACTGTAAACAACAATATGGTTGGCAAAGGGTGTATATATTTCTATTCTTTTTAAAAGCAATAGAAATAAAAGAAGGAAAATTGTACAAAAAAATAATTGGTTAAACCCGAAAGTGCTTTTTTTTTTTTTACCATTGCTATTCCTTTTTATTGGCAAATTTAATTTTTTGGGGAATTTACAAATGCAGCAATTTAAAAATTGGATGAAAGGTTTAGCACTGGGAAACTCTTTTATAGATGAGTAGTGCATTTATATACAACTATATAGATCAGACCAAAACGAGGGACAAATGAGGAGGAAAGAGGGACTTTGTTCTGAATGAGGGACAGTCCCTAGAAATGAGGAACAGTTGGGAGCTATGCCATTATTCATGAAAGGAAAACTGTTCTAAGGGTAAGCAGAGGCGGCTCTCTAATTAGGCGGTCGCCTAAGGCCTCGCGGCCGCCTAATCTACATAACGTGTGTAGCAGTGGAGGGAATGTCCCCCCAGTAGACACGGGCACCGTCAATAAATTTTGTTTCGTTCCATTTTGTACGAAAATTAATTTGTATTGAATTTAGAATTTTCGTTAGATTCGCAAACTTCGCAAAATAACGAAAGTTTGTTATGATGAATTTGTCATTATGAGGGGTTCTCACCATCCCTGTTCTGTACTGACTTTCTCTGATTGGTTAACAAAACACCAGTCACGTTTCTGTTGTAACGGAATTTGGATCCGAAATTCGTTAACGAAATTTCGTATTTCGTATAAAATTCGTAAGCATAGAAATTCCCATAGGGGTTCCCACCATCCCTGTGCTGAGTTTCCAGGTCTGAATGTACACCCGCCAGGCCCATTATGAGGGGTTCCCACCATCCCTGTGCTGTGCTGACTTCCTGGGCTTTTAACTTTTAGGTTTGTTAACTTTTTGTAACAATTACGAATGTTCGTTGTGAATTTGGATCCGAAATTCGTAACAAAATTTCATATTTCGTACAGAATTCATATGCATAAAAATTTGTATTTCGGATTCGTACGAATGTACAAATTTCTGGAAATTCGTACGAATTTTTGATTCGTACAAAACTAATTGCACATGTTTAACCCCCCCCCCCCCCCCCCCCGTCGTTGTCCCCACGGCCGTTCTTAAAGGTGTACCCTTAGTGCCTGCAACTAGCTTTCTCTGGCCAGGGGCTGACTGACTGCCTGAGCACTGCCTGAGGTCCCAGGATGATGGAATTGGGGCAGTATAATGGTAGCGGTGGAAGTGGAGGGCAGTTTAATGGGGGGGGGGGGGTAGTGAAGGGCAGTATAATAGGAGGGGTGGCAGTGGAAGGCAGTATAATGGGAGGGGGGCAGTATGATGGGAGGGGGTGGTAGTGGAGGACAGTATAATGGGGGGGTTAGTGGAGGGCAGTATAATGGGAGGGGGGCAGTATAATGGGGGGTAGGGGAGGGCAGTATGGGGGGACTGTACAGCATGACTGGAGGGGGGCAGTGTATGGGAGGGAGCAAAGTGAGCGTACTCAGAGTCAGGGCAGTGCAGGGAGCATTTCTTCTACCTTTCTTCAAGCTCAGGAACAGCCTTCAGAGAAGACCCGGAGTCGGGGGCGGAGCCAGGGGTGGAGCTTAGGTGCGAGGAGGAATCCTGCTCGCTCTGCATGCTGGAGCTCCACTCTCCTCCTCGTCGTGACGTCACTGGTTGTTAGATGCCAGGCGGGCCGTGCCTAGCAACCAGTTGTTTTGGCAGTGAGCCAGGCAGCGTCTGGGGGTGAAATGAAGTGGTCTCGGCCAGAACTAGTACAGCGGGCAGTGAGGGACAGCGGCATTGGTGCGGCAATTTTTAGGGGGCATCAGATCGGCCAATGGGGCAATTTTCGGGACATTGTATTGTCTCGGAATGCAGGGAAGCGGGACAGACCTCCCACAGCGGGACTTTCACGGGCAATCCGGGACGGTTGGGAGGTATGCCTTACCACGTGATCAGCTGTCAGCCAATTGGTAATCTGCTTTTTTTTCTTCTCACGCTGTCAGCGTGAGAAGAAAAAAAGCTGTTCACCGGCTTCTGTTGAAGGGACATCGGTCCCGAGCAGGGAGAGGCAAAGCCCCCTCATATGTTCCTGCCAGTGCCCACCAGTACATCAGTGCCACCTATCAATGCCCACCAGTGATGCCAATCATTGCCACCTAGCAGTGCTGCCTATTAGTGTCACCTATCTGTGCCAATCAATGCCCATTACTGCCACCCATCAGTGCCAGCTATCAGTGCCCTTCAGTGCCACCTATCAATGCCCATCAGTGCCGCCCATCAGTGCCACCTCATTAGTGCCCACCAGTGCCACCTATTAGTGCCCATCAGTACAGCCTCATCAGCGTACATCAATGAAGGAGAAAAATTACCTGTTTGCAAAATTTATTAACAAAATATAAAACAGTTTTGTATATTTTTTTAAAAAATTTGGGCTTTTTACATTTTTTTAACAAAAAACCCAGAGGTGATCAAATACCACCAAAAGAAAGCTCTATTTGGGGGAAAAAATTTGAGTACATTTGGGTACAGTGTTGTATGACGTGCAATTGTCATTCATAGACCGCGCTAAAAGCTGAAAATTGATCTGGGCAGGAAGGGGGTTAAGGTGCGCAAGTGGTTAAATGCATGCATATAAAGCAATCTGCTTATGTCATATAAACATGTGCATAGCAATACATATACAAATCATATGTCATATGTAGAAAATGCAAATGAAATTATGCAAAACCAATCATATAGCTTATAAAATATAAGCATATGCATAACCATATCCAAATCATGCGTCTTCTGTGAAAAATGCAAATACAATTTTGCAAAAATAACCAAATAATACAGTTCAGCCAAACGTCCCCAGTGTTCCAAGTGCGATCCACAAAAATGCCCCTGTGATATTTACACACAGTGGAAGCCAATCGGCGGGTGAGGGTACCTGATGTCCTCCAGCACCCGCCAATCATTAGGCAGGGGGCCAGAACTGCGATCTTTCTATGTAACCAAGGCAGATCGCCGTTCTGACGGGAGGGAAGGAATGGATCCTGTGTAGCAGGGAATAAATCCCATCTCTTCCCCTAGTAAAAGCACCACCTACACTGTAGTAAAACACTGATGAGGCGCACGCAGTTATCCCCTTTGATCACCACTGATGTTAACCCCTTTCCAGCCAGTGTCATTAGTACAGTGACAGTCGCTGATCGCTGCTATTACTAGTAATAAATAAAAATATCCCATTCGTTTGTAGACGCTATAACTTTTGTGCAAACCAATCAATTTACACTTATTGGGATTTTTTTTTTACCAAAATTATGTAGCAGAATACATATTGGCATAAATTGTATTTATTTATAAGAAATTCGATTTTTTTTAAAAAAAATTATTGTATATGTTTTATAGCGGAAAATAAAAAATATATATATTTTTTTTCTCCAAAGTTGTCGGTCTATATAAAAAACGCAGAGGTGATCAAATACCACCTAAAGAAAGCTCTATTTGTGGGTAAAAAAGGCATAAATTCTATTTGTGGGAGGAGGCAGGTGACAAATGTTTTAACTAAGTTACAGCATTTAACTTTATGCAGTCTTGCGTTGTAGGTAGTACCGGGACAGCAGTGACGGCTGGTGGTTTTCTGTTTGGGGGGGCGGCAAACAACCAACCCCCCCCCCAACAGCATGACAAATCCCCCCCTCCCCCCCTGTCCGCTGGTCAGTCCATCGGGACTTACCACATCTAGGTGGCGTGGACCGGGCATCCATGCAGTGGCGGCAGGGACCATGCGTCTCTTCTCCTCCTCGCTTCCGCTGTGCGTCTCCTCCCCTCCTCCTAGGCATCCAATAGGATCACCTGTCCTTTCAGACAATCGGGTGTTGGGTATCAGTCCCACTTCCCAATTGGCCGGGAGGATGATCTGTGTTGCAACAGTGAAAATTAATTTGCTGTTGCGACACACCTGGGTGGGCTCCGGATGCATCCTCAGCGTCCCCGAGCACACCCGATTTTGAAGCCTATTAGAGCCTATGGCTTTAATCAGGTGCTTAAAAAAAAAAAAAGCCCTGCCGCTGTAATTCATGCACCCAGTGACCCGAAAGGGCCGAACGCCTGAATAGGGGGCAGCCATGGATAGATTAATGCTATGCATGAATCTATCTATTACCATATAAGGGGTGTCGAGGAGAGAGGGGGCGGTGCTCCTAATTGACGGGCCGCCCCTGCGGGACAGGGTTGCCCTGAGCTCAGGGCAACGATTCAGAATTGCGGCCCCCAACCCACTATTTTATTTTTTCAAATTCTTTATTTTTTCTTTTTATCATAAACAAAACAGTGATCTGGTCGTAGCGTAAGACAATTCCTATTCCACAACATACAATCATTTTACTTAACTGATTCCTAATTAATACTAATTGTTACAATGCCTAGTCCTTCTCCCATTACAGATATATTCCGTTTTATTTCCCTTTCCCCTCCCCACCCTCCAAGAACACAACCTGGTTCCGCCTCTATATAGGCGGAAAAATACCCCAAAAGAGATAAAGAAAAAAAAAAAGATAAGAGAAAAAAAAAAGAAAATAAAAACGGTATCTATTCCTCTCCCCCTCCCTACTACACCACCCCCCCCCTTCTTTTCCTCTCTCACACGTATCCAAGTCAGGTGTAATTATTGTCCAGTCTTTAACTCTCCCTGTAACGGTATCTCTACTAAAATCTTCCCACCCTATTTGGCTAGGGGAGACCGTTCCCTATATTGAAAGTATGGAGCAGGGGCGGACTGACCATTTGGCCACTCGGGCACTGCCCGAGGGCCCCGGGCCACTAGGGGGCCCCATCAGGGTTGCCTGCCTCAGTAAAACCAGGGACAGTATGTGAAAATCTTTTTTTTTTTTTTTACATCTGTTTTTGAAATGTCCCTTACCGACATCATTTTGGTCTAAAAATCCCGAGATTATAGCTGCCCCACTTCTCCAGTACCTTCTCAGCCAATAGAAACATGTCTGTGTATACTGTGTGTACATGTATGTGTATACTGTGTGATTGTATACTGTGTGTGTGTTTATACTGTTTGGCCCCATAATCTCCTATTGCCCGGGGGCCCCATGAGTTGTCAGTCCGCCCCTGGTATGGAGCCCAGGTTCTCCTCTTGTTCCCTCATTGTCATAGTCAGATCCTCCATTTGTTGGATTTCTGAGATCCTTGCCGTCCATTGTGATCTCGTAGGGGACACATTGCTTTTCCACATGTAGCAGCCATAACCCTGGGGGTGGCCATGAAATTTCTGGGCTTACCAGTTACCTCCTCCTCGTAGCTCGTCGTTCGTTGTCTAGGGGTTCCCAGGGTTAGTACCCAGTGATTTTAGAAGCTGACACAAAAAAGTCCTTTTAAGGATTTTTATTTGCAAGGGTAACGTTCAACTATAACACAGTCTCTCAGTTGTGAATAGAGGACACGGGTGATAAAACTCAGGCACTTCAGAACTGCTGACATCAACTGAATGTCTCTTTAGCCCAGAGAGTAGCCACTCGCAAAACTGGGCGCTTCACTGCTGGATAAACCTCTAACTGTAGATTTAGTAGCCAATGAGTGACTCGGAAAATTTGCAAAGTGTCTGCCACAGACTAGGTTGTTACTGAAGATAAATTCTGAACTTTTCCTATGGTACCTGTATCTTTCAGCCACCTTGGCAATACCGTAAGAAATGCGGATTCACTAGTGTCCATACAACTTCAGCTCCCAGGCTCTTACCGAGCAGCCAGCTTCTTGGCCCTCCTCCGAAGGGTCCTCCCCTGGTCACTTGTACGAGTTGCTGGGCCTCTCCAATGCGGAGAGCACACCGGGACACCTCCGAATCCTCCTTCAGTTACTGGGCCTCGAACTAGCCAGTTCCGAGGCTCGGGATTGGACGGATCCCCACCCCAGACCATGAGGGTCTCTGGGGCTGGTCAGGGTGACCAGGCTTACGGGGACGGCAGACACTCCTGGGCCCGGGACCCCTCACGGGGCCGGTCCGGACCGGAACCAGGAATCCAAGAGCAAGCCGAACCCTGAACACGTGACTTCAGCATCTTAAATACCCCTTCCCAGACTACACAGCCGGGCCAGACGTGCCCACTGATTGGCTCTGAGAAAGCTTGGTACCTAACACGTCCAACCAGGCTTAGTTCTCAGCCTGTCACAGGTACCTCACTGCACCTATCACCAGGCAGAATTCCAGTACAGCCCAGCCAGATTAATGCCAAAGTAAAAGACCTGTACAATTAACCCCCAGAACTCCATTACAGTTCTGGAAAAACTAAATTTGCATTATAGCGCACACTTTAGAAAAGTGTCGGCGCTACACACAGTACTGGGATACATGCCTTTGCTGCCGTAAGCAAGTGTTTTAACAGAGAGTTTTTGTACTTTTCATTTGATACCGGGGTATCATGTAATAGATAGGCTGCTGGATTTTCTCCAAGAGACACACCCGTGATCGTTTCTACCGTTTCCTCGACCATCTTCCAAAACTCCCTCAGCTTTCGGCATTCCCAGAAGATGTGTATCGTGGTACCTCCTGATTCCTCACATCTCCAGCATGCATCAGATACTAGGGGAAACATCCGGTGCAATGCTGCCAGGGTTCTGTACCATCTAGTAAGAATTTTCTTCTTGATACCTACTCGCCAATGAGGCCTTGTGAGCAAATAATAGTATCCTGTCTTTTTGCACCTGTGAAAAAGACACCCCCAGGTCTCCTTCCCATCGCTGTAGGAAAGGCAGTTCCTGTGGGGTCCCTGCTTCAATTAACCGCTTAAGGACCGCCTCATGCCGATATACGTCGGCAGAATGGCATGGCTGGTACCTGTACGTGGCCCTTTAAGAGCCCGGTCCTGAGCTCCGTGACTGCGGCCGCTGGACCAGCGGACCCGATCGCCGCTGGTGTCCCGTGATCGGGTCACAGAGCTGAAGAACGGAGAGAGGTCTGTGTAAACAAACCTCTCCCCGCGCTTCCTACTCTGCCTGTCACTGATCAGCTGTTCCCTGTCATCGGGAAAGCTGATCAGTGACATCAGACGCAAAGCCACGCCCCCCTACAGTAAAAAAAAAAAAAACCACACACGTCACAGTAACTCCTCCCCGCCCCCTAGTGGTTAACTCCTTCAATGCCAGTGTCATTTACACAGGAATCAGTGCATTTAAATAGCACTGATTGCTGTATAAATGACAATGTCCCAAAAATGTGTCAAACATGTCCGATGTGTCCGCCATAATGTCGCAGTCACAATAAAAATCGCTGATCGCTGCCATTACTATAAAAAAAAAATATTAATAAAAATGCTATAAAACTATCCCCTATTTTTTAAATGCTATAACTTTTGCGCAAACCAATCAATAATCGCTAATTGTGATTTTTTTTTACCAAAAATATGTAGAAGAATACGTATCGGCCTAAACTTATTTTTTTATTTTTTTGGCAATATTTATTATAGCAAAAAGTAAAAAATATTGCATTTTTTTTTCAAAATTGTCGCTCTATTTTTGTTTATAGCGCAAAAAATAAAAACCGCAGGGGCGATCAAATACCACCAAAAGAAAGCTCTATTTGTGGGAAAAAAAGGACACAAATTTTGTTTTTGAGCCACGTCGCACGACCGCGCAATTGTCATTAAAGCGACGCAGTGCCGAATCGCAAAAAGGGGCCTGGTCCTTTGGCTGCAAATTGGTCCGGGGCTGAAGTGGTTAACAAGGCATATAAGTATGACAGGGGGGCCTCGGCGATTCGCCCCCTTCAAGCACAACTGTTCAAATAACGAAGGGTCACTTATTGTACTGGAGGTTCCCATCTTAGACCTTAGATATGTACTCAACTGGGTCCGTCGAAGAAAGTCTAATTCTGCTGAAAAGTTTCTTTCAATCTCTGTAATAGACATAACCCGCCCTTCTGTTGAGAAATGAAAAAGCCTACTGATGCCCCGGCGTGCCATAGCCCTGAAACAGGGATCTGTCATGCCTGGCTGGAAGGTTGGTTTACCCAAGACTGGAATACCCACTACTGGATGTCTCTTAACACGTTGCGGGATCTGGCAAGATAGTTGGGGTAGCCCCCCCTTCTCCTTTGGAAGGGAGAGGATATTTCTGCTCAGTCTCGCTGGTTTTCCCTTCGTAGAGTTATACCCACTACTGGATGTCTCTTAACACGTTGCGGGATGTCTATATCTGGAATCCAGACAATTCCCTCCAACGGGAGGTCAATAGTTGCCTGTACCATTTGAATCCATGTTCATCCATCCACCCAAAAGGGGAACCCCCCCCCTATCTGCCTCCTCCCCCCCTCCGGTGCCACATTTGGCAGCTTTCCAGGGGGAGGGGGGAATGGTACCTGTTTTTGACAGGTACCCGCTCCCACTTCTGGGTGATCTTGCCACGGTGAGATCACCCAGAAGTTCGGCCCCCCTTCTCCTTCCTCCGCCGCTGGGCCATTCACAAAGCGCAGATCGCTTTCTCACATGCGCAGTAGGGAAACGACTGTGAAGCCGCAAGGCTTCAGTGCCAGTTTTTCTTACAAGCAATGACGGCGGCTCGGGTGAAGACACAGTGGGATCCCTGGAAAGGTAAGTGTTCTAATATTAAAAGTCAGCAGCTACAGAATTTGTACAGTAGCTGCTGACTTTTCATTTTTTCCTCAAGGAGGCTGGACCTTCTCTGTAATACATGCTGTAGAATGGGTGTACCATTTTTTGCCCCTTTGTTTTACTGTGCCCAGGGCAGCTTCCCCCCTATACCCACCCCCTCCCCCTCGTCACAGCCCTGGTTGTAGGCGTAAGTAGGTGGAGTGGCAGGTTGGTGATCAGTGGCGGCCCGTAATTCGCAGAGTCCCCCCCCATCCATGCATCCAGCCCCCTAATCTACATGCGGGGCGCCAGATGCATGGATTCCAATGGTGTCTTTTTATTTTTTTTAGAAGTACGTAGTTAGAGCCAGAGGCGCTAATGTGACGATAGCAAATTAATATTCACTATTGTCTTCGTGGTTCTCCTCCCTGCCAATCAGGAAGCGGGTCCTGAGATGATCCAATTGGCCGTGGAGGAGGAGGAGGAGGAGGAGGAGGAGGAAGGAAGGAGATGCAGGGGAAGCCTCTGTGGAGCACCAGGAGGAGGAGACGCTGCCCGGAGGAAGCGCTGCCCGCTAACTAGATGGGCTAAGTGCGCTGCTGGCGACTGACCGTCGACTGTTGTCGGCTTGATTATTTGCTGCCCCCCACCCCAAAATAAATATACCACCAGCCGCAACTGGGGATGATGTTATGATCTCCACCTCATCCAATCAGAGAACTCTTTGCATTCTTTTAGAAAATGAATGACACCTGTGCCGAGCGGCTGTGACCTCCTGTGTTCACGTTGTAGCAGGGCAGCCACACTGGACCCGGAAGCTAGTGGAGATCCCTGGAGTAGAGCTGTCTATACAGTAATTTCCAGTTTCCATGGGGATCCCACAGGTATAAACTTTATGACCACCCACCTAATATTAAGTAGGTCCCCCTTTTGCCACCAAAACAGCCCTGAATCACCCAGGCAAGGACTCCACTAGACCTCTGAAGATATGCTGTAGTATCTGCTCCAAGCCATCACTGCACTGTGCCTTTTGGCTAGATAGGGCAATTTTTATACAGGCCGAAATATCTGTTATGTACAGCACATGGCAATCTTTTTGTTGTACTTGTCACATTTTTGTCACCAGCACAAGGATCACAAGAGTATCAGCCTGCCCTGATATTGGGGGGGGTCTGGCCTTTGGGTCCCCATCTGGAGGGGTCACTTTTTGGGAAAGCCCCTCGCCCAGACTTTGGTTGCTCCTTAAGGAGTAAGGTCCACCTGGCTTTGACCTAGGTAGCCCGTGATGTACCTTGCCTCTGTCAGGAACATTGCAGTGCACCCTGGGGGGAGGGGGGGGTTGAGGGTTAGAGGCTCTTCTTCAGGGGGTTAGCCATACTGTACCCATTTTTTTGTGTGCTTTGCTTTCACAGTTCACTTTTTTTGTTTGTTTCTAGGGGTTCTACAAAGCACTGCACTGAGGACTTAAAAAAAAAAAAATGTTGCACCTGGCTGTGCTGTTTGACAGGGGTGTCTGGATCACAAGACTGTCTGCGCAGAGTCACATATGCCTTACCAGGTAGACAGGGCCGGTGATACCACTAGGCAAACTAGGCAGCCGCCTAGGGCGCCCGGCCACTGGTGTTCCTACTCTCTTCTGAATGAATGAATGAATGAATGATTTGTATAGCGCTGCAACTGCGAACTGAATCGCCTCGAGGCGCTTGTCTGCTCTAGTTGTGATGCCATGTATTAGAAGAGGTGGGTCTTGAGTTTTTTCCTGAAGGCCTGATGGTTTTCTTCCATGCGGATGTTGTTTGGTAGAGCATTCCATAGCCTCTCTGCAGCAAGCAACTAATTCTCAGCATCAGTAGGCAGCCGCCGCTCCGTTCGCACATAGTGTCAGAGGCGCAGCTGCGGCGGAGGACTGTATCTGTGTCCCAACTCCCGAATGAATGGAAGCAAACAAACATTTATTGATGGGTGCTGGTAGGCCGCATTGATGGGCCCTGGTAGGATGCATTGATGGGCGCTGGTATGCTGCATTGATGGGCGCTGGTAGGATGTATTGATGGGCCCTGGTATGCTGCATTGATGGGCCCTGGTATGCTGCATTGATGGGCACTGGTAGGATGCATTGATGGGCCCTGGTATGCTGCATTGATGGGCCCTGGTATGCTGCATTGATGGGCGCTGGTAGGATGCATTGATGGGCGCTGGTAGGATGCATTGATGGGCCCTGGTAGGATGCATTGATGGTTTGCTGGTAGGCTGCATTGATAGGCGCTGGTGGGCTGCATTGATGGGTGCTGGTAGGCTGCATTGATGGGCGCTGGTAGGATGCATTGATGGGTGCTGGTAGGCTGCATTGATGGGCGCTGGTAGGATGCATTGATGGGCGTTGGTAGGCTGCATTGATGGGCGCTGGTGAGGCTGCATTTTATGGGTACTTCATTAAAAAGGTAGGGTATACATGGGCAGGGCAAAGGGGTGGGGCCAAAGGGGGCTGCAAAATGAGGTTTCTCCTAGGGTATCAGAAATCCTTGCACCAGCCCTGCAGGTAGAGCAGCCTCTATTAATGTATTCCAGCCCAGTATTTACCTCTTTGCTCAGAGTTCCCCTTTTAAGTTTGTTCATTGTCTCTGGACAGTAAAAAATAAAAAAAATAAAAACAAAGTGCTATAAAATTATTAAAAGTCACTTTTAGGTAATAAAATCCAAATTAGAGGCTTTTATGGCCTTGGCACGGTCTTCTGAAATACTTTTCTATTCTCGAATAATCCTCCTTTCCTTTTTTGGTGCAGGAAAAGTTTATTTTTGTCGTGTTATGAGACGGCTCCAAGAGTTACAGAACTAAATACAATTCCTCTTTCCTTCCATGATAGAAAATCTTTACACCGTTTCATGGCCATTGGGTGAAGGAAAGAAAAGGCTGTCAAGACATTCTGGGACTTGGAGTTCCACAAAAACTGAAGATCTGCAGATATCCAATCGATCGTCCACAGATGACGCATTTTACATTCGCACACCTAATACTCTAGTCCTAATCCCCTAATCCAAAACTCTAGTCCCAATCCCCTAATCCAATACTCTAGTCCCAATCCCCTAATCCAATACTCTAGTCCCAATCACCTAATCCCAATACTCTAGTTCCAATCCCCTAATCCTAATACTCTAGTCCCAAACCACTAATCCCAATCCCCTAATGCAAAACTCTAGTCCCACTCCCTTAATCTCAATACTCTAGTCCAGTGATGACGAACCTTGGCACCCCAGATGTTTTGGAACTACACTTCCCGTGATGCTCATGCACTCTGCAGTGTAGTTTTCTCTGCATCATGGAAAATGTAGTTCCAAAACATCTGGGGTGCCAATACCCTAATCTCAATCCCCCTAATCTCAATACTCAAGTCCCAATCCCCTAATCCCCCTAATCTCAATACTCTAGTCCCACTCCTTAATCTCAAGGAGTAATATTTTAGAATTTTATAATTCGT
Source organism: Lithobates sylvaticus (assembly GCA_028564925.1). NCBI lineage: Eukaryota > Metazoa > Chordata > Amphibia > Anura > Ranidae > Lithobates > Lithobates sylvaticus. Next base: position 18,375,467 of record CM053030.1, on the reverse strand, counting down.
TTTTAATATTTTTTTTAGGATTCAAAGCAACATGGACTCTGAGAGTGACGAGGACCTTAATGAGACACTATATCCAGAAGAATCACAAGATGTTGAAGAGACCCAACTACTTTTTGAAGATGATGTAGATGTGACACCCCATAAACTTCATTGACAACCCCTGAGCCTGAGTCGACAACACAACACAAAAAATCCAAAAAGAAAACCATATGAGAGCAGTCTCGGGAATTTGTTGATGTGGTTAAAAAACTGATATCCAGCAACCTTGGGACCAGGGACCTTGGTGAAAATTCCTCATTTGCGAAAAGTTTGATTCCACAAATGGATCACGTTGTTCTATTTTTTTTTTGATATATTCTTTATTTTGCTTTTTTCCTTTATTTTTTTTTTCCACATAGTACATAATATTTACAATCATGTAATCAGCAGTTACATACATTTTTCCCCCAATTCTCCCCCCCCCCCCCCTCCCCCTCTAAGAAAAAAAAAAAAAAAAAAAATTATATATGTATTTTTAACGCCTACCCCGTCTCGCTCCCCCCCTCCCCTTCCCCTCAGTGTTTTCTTCCATTATCCTCAAATATTGTTCTGTTTCCCTGAACTCAATCCACTTTTGCCATGTCCTCAGATATTTTTCTTCTTGATTCTCTAAGTTATGTATAGATTGTTCTATTATTCTTGTCCTCTCCACCCTCTCTACCCATTCTTTCATTACGGGTATCTCCTGGGATTTCCAATGACAGGGGATTAAACCTTTATCTGTATTTAGTAGGTAAAGTATGAGATTCCTCCCCTTCTGTTTCCTTCCCCTCTCCATGTCGTGAAAAAGGCATACCCATGGGGCACTCTCCACTCTAACTTGGGTTATATTAAAAATTATTTCTATTATTTGCTCCCAGTATTTTTTTATTTTCGGGCAATACCACCACAGGTGTGAGAAAGAGCCTGGCGTATTGCACCCTCGCCAACAGTTTGGAGAGTTATCTTCACTGAAGGCGTTTGCTCCTTGGGGGGTTACATACCACCTAGCTAGGAGTTTATAGGACATTTCTACTGATTGTATATCTTTTGGGATAAAGACGCTTTCTAAAATTTTATTCTTCTGTTCATCGGTATTTAAGGTGCCAATTTCCCTTTCCCATCTCCCTAGATACCCCGGGTATTCGTGTTCCACCGCCCGCAGGAAGATTTTATACGTCTTTGAGATCCTCTTCTCACGACTGTTGGGGGATTCTATTAGTTTTTCTAAAGGTCTAAGTTCTTTCATACCCCGTAGAGGTTTTGGAAGTGTGTGTATAAAGTGTAGTATTTGAGTATATCGCCACTTATCTAGTGCTCTGTGTCCCCACTTCCCCGTGATCTCGTTATATGTGCTCATTCTATTCCCTTCCATCACATCTATTACTCTTAAATTCTCTTTATTGGACCATCTGTTAAAATATATATATTCCTCCTTTCCTGGGAGGAAAAAATTTGTATCTAATAGTGGGATTAATGGGGAGTTATAACCCCAACTGTGTCTTTTGTGTATTCCATCCCAAATTTTTAATGAGTGTTTTGTGAGTGTGGTTGTGTTTGGGCCTAATTGTCGATAATGTGCCGGTATCCATATAATTTCCCCTATTCTTGTTCTACTCAACTTTTTTTCCAACTCCACCCAGCTTTTCTCCTCATAGTTGTGATTCCAGTCTATTATTCTAGTAATTGCGGCGGCCTCGTAGTATTTTTTAAAATCCGGGGCAGCTAGTCCCCCTCTTCCTTTTTCTCTAACTAATATTTCGTATGCTATACGTGCCCGTTTACGTGCCCAGATGAATTTTATTATCATTGACTTTATTTTCCTTAGATATGGTTGTGGGAGGGCAATTGGGATCATTTGGCAAGTGTAAATAAATACGGGGAGGATGAACATTTTGACTGCGTTTATCTTCCCAATCCAAGAGAGGGCTTTGTATTGCATTCCTCTGAGTTGCTCTTTGATTTTATTTAAAAGTGGGATATAGTTATGGTTGTAGAGGTTCTCCACTTGGGGGGTTAATTTTATTCCCAAATAGCTGAGTTCCTTTTTACACCATTTAAATTGAAATTTAGATTGGATGGCACTCTGTTCTTTTATTGGAACTGTTAAATTCAATATCTCAGATTTAGACATGTTCACTTTAAAGTTTGATAAGTTACCATAATTTTTTAATTCTTTCATGACCGTTGGAATAGATAATCTAGGGTTGGAGATATAGAGCAACAAATCATCTGCAAATGCCGATACTTTATAGTCCCCATCCCCAACTCGAATTCCCTGGATGTCCGGGTTTCTACGTATTGCCGAGAGTAAGGGTTCCAGGGTGATTATAAATAAAAGGGGGGAGAGTGGGCAACCCTGTCTTGTCCCATTAAACAAGTCGAGGGGAGAAGACAGGGTGCCATTCACTCTTATTCTTGCTGTCGGATGCTGGTATAGTGCCTCAACCCACTTCATCATCCTATCACTCAGTCCCATGTAACTCAGTGTTTCGAGTAAAAATACCCAACTAACCCGATCGAAGGCCTTTTCGGCGTCAATTGACATAAGGACTGAGGATGCATTTCGCCTACCAGCTTCTTGGATCAGCATTATTGACTTCAACGAGTTGTCTCTTCCTTCCCTTCCCTGCACGAACCCAGCTTGGTCCTTATGTATCCATTCTGGCAGATATGACTTCAATCTCCCGGCAATTATTTTTGCAAATATCTTTATATCAGAATTTAATAGGGATATTGGCCTATAGCTTTCAACTGCCATAGGGTCTTTCCCCTCTTTCAAGATCAAAGTAATATGTGCCAACAATGTCTCATCTCTAAATTTCTCTCTTTTCCCTACTGCATTAAAATATTTGCATAATCTGGGTACTAGTTGTTTGGCGAACTTTTTATAATATGTGATAGGGAATCCGTCTGGGCCAGGGCTTCCTCCTGGGGTTGTACTTGCAATGGCTCTTTCCACCTCTTCTACCGATATTGGCGCTCCCAGTGCCTCCATTTCCTCTATTTTGCCTTTTGGGAAATCCATGTTCCGTAAGTATTCCCTTATTTCTTCCCGCCGCTTTCCTTCATTCTCTTTCTGTTCAATGTTGTATAAAGTACTGTAGTACTTATGGAATGCACTCGCTATCTCTGGGGATGCTATTAGAGTCTCCCCATTTACGTCCCTGATCTTCTCTATAAATGTCCTGTTTTTTTTTTCCTTCACCCTGTTGGCCAACCATTTCCCTGCTCTATTCCCCCACTGGTATCTTTCCCTCCTTAAGATATGTAGTGCAGCTGTCCTCTCTTGTTCTAAGTATTCTTCTAGCTCTCTTTTTTTAGCTATCAGGCCTTGTTTTTCCGCTATTCCTTTGGGTCGAGTTTTCTGTTCTAGTTCGTGTATTTCCTTATATAGCTCCCTTTTCCTTTTTTCCCTTGCTTTTTTTTTCCCTGCCCCGATTCCTATTAGAGTACCCCTTATCACTGCTTTATGGGTTTCCCAAATTGTTGAGGCCGCCACCTCTGGTGATTCATTTAGGGTAAAGAAGGTTTCTAGTTCCTGTTCTATTTTAAAAACCGACTCTTGGTCCTGCAATAGTGTGACATTGAGTTTCCAGTTTGTCCCAGGTCCACAGTCCCCTTTTATCTCCAATTGGACCTTCACTGGGGCATGGTCTGACAATGTCATTGTTTTTATTTCTGCGCTCCTGAGTGTCGAGACCAGCTGGTGTTCTATAAAAATATAGTCGATCCTGGAGAAGGAACTATGGACCTGGGAAAAACAGGTATAATCTCTATCTTTTAAATGCAAGATTCTCCATGTATCTTGTAGCTGCCATTTTGCTAGTGTTTTAGAGAGTTTTTTCCTCCTTTGTTCCGTAGCTCGGGACCTACCAAGTGACGTATCTAATTTTGGATCAATGCTCCAATTGAGGTCTCCTGCTAAGATGAGTTTACCCTCTTTAAACCCCTCTAGTTTACTTAATACACTCCTAAGAAATTTATCGGGGTTTTTGTTAGGTGCATATACATTCACAATCGTGCATCTCATATTGTATAACATACCTTTTATGAACATATACCTTCTCTCAGGGTCCACAAGGCGCTCCTCTAGCTTAAATTGTATTTGCCTGTTTAGGCCAATTGCTATACCTCTCGAGTAAGGCGATGGAGAGTCCGCATAATACCATATTGGATAATGGAATGAATTTAGTCTAATTCCCGAGCTATGTGTTATGTGTGTCTCCTGCAGGCATACAATACCCGCTTCTAACAAGAGGAGTTCGTCATTTACTCTGTATCTTTTTTTTTTTGTGTTTAGCCCTCTTACATTGTATGTAATTAAATTTATCCTCTCCATAATGCGTTTTTAATGCGCCACTCTTTTAGGAGCGTCTCGTGGAGCCCGGGTCAGTTTTCGTACTGTATTGGGAGGGGGCGAGCGAGACCCCAGACAAAAAAAGAAAATAAAAAAAAAAAAGAAGAATACCCCTAAGAGCCCCCCATTCCCCCTCCTCCCCACCCCCCCCCCCCCCTTCTGAAACGATACACCCTGATGGGTTGGACAGAACCCCCCATAGTCGTTTAATGTATGGATCAGGCTAACTCCATCCCAGTGTCGCCTGCCTTCCATCTTCTCCCTAGGGCTCATTTCCGTGGCTATATAGACCCTCCCCGTCACCCCCCCCCCGCTCCCCCCCTGCCCCCCCTCCCCTGCTCCCCCCCGCCTTTCATCTTTCGTCTTTGGGTTACTGTTTTCTTTACTTATTCCCACTGGGCACTGAAGGGCCATCAACTTCCCCCTTCCCCCCCAGCTCTCCCCCTCCCATCCCCCCTCACAGGTCGTTCGTGTTGGGGGGGGCCAGATACCCTCCTCCGCTCCCCACTCCAGCATAGTTGGGGGCGGGTCCATCCCTAGGCGTTCACAGAACTTTCCCACATCCTCCGGAAAACGCAGGACCGCAGATCGTCCATCCCTTTTCCCCACTAGACATGCCGGGAATCCCCACTGATAGGGGATCTCTGCTGTCCTCAACGATGAGGTCAGGGGTTTAAGTTGCCACCTTCTTCTCAACGTCTCGGGCGCGAGGTCTGGATAGATCTGAAGCTCTGCTCCCCCAAAGGTTACCCCCTTAAGTGCTCTAATTTTGCTCATAATCAAGGTCTTCTCTTCCACATAATGGAACCTTATTATTACGTCTCTCGGGGAGTCTGGACTTCCTCTCTGGGCTCGAGTCAACCTATGTATTCTGTCTATTTTCAAAGTGTCTATAGCTTCCCTATCTAGGAAAGGATTAAATAATTGCTGTGCTATACTTCTCAGTTCCGTGTTGCCATATAACTCAGGGAGACCTTTTATACGGAGATTCTTCCTTCTGCTTCGATTCTCTTGGTCTTCTAATTTATATAGCAACAATCTGTTAGATCTCTGGAGGGTATTCATCTGTTCTGCTAATTCTACGAGCTTTTGGTCATGGATCTCTAACCTGTCTTCCACCTCTTCTACTCTCCCCAGGACTAGTCCTATATCTCCTCTTAGGGCTGCAATTTCCCCTTTCAAAGATGTTTCTAGATTTGAAAACATCTCTGAGAGCATTTCTCTTATTTGTGGCATCCCCTCTTGGGTTGTGGGCCGCATAGTTCTTCCTATCTCAGTATCTCCTCCCTCCGCTCCCCTTTCCACCTCCCTATTCTGTGTTTCCTCCTGTCCTTGAGTAGTGTTTAGTGGGGTTTTATCCTCTGCCTTCGGTCCCGTTGTCTTTGCCCCGTTTACCTTCCCTCCTTTACTTTCCTCCGGGCCTCTCTGTCTGTTTAGGCCTGATCTTAGGGGTACTCCTCCTTGGCTTAATCTTGGGCCCCCCTGGCCCTCTTCCCCCGTGTTAGCGTTAGTGGCCATATATCTCTGGATACCTCCCGGGCTTTGGGTTGGTGGTATAGGCTTGACAGTCTTGTTTGTTTTACCCCTCATATTCATTGCCGTCCTTATTTCTATTTAAGGTGTTCCGGCTATTGGTTGCACAGTCCTCTACTCCCTCTTCTATTCCCCTTGCTGCCACCTCTTTGTTGGCTAATCTAGTTTTACCTGTGTGGGAATGGGGAACGGGGTATGCATTGTATAATTTCTTACTGTGACCACTATCTGAACCCTTCTCCCCCTCCTGGGTGTCTCGGTCCTCCCTTTAGAGTTTATGGACCTCAGGTCAGGTGTGGTCAATTAAAGAGAATACAGTACCATTGCATTACAACACATTTACCCCTGTCTTGCCCCCTCCTTACCCCACCACAGATAAATTTATGCTATACATCAACGGACAGAAAACATCTAGCGGAGGCACCAAAACCAGAGAAAAAAGAAAGAAAAAGGGGGGGAAAAAAACAAAGAAAAAAAGGTTTTATCTAAGGCTTGATGTGTCTCTTGACTTTGTCTCTTGAACCTTCTTTCGACGGGGGTGTAAGAGGGAATATATGAAATATGGGGACAAAAGCAAGTGCTAAAGAGTATCTGTTCGCGCTGTTGGGGCTCGAGAGACCACGAGGCCGAAAACAAGGGGATTAAGAAGGTCTAGGTAAGGGGGGGGGATGCGGCACACTCTTCGATGGAACCTCCGGTCAATGTTCACTGTACCCGTTCCCTTGGCTCTGGGTTGGGGGTCTCTTATGTATCAAGTCTCGGGAGTTATGGTTACCCCAGGGTATGTCCCTCTCTGATGTCAGTCAGAGGTATTTTAGTTTCAACGTTCCTGGTAGTGGTGAACCCTGTCGATTTGAATGGTACAGGGGTTTGCTGGACCACACCTCAGCCTGAGAATAGTGTCCTGGTAATAGTGTCCTGGGAGCCCCTAGGGGCTGTCTTTTTCGGTTTCCAGCCGTCCAGCCTCCTAACCCCCGGTCTCTTGGTCTGTATCCACCTAGGGCCCCTTCTCCGGTCACTTTTGTTGTAGGGTAGGGTAACTTTTGTTGTAAGGGGGTCCCAATACGTTGAGACTGGGGAACGGGTTATATGTGGAATATTTCCCTCCTATGGCACTAGTCTCTTCCCAACCCCGGTGAGCAAGGTTGATATAGAGTTTTAGCTAGTTATCGTCCTTAGATTGACTTTTTTTGGGGTCACTTTATTTTGTCCCGTCTCCTGCCCCTTTTTTCCCCTTTTTTCCTTTGCCTTGTTCTGCGGCACCCTGATCCGTTCCCGCTTACGGGGGGCTCTAATGAGTTGGCTAGCTGGCGGGAGGGGGGGAGGGGGGGGCCCGTGCAACTTCTCTACAGGATTTACAAGAGTCAAGGTTGTGAACTGGGTATGTTGGATTTGTCATATGTCCATATGTTCACTGTTCACCTGTCCCGGGGAATTGTAAAACACAAATTTTCATCAGCTATGCTGACAGTCAGTTAACCCCTGGGCAGGCTTCTTCTCCGGGAAGGGAAAGGTGCAAGCATTGTAACAGGCACAAAAGCCACTCACCACTTCGGCGTTGGATGCGGGGTCGGTATTCAGTCCCTCCTCCACTGCCTTAGGCAGGAGCTATCCCTTTATTTCTTCCCCTGCTTCGTGGTGAGGGTCGCTGTCCATTGCCCCCTTGTAAGAGTTAGGTCCTGCTGAGTCCGTCTATAGCTGTGCGGTGAGGCGCGGTGGGGTACGGCTACCCCCGGCAGGTGCGTGGGTGTTTTAACCCGCTTCAGGATGTCGGAGCGGGGCCGGAGGCGAACAGGCAGAGGGGGCCTCTCAGCGCCGTCAGGTCTAGATGGCGGGCGGGCGGGTCAGCCACGCTCCTTCACGGTCATCCCTCCTCCACATCCGGGCTGCAATGCGTGGGATGTGAGGGGAACCGAGCTCTTCAGCGTGGCGGAGCGGGCGTGCGAGCAGGTACGAGCAGGTCTGGGCGCGGGCTTCTGACAAGAAGCGCCCACGCTATCACGTCATGACGTCCCAATATACAGTGACTCACCTGTTGATGATGTCCTGCTCGTCAGTCTTGCCTACTTAAGCCGTCCAGCCCAGATGATCTCTGCCTTCGCCTTGGTCACCTGTTAAAGACTTGCTTGGCTGACTCTCCTTCTGACTCCAGATCCTGCTTGCTGTTCTACGACGCTCATCTCTGGCTCCCTGACATTTTGGCTTGTCTGACTATCCATTCCGGTTCCTGAACTCTGGCTATGTTTTGACTGTTTGATTTTTTTTATTATTATTATTAATAATAAACA